>JAZKJV010004456.1:0-600000 GCA_037367405.1 Ottelia alismoides | reverse complement strand
CTCGCATCTCGCCGATCTCCTTCCTCAATACGATCTCCTCCAGATCTCACCACCCACCACTTTCCATCTTCGACGACCTAACCCTCGTCCTATAAAAACGCACCACCGCCCCCTTTCCCAAATCGTTCGCCGATATACCCAAATAATCAAGGCCCCGCCGGTGGTGACAGCCCGGCGACCCTTCACTTGCGGCGAGATCCGAAGCATCATCTCCGAGGTTCGTTGCAGCGCGGATAAACTCCGCCTTCTGCCCTTGCTCCGGGACACCGTCGAGCCTACATCATCTTCGTCAACACGGCCCTCCACCGCCAGGAGCTGTACTCCTCCAACGACGACTACATCCTGCACCTCCACCTTACGCTCCAACTCCACCGCTCCCTCGCCGACATCATCCAGCCCACAACGACTCCATCTTCCCCGACCTGCTTCTACACAGACAACGTCGTGCTCCTCCACCACAACAGACTTAGTAACGACGACCGCCTCCATCAACCTTCACCGCCGCCTTCATCAACAACAACGTCTTCAACCACCTCGCCTCCAACGCCATCTCCAGCGACAACCTTCGCGCCGCAGCCTTCTCCGACAACCACCATCGTTCCTCCACCGGCCTACCTCCGCCGCCTCTCCCTCGCCGACATCGTCCAGCATCGGGTCCAGTCTCGAGGCCCCCTTTCGCACGTGACCCGCACGTGCGTCGGGGGGAACATCTCCAGCCCTCCATGAGTCACGTGCAGAGGCACCCCCAATCCGACTTCGTATTACGCCAAAGCCCCGCTAGCCAGAGGTCACGTGCGGCCTCTGACAATTTTGCAGAAATATCCTCCAGAATTTTGGTAATTACGAGTATGCCCCTGCTCTACTATTTATTTTATTTAAATTGCATAAACACCCATGTGTTTCCCCCTGTTTTGGACCTCTTCTTTCCATTATTTTTTTAATCCAAAAAATTGCATGTTGTTCTTCACATAATTTTCTACATGTTGACATGTTGTGGATATTTTTGTGATTAATGGTTAATTAATAATTAATTATTTTGTAGAAATTTGCAAACTTTGCCCAATTTGTGCTCTTGAATTTTTATTTGATTAACCGTTGCTCTGAAAATTCCTTAAAAATCATACATCGTAGAGTTGATTGATCTTAACATTGTGCCCAAAAAGATTCACATTTGCATGCATACTTTGCCCTGTAAAAATCATTTTGCATATTTTAGTATTTAATTTTTAGTAGGTATTAAACCCTACATTTTCGAGGATTAGGATTTTTCTGAGATCCGTCACCTAGTGATAGATCTTAGATAATTTTATTTCTTGAAAAAAGTAGGTTTAATATTTATTATAATTAAATATTAAAAATCATTCTGTTTGCATTTAAAAATTCATAAAAAATCATATTGCATCCAAAAATTCCAAAAAAATTACAGCGCACTCATTTCATTATAATTTACATTGTGGCCAAGTTTCGTATTTTTCGGACATCGTTTAAATGAAATTTCATTTTAGTCCTTAAAATAGGTCGAATTTGCATATTGCACCTTTGATTACATTGAAAATATCTAAAAAAGACCGCCTCGAAAACCAAACACGAACTTTGATAGACTTAATTCTAGATTTTTCCTTTGCCTCCTTGTGATCGACCTTGGGACTTGCCCAAGTAAAATAAACATAAAACCACAAGATTAAAAATTGAATAAATTATTTGTGGTATTTTCTTGACCGTTTCCGATTGCCGCCTACAACGCACGACAAATCATTCTTTACGCATGAACGATAAAAACACATTTTTAAACCCGGCATTTTCGGATACGTCACCCATCAGGATCTTCAGGCATCTATACTTTCTCCCACATTTCCTTATTCGATCGATCTTTTCAACTTCGCTTCGCCTGCACCACCTCTTATCCGGCCAACCGGTTGAGCCCCGTTATGCCCCTCTACCCGTTCAGATCGACATCCCACTTCACCCTCCATATCCTTACATGACCTGATCACCCTGAGGCTTGACCAGCAGTCGACATTAGGTCGGGTCTTTGATGAATCCTGACGAGTCGCTAAATACGATATTTAATTTGGTCACGTTGTAGTACGAGTACTTAGTGATTCAGTCAGAACCAAGAAAAAATCTCCGTGAAGAGTGTCTTGGCTTTAATTTATATCCCAGGCAAGTCCGGGGTCGAACTCAGGGAGGGAAAGGAACAACTTTAGGATAATTTGAAAATTAAGTTTTAGATTTCCAATGCAGTTTTTTTATATTTTTTTAATGCAAATAGGATGCCAAAATGCACAATGCAAGTGAACTAATATACTAAGAAAGCATACAACTTAGCCAAATTAAGTTTAATGCCAAATCAGTTCAATTCAGCCAAATTATATTTTTCCTAGAATACTAATCCAGAGACGAACATAAAACACATTTTTTTAGAATTTTAGGGGTTAAAATGCAACAAGGAAAAATGCGCACTTTTTATGGGTTTTTTTGCAATTTATCACACAAACAGTAAGCAAAAATCATGAAAATGTTATTGGAATTAAAACATGATTAAAGGAAGCTACAATAATATTTTTGGAATGTTTTGACAAAATATGAATTTTTTATGGATTTTTTAGTGAAATCAGAGTGCCAGTGAGTAAATAATTTCTAATAAATCCACAATACCAAATTAAAGAGTGCAAATTATCCCAAAAAGATATTTTTATGTGGCATACAGAAGACTTAAAATTTCGCAAAAACGATGTACGTGGATTTAATTAAAAATCAAATACTAAAATCACTGTACAATTTATTTCAGGCACAAGATAACTCCACTTTGGTTGAAATTTGGAAAGTAAGTTAAACAATATTCAAGGCATCATATGTAATTTTTATGAAATTTTTAGAGCAACCGTGTGTGAGATATAAATTTAAGAGTCCAAATTGAGTAAAACATGCAATATTTCAGTTGAACAATTTTAATTAATTTGCAACATCTCACAAAAATACAGATAAATATTCAGGTGATAGAGAATAAGTTGCTCAACATCAAGCTATTTTTCATTTAAATAAACGATGCGAAAATAAATTCCAAATGAAAAGATGAACACAGAGGTGTCTTTGCAAATTCAGAAAACAAAATACAATGCAAGCTATGTACAGGGACTATTATGCAATTACAGAAACATGAAATATATATAATATCCTTTTTACATTAAAAACTGAAAAAGAAAAGCACCTTCTTCTTCCTGGAAGGGCACCAAGGAGGAACCCAACAAGGGCTCGTCAGCGGCGCGCGCTGGGCGAGCCACGGGGCGGTGCGGAGAGGGCACGCGGTTGAGGGCGCTGAGGGAGGCGGTGGTCGGCGCGGGGGAGCCACGCACGGGAGAGAACGCCGCTGGTGGTGGTGCACGGCTGCCGCGCATGGGCGCGGATGAAGGCGTCAATGGAGGGGCGGCGTTCGCGGCGCCGCCGGTGGCTGCGATGGCGAAACCGCCTGGAGGTAGCGGGGCTGAGGGCGAGGAGTGGCGCCGGTCGCGGCTGCGTGAAGGATGAAGGGGGGAGAGGCGGTCGAGCTGCTCCTCCTGCTTTTTTTTATTTTTTTATTTTTTTGTTGTAAGAAACTTTTTTTTGTTTATTATTTTTTTAATTTTTTTTGAATTTTCTTTAAAATAGGAAACACAATGTACCAAAAAAGGAAAAAATGGTGGATGATGGTGTGGGATGAAAATGATGGTGATGGGAAAGATGTAACGGTGGTGGTATGAAATGCTAGTGTGGTGAAAATAACAAGTAAACAAATTGCGAGATAAAACAAAAATAAAAAGTAAGATGAGATGAAATTCTTACCTGAATCTTCGCCGGATTGGCGGAGCAGCTATGCTGGACTCCTGTCGTCGCTTCGATCCGATTGGCGAAACAAAAATTGGAGAAGCTAAGCGAGCTCGATGAGTCCGCTCCGCGGATCTCGCCTGAAGGAGGTCGTCGCTTGAGGAAGATGTCTCGCCGCTGTCACCAACAAAACACTCCAAGCTCTCTCTCTCCTTTCTATTAGAATGGCGGATGCGAAAAAATGTGGATGTGGAGATGATTATAAAGAGATGAATAATGGGAGTTAGAGAGATGGTGGAAAGGTGGAGTTTGAATGGGAGGTTAAAAGAATGGTGGAGTGGAATGGAGGTTGAAAGAAGACTTGGAGGTTAATGGAGAAAGGGAAGTTATTGTAGAGAATGTGATAAATAAAAGAAAATAAAAGTAGGCTACTTTAAATACAATAAAATAAAAAGAGAAGAGAAATAGTGTAGAATTTACAAAACAAGACAAACACCATGTGCATTTTTTTGTTTAGTTTTATAATTTATATTTTTTTGTATTTTTAATAAAAGATATTTACAACAGAAAAATATAATAAAATACTAAAAATAAAATACAACACAAAATTGATTTTTTTATTTTTATTGATTAAGAAGAGTAAAAAAATGAAGAAAGAAAAATATATACATAATACACAATGTACACTAGGTCCCAAAATCCAACTTTTGTAAACGAGCTCCGATTTTAATGAAACCACTTCCATTTGATAGATAATTTTCTAACTTGAACTTTAAAAGTGAGATTGGTGAATTTGGAGTTCATATGGAGCGGGAATTTGGCTTGGAAGTTGGACTTTATGGCTTTTTCTCTTTGGGGTCTAGGAGCATTTATTTGAGGTGAAATTTGTTTTGTATTTTTTGTATTTTTATACATTATTATGAACAAGTTGGAGAAAGAATTAGTTGAAAAGGAGTTGAAATGAATTTATTAAAAATACATGAAGTTTTGTGCTATTTACATGTATAAAACTCGTTTATTTTTGCGGCTTTTTATGTGTAATTTATTTTGTACAATCTAATATATATTAATTAGTGTGTTTTATTTACAAGAGTCATTTTACTAATTTAATGATTTTATGGACATTTTTCTGGGATTTTACTCGGGGATTTTGCTAAGATCAAGATATTGAGATGATGAATCATGGATTCATCACCCCCCTATACTTAAACTTTGCTAGTCCTCGAGCAAATAAAGAATGAATAAGTTGGATTAACCCCTAACCGTACATGTGAATACAAGACTTGATCCGTTCAAGAACTCTCGATTTTAGAGATCCTAAAATTCTAAGATGAACCAAGCTCTAGTCAAAAGGTATCCAATTTCCCTAATCATCAGACTCTCTTTGTATACATATATAGTAGGGATATGACTTTAAGTGTTGATCGCAGTTACAAGAGTAGAGTCACAACGTCACCCAAGGTTCCAGTCCAAGAGACTCTCCTAAGGACCCGATCCTCAACACTAGGGAATAAACCATTTCTTGCATCCAATCCACCGTCTCTTTAGTTGTCAGACTTAAAAGTGTAGATGGAAGGCCAGTTTATGGAGGGCATAGTATTGTGTCATTTCTTCTCTCCCTCTCATTGGAACAAGGATCCTCTCGAGTGCCTTATTACGCAACGCATATTTTTGGTGTTGATCAGTGCGTCCGTCAAGAGAAGTTGGAGCCGTCTGCACTTGTTTTCCTGGGAGTACATCGGGATGTGTCTTTTTTGAGTATCTATTATACCTTCTACACCCAGACTTGTAGCATTTATGATGCAGAGCCCTTTTTTGGTGCAAGCCTGACTCGTTCTAACAGCGGTGGTCCAAGTAGACACTTTGAAATGGTTGGGAGTGCTCTCCTTTGGTGGAAGCTCTTTTGATAATTGACTTTGTGGAATGAAAGCTTTTCTTTGACATTTCATTGTTTTGTAGTATTTTTGGCTAGCTCCACAGCTTTTACCAAGAGTTGGCGCACACTGATCAATATTTTTTTTATTTTGTCACACCCCGACACATAGGTAAATGTCAAGAGATAGTATAAGAACCATGTTCTCATACTGGCTAAAGATGCTGACACTCAGGTTTCATGAAGCCTTCATTGATTTTATCCCATCCTCGAGCATCATCAAATCAAGTCCAAACTCAAATCCCTCATCCCAGATCCTCAAGTGAAATTTCAACTCATCTCATCATAACTGCAGTCGTGTATGTGAGGTGTTAATCATATTCTTAAGGTAGAGACTAACCATGCAATATAGCACACAAATCTTTCAAACTAGGGAAATGTGAATAATTAAGTCCAAGACCCTAATGACTAAGGCTGGTTAACTCAAAATCTCAAGAGCTCATAAACCAAGTGTTCTTGAACATCACTAGTCTTGTGTGAAAGTGAATGTGTCAGGGGTTAAATCAACTTATTAGTTAGTGTTTTTTTGTGATTTTTTTTAAAGTTTCAGAAAAAAGTTTTTTTTCTCAAAAAGATTTTTTTTGATAAACAAAGGCAAAGAGGATTTTTTTAGGAAAAGTTTTGCTTCTTTTTTTTGTTTTTTTTCTTTGAATTTTTTTTTTGAAAAGTTTTTTTGAAAAAGATAGGTAAATAAGAAAGGACTTTTTTTTGAATTTTTTTTTAAAAAGCAAATAAGGGATTTTTTAAGATATATTTTTAAGAGATTTTTTTTGAAATTTTTATTTACCCACCCCATAATTATTGTATAATAGATACAAAAATACGTGAAAGTACGAGCTATGGGTAAAGTATATATGTAATATATACACACCCCCCATACTTAGCATGTGTTATGTCCCATGGCATACGAAGCGAGAAAAAGACATAGCTCGTGCTAAGCGTAGGATGGCTAAAATAATAAACAGTATAGAAGTCGATCCGCCCCCTATACTTAGGCTCTGGACAACCTAAGTGTAGAAGAAGAGCAAAAAATGGGGCGGACGAGGTCAAGAGGAGAAATGGATGGGTATATACACATGGCGGGCATTGGCTCCCCCTATACTTAGGCTCTCGGTAAGCCTAAGTATAGGACAAGAGTAAGTGTAAGAACTGATGTGATCTGGAGAATATACAAAGAAGGGAGTATGTACAAGAGGAGTGAATCTATACAAGGATCAAGAAGGTTTGTGACGGACCTTCTTGCGGGAGCGAGGGGGTGGGTAGTATACATATGTGTCGCTGTCAGAATCGTTCGTAGAGGAATAATAGTGAGGTGTGGGGAACGTCCAACGAGGGTCGACACACGGCTGCTTGCTCAAATATGGCTTCAGAACAGCTGAACTGAGCTCACTCATATAGATCACCTCATCCGGACCTGATGAGGACTCGTCAGAAAGTTCCTTCTCTGGTAAGTCGAAGGCAACTTTCTTAGACGGTTTTCTAGAACCTGAAGCATCAAGAGGAAGAGGAGAGTGACAAGCCTTGAGGGGTTCGGGGGAACACCTCGAGGAATCAATATTCTTCTTCTTCTTACCAGATGACCAACTAGAGGATGGAGCAATCGATTTATCAAGATTGGTCAATTTGGTCCCAGTTATCTCTTTCGGTATAGGTCGTGGATGTAGTGAGGTGCTGACTAGAGGTTCATCATCAGATGAGTCACCATATGCATTGTAATACTCCTGCAGGGTCAGCACACGTCTCTGGTAAGGCATAGTGTTCTCAGTTGTCTTGGCACCGATTGGCTCATGAGTCGGATTATCTAAATAATCAAGGAAATCAGTAATGATCATGTCCAACTCAGGGACAACTTCTGGTTGTAAGTCATCTCTAGAAGTTGTCATGGTTGTGGGGATGCAAGCAGTGGGTGATGTAGAGGTTTAGTGAGTCTCTGAACCAATGGTCGTCTGAACAGTCGGTATCGGGGAGTAGTAGAGAGACGGGACTCGACTGTCTCTCGAAGGTCACGACTGTCTGCGACTTTATGGGTTACCTTGGAATATCGTGTGTCCTCGAAGATCGGGTGAGGTCGGAGTGCTCCCAATGCAGAGAAATCGATCTCCCGAGTCTCGCAATTTATAGTTGCCTTAGCCAAGGCTAAGAATGGCTTCCCAAGAATGATCGGAGACTGGGTGAACTCTCATCGATGCTCAATATCAATGATCGTGAAGTCCACCTGTAATAGAGCACCTTAGAAAGTAACGATGACTGAAATGGTTCCTCTCGACCGTTTAACAGACCGATCCGCCAACTGAATGATCTCTCTTGACTTCTTGGCAGATCCGAGTTTGAGCTTGGCAAACACGGAGGTCGGGAGGATATTAATCGGTAAGTCATCATCGATTCTTACATGGGTGAATGTGGTATTTTTGATTTTACAATCAAACCTAGGCAACCGCTTTACTCTGCGGCTCTTGGTTTTTTTCCCTATCATCAAAGATGTGACCATAGACACTATATGTATCTCAGTCCTTGTTCTCTTATTGCCCGACCTTTTACGCATCAATTTACTTCTCACAAATCTTTTAAGGTCGGGAAAGTGTTCAATGGCCATTATCAAGGGAAGCTCAAAAATTAACTCTCTATCAAGTGCTTCCCTAACTGCGGGATCCAATTTTTGTAAGTCTTTTCCATTTTCAATTTTTATGGTATTTTCTGGTTTTTCCATTTTTTTTGGTCTTTTTGATAGATCAAGGAGGACTAGGAGAATGTACAGACTCTGATTTGGAGGGAAAGTGGTTAGTAGAAGAGGGAGGTAGAAGGGACTCCAGCTGTACATGATGTGTGGTCAATCCGGTGTCTTCCAGTTTTTCAAGATTCAATCCGCGAAATCCATGATCCACATTCCGACCTGGACTCTTAATCAGTCTACTAATGTCATCCTCCAATAAGTTCTCATGACACATCATGAGAGAAGTCTGTTCAGTTGGAGGATACCGCTGAGAACTTGGGATCTTATACTCAACACATCTTGACTCAGGCATGTAATTCGGGGTTGAGTATGACCCATCTGTATGGCAGATGTTGGTCGGAGCCTCATAAAGTGGAGTCAGTAGACAGGGGGGCTGTAGATCGGTCGCATGAGTCCAATCCCCTGTATATGTCGGCTCTCCGAATGGGTGATATGAAGGTTGGTCAATGTGGTCTCTATCACTCAGGTCAATCAAGTCAGGAAGATCGTATGGTGTAGGCCTCTCCATTCGGTTAGTTTGATCGATCGTGTTGCACCCAAAGGTCAAGTTGGGATGTGTAAAGATCAATGATTTCCCAGTCCTAACTCGAGATGAGAATGAGGTATGTGGGGTCAACTGATTCTGCCAATCATTCATCTCAGCAGTGGCTTGCTCTTTGGTTTGTTCCTTAATTTCAGCAAGCGGACGAGAATATGGGGAGTCAATCCAGGGTGGTTGTGGGTCAAGGGTGTAAGAATGTGAGGTAGGTGAGAAGGATGAAGAAGTGGAGAAATCAGTCGGAGGTCTGACTACGCGGTCGAGGTGTAGGTATGAAGAGGAATGAGAAGGTGAAGATGGTCGAAATATGGCCGAAGAAGAGTGACGTGGATATGATGACCAATATTCTGACATCTTGGAAGGGAGATGGGAGAATGAAGCGGATCGTGGAAGAAAGCGTGCAAGTGCTCCGAATAAGACACAAACAAACAAACACAAGAGCAAACCCTGAGTTCACCTACTCAACACAGCGATGGTCGCAAAAGTCCGACCGTTTATCTTTTCAGTTTTAATTAGGTGATAAATCAAGATACAAGTCCAATTACGCAAGGCTCAAAAGTAGGTTTTGGGCACTATCCTAAGGATGCGTCCTCACCTATCAACAATCACAATTAGACAAGCATAAAATGAGGGTTTTGCTCTCCCAAAACAAGTGTTAGTTTTAATCAGTTTTTTTGGTCAACTCTGATTAACAGTCCCGATTTTAAGTTTGGTTATCACTTGATTAATCCACCAAACAAAGCCCGCCTAACGATCAGTCCCAATTTCCCTTTTAACCTAAGTTTCAAAAACCAAGAGGGAATGAGTCGAGAAAACCGATGCAAATAGTGAAATCAATGATGCATGCCCAGTTCAGGAGACTTACAGTGATCCTTGCGCTCTACATGCGGGATGCAAGGCAGAATTGAAATTTTATACTATATGGATGCAAACAAGAAAACCGTTCCTAGACAGGCAGTTCTATTAGCGGGTGATGAACAAGTTAAATTTGACTAATAGCCCTGCGGTCTAAGTGTGTCTCGTTAATGTGACGTGTGATCTTAAAAATTTACGAGCACAAGCAATAAAGATAATAAAATAAGCTCTAAGAGCTGCGAGTGCAAGTCCTATTCTACGCCAATCAACCACACGACCGCGAGAAGGTCCAATGTCCAGTCCAGTTACAAGCGCGAGCTCTCAAGCAAGAGCCGCTAGAAAGTGTGAATTACCTAAATTATTACAATAATTACAAAAACTCTCTCTAAAATAAATAAATTCTCCTAGCACTTCAGCAGTCGGCGCGCGTCACGTCTGTCGACCTCCGATGCACTACAAGTCCACCAGGCCCTCGCAAGGAAAATGAGATTTATATTAGAGAGATAAACAACAAAATATATACAAAAAATATGTAGAGAAGAATGACAGAAAATGGATTAATTACAAAGTGGCTCAGGGGTCAGACTACCCTAGTAAATGAAAATCTAAATCCAAAATTTTTAAACTAATCCCTAAGCCGTTTGTCTCCACGGCAACGGCGCCATCTGACGAGTCGCTAAATACGATATTTAATTCGGTCACGTTGTAGTACGTGTACTTAGCGATTCAGTCAGAACCGAGAAAAAATCTCCGTGAAGAGTGTCTCGGCTTTAATTTATATCCCGGGCAAGTCCGGGGTCGAACTCAGGGAGGCAAAGGAACAACTTCAGGATAATTTCAAAATTAAGTTTTAGATTTCCAATGCAGTTTTTATATTTTTTTAATGCAAATAGGATGCCAAAATGCACAATGCAAGTGAACTAATATACTAAGAAAGCATACAACTTAGCCAAATTAAGTTTAATGCCAAATCAGTTCAATTCAGGAAATTATATTTTTCCTAGAATACTAATCCAGAGATGAATACAAAACACATTTTTTGGAATTTTAGGGGTTACAAATGCAACAAGGAAAAATGCGCACTTTTTATGGTTTTTTTTTGCAATTTATCACACAAACAATAAGCAAAAATCATGAAAATGTTACTGGAATTAAAACATGGTTAAAGGAAGCTACAATAATATTTTTGGAATGTTTTGACAAAATATGAATTTTTTATGGATTTTTTAGTGAAATCAGAGTGACAGTGAGTAAATAATTTCTAATAAATCCATAATACCAAATTAATCAGAGTGCAAATTATCCCAAAAAGATATTTTTATGTGGCATACAGAAGACTTGAAATTTTGCAAAAAATGATGTACGTGGATTTAATTAAAAATCAAATACTAAAATCACTGTACAATTTATTTCAGGCACAAGATAACTCCACTTTGGTTGAAATTTGGACAGTAAGTTAAACAATATTCAAGGCATCATATATAATTTTTGTGAAATTTTTAGAGCAACCGTGTGTGAGATATAAATTTAAGAGTCCAAATTGAGCAAAATATGCAATATTTCAATTGAACCATTTTAATTAATTCGCAACATCTCACAAAAATATAGATAAATATTCAGATGATAGAGAATAAGTTGCTCAACATCAAGCTATTTTTCATTTAAATAAATGATGCGAAAATAAAGTCCAAATGAAAAGATGAACACAGGGGTGTCATCGCAAATTCAAAAAACAAAATACAATGCAAGCTATATACAGGGACTATTATGCAATTACGGAAACATGAAATATATACAATATAATTTTTACATTAAAAAATGAAAAAGAAAAGCACCTTTCTTCTTCTTGGAAGGACACCAAGGAGGAACCCAACAAGGGCTCGTCGGCGGCACGCGCTGGGCGAGCCACGGGGCGGCGCGGTCGCGCGGCCGGCGGCGCGGAGAGGGCACGCGGCTGAGGGCGCTGGGGTAGGCGGTGGTCGGCACGGGGGAGCCACGCACGGCAGCGAACACCGCTGGTGGTGGTGCACGGCTGCCGTGCGTGGGCACGGATGAGGGCGTAAATGGAGTTCGCGGCGCCACCGGTGGCTGCGATGGCGGAACCACCTGGAGCTAGCGGGGCTGAGAGCGAGGAGCGGCGCCGGTCGCGGCTGCGTGAAGGATGAAGGGGGGAGCGACGGTCGAGCTGCTCCTCCTGCTTTTTTTAATTTTTTTTTGATTTTTTTTGTTGTAAGAAACTTTTTTTTATTATTTTTTTAAATTTTTTTTGAATTTCCTTTAAAACAGGAAACACAATGTACCAAAAAAAGAAAAAAAAATGGCGGATGATGGAGTGGGATGAAAATGATGGTGATGGGAAAGATGTAACGGTGGTGGTGTGAAATGCTAGTGTGGTGAAAATAAAGAGATGATTATAAAGATGGCGGATGCGAAAAAATGTGGATGTGGAGATGATTATAAAGAGATGAATAATGGGAGTTAGAGAGATGGTGGAAAGGTGGAGTTTGAATGGGAGGTTAAAAGAATGGTGGAGTGGAATGGAGGTTGAAAGAAGATTTGGAGGTTAATGGAAAAGGGAAGTTATTGTAGAGAATGCGATTAAATAAAAGAAAATAAAAGTAGGCTACTTTAAACACAATAAAATAAAAAGAGAAGAGAAATAGTGTAGAATTTACAAAACAAGACGAACACCATGTGCATTTTTTTGTTTACTTTTCTAATTTATATTTTTTTGTATTTTTAATAAAAGATATTTACAACAGAAAAATATAATAAAATACTAAAAATAAAATACAACACAAAATTGAATTTTTTTTATTTTTATTGATTAAGAGGAGTAAAAAATGAAGAAAGAAAAATATATGCATAATACACAATGTACACTAGGTCCCAAAATCCAACTTTTGCAAACGAGCTCCGATTTTAATGAAACAACTTCCATATGATAGATAATTTTCTAACTTGAACTTTAAAAGTGAGTTTAGTGAATTTGGAGTTCATATGGAGTGGGAATTTGGCTTGGAAGTTGGACTTTACGGCTTTTTCTCTTTGGGATCTAGAAGCATTTATTTAAGGTGAAATTTGTTTTGTATTTTTTGTATTTTTATATACATTGTTATGAACAAGTTAGAGAAAGAATTAGCTGAAAAGGAGTTGAAATGAATTTACTAAAAATACATGAAGTTTTGGGCTATTTACATGTATAAAACTCCTTTATTTTTGCGGCTTTTTATGTGTAATTTATTTTGTACAATCTAATATATATAAATTAGTGTGTTTTATTTACAAGAGTCATTTTGTTAATTTAATGACTTTATGGACATTTTTCTGGGATTTTACTCGGGGATTTTGCTAAGATCAAGATATTGAGATGATGAATCATGGATTCATCACCCCCTATACTTAAACTTTGCTAGTCCTCGAGCAAATAAAGAATGAATATGTTGGATTAACCCCTGACCGTGCATGTGAATACAAGACTTGATCCGTTCAAGAACTCTCGATTTTAGAGATCCTAAAATTCTAAGATGAACCAAGCTCTAGTCAAAAGGTATCCAATTTCCCTAATCATCAGACTCTCTTTGTATACATATATAGTAGGGATATGACTTTAAGTGTTGACCGCAATTACAAGAGTAGAGTCACAACATCACCCAAGGTTCCAGTCCAAGAGACTCTCTTAAGGACTCGATCCTCAACACTAGGGAATAAACCATTTCTTGCATCCAATCCACCGTCTCTTTAGTTGTCAGACTTAAAAGTGTAGATGGAAGGCCAGTTTATGGAGGGCATAGAATTGTGTCATTTCTTCTCTCCCTCTCATTGGAACAAGGATCCTCTCGAGTGCCTTATTATGCAACGCATATTTTTGGTGTTGATCAGTGCGTCCGTCAAGAGAAGTTGGAGCCGTCTGCACTTGTTTTCCTGGGAGTACACCGGGGTGTGTCTTTTTTGAGTATCTATTATACCTTCTACACCCAGACTTGTAGCATTTACGATGCAGAGCCCTTTTTTGGTGCAAGCCCGACTCCTGGTCCTAATAGCGGTGGTCCAAGTGGACACTTTGAAATGGTTGGGAGCGCTCGCCTTTGGTGGAAGCTCTTTTGATAATTGACTTTGTGGAATGAGAGCTTTTCTTTGACATTTCATTGCTTTGTAGTATTTTTGGCTAGCTCCACTGCTTTTACCAAGAGTTGGCGCACACTGATCAATTTTTTTTTATTTTATCACACCCCGGCACATAGGTAAATGTCAAGAGATAGTACAGGAACCGTGTTCTCATACTGGCTAAAGATGCTGACACTCAGGTTTCATGAAGCCTTCATTGATTTTATCCCATCCTCGAGCATCATCAAATCAAGTCCAAACTCAAATCCCTCATCCCAGATCCTCAAGTGAAATTTCAACTCATCTCATCATAACTGCAGTCGTGTATGTGAGGTGATGATCGTATTCTTAAGGTAGAGACTAAGCATGCAATATAACACACAAATCTTTCAAACTAGGGAAAATGTGAATAATTAAGTCCAAGATCCTAATGGCTAAGGCTGGTTAAATCAAAATCTCAAGAGCTCATAAACCAAGTGTTCTTGAACATCACTAGTCTTGTGTGAAAGTGAATGTGTCAGGGGTTTAATCAACTTATTAGTTAGTGTTTTTTTGTGATTTTTTTTAAAGTTTCAGAAAAAAGATTTTTTTTTCTCAAAAAGATTTTTTTTTGACAAACAAAGGCAAAGAGGATTTTTTTGAAAAAGTTTTGCTTCTTTTTTTTGTTTTTTTCTTTGAAAAATTTTTTTTGAAAAGTTTTTTTTGAAAAGTTTTTTTTGAAAAGATAAGTAAATAAGGAAGGACTTTTTTTTGAAAAAGTTTTTTTAAAAAAAAAGCAAATAAGGGATTTTTTTAAGATATATTTTTAAGAGATTTTTTTTGAAAATTTTTTTTACCCACCCCATAATTATTGTATAATAGATACAAAAATATGTGAAAGTATGAGCTATGGGTAAAGTATATATGTAATATATACACGCCCCCCTATACTTAGCATGTGCTATGTCCCATGGCACAAGAAGCGAGAAAAAGACATAGCTCGTGCTAAGCATAGGATGGCTAAAATAATAAACAGTATAGAAGTCAATCCGCCCCCCCCCTATACTTAGGCTCTGGACAACCTAAGTGTAGAAGAAGAGCAAAAAATGGGGCGGACGAGGTCAAGAGGAGAAATGGATGGGTATATACACATGGCAGGCATTGGCTCCCCCTATACTTAGGCTCTCGGTAAGCCTAAGTATAGGACAAGAGTAAGTGTAGGAACCGATGTGATCTGGAGAATATACAAAGAAGGGAGTATGTACAAGAGGAGTGAATCTATACAAGGATCAAGAAGGTTTGTGACGGACCTTCTTGCGGGAGCGAGGGGGTGGGTAGTATACATATGTGTCGCTGTCAGAATCGTTCGTAGAGGAATAATAGTGAGGTGTGGGGAACGTCCAACGAGGGTCGACACACGGCTGCTTGCTCAAATATGGTTTCAGAACAGCTGAACTGAGCTCGCTCATATAGATCACCTCATCCGGACCTGATGAGGACTCCTCAGAAAGTTCCTTCTCTGGTAAGTCGAAGGCAACTTTCTTAGCCGGTTTTCTAGAACCTGAAGCATCTAGAGGAAGAGGAGAGTGACAAGCCTTGAGGGGTTCGGGGGAACACCTCGAGGAATCAATACTCTTCTTCTTCTTACCAGATGACCGACTAGAGGATGGAGCAACCGATTTATCAAGATTGGTCAATTTGGTCCCAGATGTCTCTTTCGGTGTAGGTCGTGGATGTAGTGAGGTGTTGACTATAGGTTCATCATCAGATGAGTCACCATATGCATTATAATACTCCTGCAGTGTCAGTACACGTCTCTGGTAAGGCATAGTGTTCTCAGTTGTCTTGGCATTGATTGGCTCATGAGTCGGATTATCTAAATAATCAAGGAAATCGGGAATGATCATGTCCGACTTAGGGACAACTTCTGGTTGTAAGTCATCTCTAAGATCTCATGGTTGTGGGGATGCAAGCAGTGGGTGATGTGGAGTGTAGGGAGTCTCTGAACCAATGGTCGTCTGAACAATCACTATCTCGGGAGTAGTAGAGAGACGGGACTCGACTGTCTCCCGAAGGTCACGACTGTCTGCGACTTTATGGGTTACCTTGGAATATCGTGTGTCCTCGAAGATCGAGTGAGGTCGGAGTGCTCCCAATGCAGAGAAATCGATCTCCCGAGTCTCGCAATCTATAGTTGCCTTAGCCAAGGCTAAGAACGGTTTCCCAAGAATGATCGGAGACTGGGTGAACTCTCATCGATGCTCAATATCAATGATCGTGAAGTCCACCTGTAATAGAGCACCTTGGAAAGTAACGATGACTGAAATGGTTCCTCTCGACCGTTTAACAGACCGATCCGCCAACTGAATGATCTCTCTTGACTTCTTGGCAGATCCGAGTTTGAGCTTGGCAATCACGGAGGTCTTGAGGATATTAATCGGTAAGTCATCATCGATTCTTACATGGATGAATGTGGTATCTTTGATTTCACAATCAAACCTAGGCAACCGCTATACTCTGCGGCTCTTGGTTTTTTCCCTATCATCAAAGATGTGGCCATAGACACTATATGTATCTCAGTCCTTGTTCTCTTATTGCCCGACCTTTTACGCATCAATTTACTTCTCACAAATCTTTTAAGATCGGGAAAGTGTTCAATGGCCATTATCAAGGGAAGCTCAAAAATTAACTCTCTATCAAGTGCTTCCCTAACTGCGGGATCCAATTTTTGTAAGTCTTTTCCATTTTCAATTTTTATGGTATTTTCTGGTTTTTCCATTTTTTTGGTCTTTTTGATAGATGAAGGAGGACTAGGAGAATGTACAAACTCTGGTTTGGAGGGAAAGTGGTTAGTAGAAGAGGGAGGTAGAAGGGACTCCAGCTGTACATGATGTGTGGTCAATCCGGTGTCTTCCAGGTTTTCAAGATTCAATCCGCGAAATCCATGATCCACATTCCTACCTGGACTCTTAATCAGTCTACTAATGTCATCCTCCAATAAGTTCTCATGACACATCATGAGAGAAGTCTGCTCAGTTGGAGGATATTGCTGAGAACTTGGGATCTTATACTCAACACATCTTGACTCAGGTGTGTAATTCTGGGTTGAGTATGACCCATCTGTATGGCAGATGTTGGTCAGAGCCTCATAAAGTGGAGTCAGTAGACAGGGGGGCTGTAGATCGGTCGCATGAGTCCAATCCCATGTATATGTTTGCTCTCTGAATGGGTGATATGATGGTTGGTCAATGTGGTCTCTATCACTCAGGTCAATCAAGTCAGGAAGATCGTATGGTGTAGGCCTCTCCATTCCATTGTGGTATTGAGTCTTCGCTCTAATGCCTACTACCTTTGACTCATCTCATGGTCATTAATATCATAGGCGCTAATTGCCTAGACACGTCTTGGTATGCCGATATCTTGGGATGAGTCAAGGTCAAAGGTCAAATCCTATATGTCTTAGCATGATGTACATAATGAACAATGACTTGTGAATGGTACTGCAGTCAATTATTAAGATCAAAGGATCTTAATACAACCTTAGTTTCTGAATACTGCTCATAGTTTTTTATTGCTAAATAAATTACTGGAGTAACCGGGCTCTGATACCAATCTGTCATGACCCTAATTCCGGGTCATCAGATCCTCCCATAACTGGATCTGGTTACTCAGCAAAAATTTATTCAGCAATCACAACTAATATTCAGAAACAGACTGCAAATAAAGTATATTCAGAAGAAAGTATTTCAACACTTTTCCATTCACGAAATAAAGTTCATATGATATATTGTCCCACTATAACCATTTACATGTACATCAGTTTGAAAGTAAAATATACAAAAGATTACTGACTACCTTACAAAGTAAAGCTACTGTGGCTGGCTGGATGCCTATTAAGGTCCTTGCATTGGCTCACCGGCACCTATTGGGTTTTCCACAAATCATAGGATAGCAATTAGTGAATACTAAGTAACGAAGAAGAGAAAAGCAAACAAATTGTGTTATTTTTCTAAACTTGTTGTCATTAAAAGTTACAATCCTTTCATTAATTTAAGTCCTATTCCTTTCTATTCCACATCAGGGATTAGTCCAGAGGAACCCCACCATTCTTGGACTCCGAAGTTGTAGACTCTTCAGGATTGGAGATTGTGTTGATATTGGTAAGCTTATGCCAATACACGTCGCCTCAATCAATCCTCCAGTACTACCCTGACAATTTTCTTTTCTTTCTTACACAGAGTCTCAAACTCTCAGCCTGGAAAATAAATGAGCATACCGTCGTCGAGGATTTGGTTGCTTAAAACCTCAGGCTAATATTTAATCATATAACCTAGCGGCTTTAAATACATATTATCGTGACCCAACCGCTATTGAACCACCCGTACCTCCACATGGCACGACCACATCTTCCATCATTCAACCCGAAGATATTGGCTCCCGGTATCATAACAGGGCAACCGTGTACCACCTAGGTAGGGAAACGTCAATACTAGTTCCTTCCGACAAACCTACATGTTGCATGATTGACCTGTAGTTCTACTCCTAACCATCCTTAACATGACACACGATCCTTTTCAAGGTCCAACTCAAACCACATCAATTCCCATGATGTAATTCTTTCGTTAAGTCTTTGATTTGCAAAATCAGCAACACTTAGAATAGACTCACATATATATTATTCATATGCATATATACTCAAATTTATGCCTATTTTAACTCCCAAACCCTAACTTTCAAATCCACCGCATCAATTTGATGCTCAAACCTTATTTTAGTGGGAATCACAAAACAACTCTTCAGACTTTTTCAAAAATAGCTAAAATTAGGATTTTTCATAGCAAAGAACATAAAAACCAAGAATTTCAATAATCTCGTATGAAAACCCAACAGCAAAAGGAAAGATTTCGTTACCTAATCGATCTCACTCTCGCATATGCAAGGCTTTATCATGTTTCATTTTCAGAAAGGATGTTTTAAGGCTTCTGAAAAGATCGAATTTCATTTTCGTATCAAAAACACTAAGAATGTGTCGAGAACGCGAAGAACGAACGAAGAAAACGAAGAACGCGAAGAACACGAAGACCATATTTTCTCTTGAAATTTCAGCAGAGTTTCCCCTTACATCGAGACATATTTCTAGAAAATTTTCGGCAAACTTTACCCTTATATCGGAATATATTTCTCCGAAAATTTCAGCAAAGTTTCCCTTTATTTCAGGACATATTTCTCGGAAAAATTCGGCACTGTTTCCCCTTATATCGGGACATATTTCAAAATAAAAATGAAAAGAGGTTCCTCTATAAAATCAATCGAGACAAAAACAACAACGAAATTGAAAGAATATACTCAAACAACAAAAGTTGAAGAATCGGTAGACACCACGCATCTTAGGTGAGTGAATGTGTGACGAATCACAGGGTTCGCTGACGTACATAGTCGCCCGCACCTAAGTAGGTTATTACACAGATTTCTCCATCAAAATAACTATAAAAGCATAATTAAAAGAATAGAAACATAAGCGATGGAGAATCGATAAACACCACATGTCTTAGATGAGTGAATGTGTGACGAATCATAGGGTTCACTGACATGCATAGCCGCCGGCACCTAAGTAGGATGTTACACAGAATTCTCCTCGAACCACAACAGAAAACGAATCGGAAAGAAAGATGAATCAAGAACAAATCTTGGAAGAAAAGAGGATGAATTGAAATCCTAGCTTACGAAACAAACTAAGAGAGGATCATACCTTTCTCCTCCTCGTTCTCCCGACAGCGTTTCGCTATCGCTCCTCCCTCGCCTCCCACTCCTCCTCCCGACCTCTCGACCCTAGCCCTTGGGGTGGTGGTGGTAGTGTTAATCGTAGAGAATGAATGGGTAGGGGGTCTATTTATAGGCTCCAGAAAAACCACTAACCATGGTTAGAGAACCATGATTTATACCTTAACCATGGTTTAGCGGCCCATGGTTTTAGCCAAAACTTATCCCAAACTTGGGGCTTAAGAGACGATTCTAGTTAGCTAATGACGCTTAATTAACATTAATCGTGATTAACTTACACTAATCACGATTTAACTTTCGCGGCTAACGCTTATCTTCTGCTAACTATTGATTAGTGTTTGCTAATGATCATTAGCAATTTTCAATCCGTCATTAGTTTCTTTAATCATGTTTAATTAGTCTTAATGACAGTCATCATGGGTTAATGATGTCTTTAACCCTACTTACTTCTCTTTCTTCCGAAAATCTTAACAAATTGAAACGAAGTCCGATTCGTACAAAACAAATTCTGTTGGTTTCCTCTTGATGAGCCAGATCTTATTATATAGGATCCGAGTTATGCCAAGTTCAAGGCTTTACATTAGCCGCAGGTGGCTATGGTCAGCCAAGGGCGTTTCTACGGAGGCAAGCTGGTCAGAGTGGAGCTCAGGCTCTTATTCAAGGCATCGATGGAGGTCGGCTCGAAGGTGGAGAAGGTAGGGTAGTTTACAGATACTGCACAAGGGTTTAGCGACAAGGCGGAGATGCACCTGCAGCAGTTAGCTGGTGTGCGTCAGTGCGGGAGTGTAGTCGGTGTCTACGCGCGGTGGCTCTAGCAGAAATGCACCATTAAGGGCAAAGCTCGGGGGTGCGCATACATGTTGTTAGCAGAGGTGGGCTTGCTGGCAGGCGGAGCGGAGCCCGTGAAGGACTGCAGCAGGAGGAGCACAGATCGTTGAGGAGCTCTTGCTCCTGGAGATGGTTGCGGTGGCTCCTGGCAGTTGAGGGTGCGACATGCTCAATGGTATTAGCAGAGGTCATGCGCGCAGGCGTTGGCGTCCGGAGGTGCTCGTGGTGGAGCACGCAGGCAATGAAGCACAAGGATGGTAATTGGTGGATAAGTAGAGGAGCGGAGGGGCTCCAACGTGAGCGAGGCACTTGGAGGAAACTAATCGAAGGAAAATAGATAACATAGGAAAAGAATAGAAATAAGGGAAGAATGACATAGGGAGATAGGTTACGGATGATGCCTAAGATGGAGGGCTAGAGACGTTGTTCCTTGGTCGTCACCTCAGCCGCGAGCAGAGCACGGCGAGGCTTGGAGGATCTCGCCCGGAGGATCGCCGAAGAGAGGAGCCCCTGTCACAGGCTTCTCTTTCAACTCTTGTTTGCTCTCTGGATATGGCAGATGGGTTCTGGAGGGAGTGATGAGGCATTTAAATAGGAAGGAAGATATATGGTCAACCGGTGAGAGGATAAGGCGAGGGGTGTTGCGTGACGACCGTCGCGCGGTGGTCGTTGAGCGAGGAGGCGGAGATTGTGGGAAAGAGGGAGTGGACTTTGATTGGAGAAGAAGAGGGTGGACGACACATGGTGGGCACATGCGAAGGAGGGCACGTGACCAGCACGTGTCGTGTTTTATTTTTTATTTTTTAATTTGAAAACAAAATGAAAAGAGGTAAAAATGAGTGATACGTGATGGCTCCAAGAATTGCCACGTGTTAACTCTAGAAAAGTTATAAAATAAAATCTAAGATAAATACAAAAGAAATAGCAAACGACCTTGGATCAAAAAGTGCACAACAACTTTTATGAAGGGACCAAGAGTAAAAGAGGTCATATGTACAAAATGATATTTTTGGGGTACTCTATGTACATGAAATACCTTGATTTTTAGGTTTCATAATTTTTTTGATTTTTTATTAAGAGAAAATTAAGTAAAATAAAGATTAAATCAAAGATAAATATTAACACATTAATCTAATTTTTTATATTTTTAATAAATAAGAAAATAAGAGAATAAATAAAGTTGAAAAGGTGAGATGTTTGTGCAGACTCACAAAGGACACTTAGACTCGGTCAGTTTCTTTGATTTCAATCTTAGTTTGGATTTGGACTTTTGTGTATTTTAATAAAACTTTCATATAAATGAAAAAGAAATAAAAGAAAACAAGTTAATTATGTACACAAAATATCAAGTCAAAAATCACCAAAAACACAATATGCGCAAAAGAGGCCCAAAATCCAACTTTCACATACGAGCTCCGATTTTTATGAAATTGGTCTTGTTTTGAAGGTATTTGAATATGTATTACTTTAAAAGTGAGTAGACCTAAATGGACATTATATGAGGAAGATATGAGTGTTTTAGTCTGTTTATTCGGAACTTTGGATTTTGCCTTACATGCCGATTATTTGAGTTAGTATTTTTTATATTTTTCCTTTAAATCTTGCTAGTAATATATACATAATGGAGTGGTTTGAGGTCAATATGAGTTAGTATGAATTGTTTAAAATGCATGAAGTTAGGCATAAATGTGAAGATGATTATGAGTGCAATTATGAGTGTTAAAATGCAGATATTAATTCTAAGTATATGGATGGTAAAATGTCGAATGAATGATGAAATGCAGCTAATTACTCATGAACGAAGCTCTATTTTCATCTTTTAGTATGATAAATCACATATTCACCAACCCCCTAAGCTTAAACCTTGCTCCTCTCGAGCAACTAAAATGAAATGCAAAAGTGAAATGATTTTGGGTTCCACACCAAAGTCATGAACAAAAGGTGAAAATGGAGCTAGACCTGACCTTTGGACTAATAGTGTGGCGGAACATCTGTGAGACTTAAGGTTTTAAAAATCAACATCCCTCGAGTTCTACATATCATTGTAACAGATTCGGCTCATAAGTCATCTTAGATCAATCCTTCTCCCAAAGCATATCCCATGAACATTGAACACTCTCTCACGTGTGTGAAAGGTTTTAGCTCTTCCCATCGAGAATGGTGGACTAATATGCAACCTCCCTCCTAATATTATCGCTTTAATTGACACATTAAAATTAATTCTTGAGCGATGAGGCAGAGGTTGCGGGAAAGGGGGAGCGGCCTTTGACTGAAGAAGAGGGTGGATGACATGTGTTGGGCACGTGCGAAGGGGGCACGTGACTAGCATGTGTCCTATTCTATTTTATATTTATTTAATTTTATAAAAAAAATAAAAAGGAGGTAAAATGTGGTCGCTCCAGGACCTGCCACGTGTCAACTCCAGAAAATTTGAGAATAAAAAGAAAAAAAGAATTAAAAAAATAGTAAACGACCTCAGATCAAATAAAACTATTCATGAAAGTTGTTCGTTTTGATGATATCTACAACTTTCATGAAAGAACCAAGAGCAAGAGATGTCGTCTGTGTAAAAAGATATTTATGGGGTACTCTATGTACATTGAATACCTTGATTTTTGGGTTTTGTAATTTTTTATGATTTTAATTAAGAGAAAAATCTAGAAAAAATACGATAAAATCAAAGATAAATATTTACATAATAATATTTTTATTTATAGTAAATAATAAAATAGGGAAATAAAATAAAGATGAAAAAATGAGATATTTTCACATACTCACAAGAGACACTCAGACTCGGTCAGTTTCTTTAATTTCTGTGAAACCCCGGGGTTTTAGCACCGCAACTTGGTCAAGTTGGTGATGATCAAATAGTTACAGTCCATTTAAAAATGTATTAAAAATTCAATTTTGATCTGATTGTAGAATAGCATAGCTTTTTGGATGTGTATCGTCGTCAGGATTCCAACGTATCTAAAATTTTACAAATCGGACATCGGATGAATGAGATATGACCATTTTAGTGAAGATGGGTCAAGTCTGAAATGGTCATACGAGATTTGAGCAAGATCCACCCAAGGATCCGTCCAAGCCCGATTCTTAAAGATATAAAAGACCCATTAGGTTTCTCTCTCCTCTCATTTGCAAACCCTAGCCACCACCTATGATCCCCCACCTCTCAAGCTCCTTAGCTCTATCATAGCGTCGTGGAGGTTGCGAATCACCATTCTTTTTTTAAAGAGGAGCTTTTCCCTCGTCGTCTTCTATACGTATCTACAGTTAGAAATGTAAGATCACCTCTTCTTTTTCAAGTATTTAGTGATTTTATTTATGGATCAGAAGTAAGAAAAGGATCCTTGTGATTTAGAGGTTATCGTGGTCATGATAATATGTGGAGGACTGCTTCGAACGAAGATATGATATTGCAAGCGAGAACAACCATAAAGGTACGATCCTCCTCTTTCCTTTTTGTGTGATTTATCACCGGGCATGTGTCCCATGGACCTTCGTGTCCCTCTTGCTGGATGGTTTTCCCCCCTTGATGTGTCGTTCATGTGATCCGTAGTTCACCGTCTATTATGATTGAATACCATTGAACCATAAGGGATTATTTTGGCACGAATTATGCTACAATATTTGTTAATGGAGATCTAGTGATCCTTATCGACTTGAATATATAATTAATAAGCATCGCTATCGAAGTTGGAATCTTGATTTCCTTTCAAATATATCGGATAGGATATCATCACTACACTCGAATAGTGGTGTTTTATTCAACATTAATCGAAACAAGAGTACACATTTTTCTATCACCACAAATTCTACGTCAATACTTATAACCTGAATGAATAATCATGCTTTTTTTATTGTAATATTGGAATGTTCATAACAGTTACAGATTTATGTTCACAACATGAAAGTGGTATATTCGAGTTTTGTTGCTGTGCACAAATTGTAACTCTAAATACAAGATAATTCAAAATGTTCAATTTTTCATAATCCATTAACAGAGGGATGCCAACTAAGCATTTTAGTCTTACGTTTTTTTGGAGAAAAATCTCACCATGCTAATTTTCTTATGAGAAAGCATTGATATACATTCTTATATTTTTCATAATTACTAGTTAAATTCCTCCCTCTTACATATAATTGTGTGCCGTTACGTTGTCTAAATACTTCAGTTTATTATTTTAATGTCAATTGGAAATAGGAAGATGCAGAAAATAACATCCGAAATTCATGGTGTATTAAATAGTGAATTGTCATTTCATCTCTTGTTAATTATTATTGGAAACGTAACAACTTATTGGGCTATAATTGGGGTTGGATCATAAATGTAATATTGGTAAACACCCTTTGATGTTAATTTGATTTATACGTTGTAGGTAGTGTTGATTGGAACCAACTATTCCCATTCTATTTTATTAGCTTAAACGGCCATTTAAGTGACATGCAATAAATAAAATTATGGTGCAATGTTAGACGTTACATGAAGAAATCATTCAACATAAGTGATGTTTTTCTTTGGCATTTGGATTACCTGACGTAAGTTTTTGCCTAAAATCATTTGTTTATATATGTTCGAAACAATTACCTTGTGAATTGATCTAGTCTTAATTAATAACTCCTGCAAATCTGAATGGTTGGGTGACATGTAGTTGATAGTGTAAGGATATGAACTACTCATCTATTGGCTTCTTGATTACATAATTATTACATGTCAAAAATGCTGCATACATTGAAGGCATACATTTAGAGGTATAGTATACAGCCGTTCTTGTTCTCAACTAGGTCTTGTTATGTAATCACCACACTCTTACAAAGCACTGCCACTACCAAATCATATAATAAGTGCACCCTTGTTATATTTTGACTCTATCATATTATTTGCTTGTCTAGTAAATAATTCTTCATAACATGAATTGATAAGTTTTGGACAATTAGTTGTCATTGGATTTTTAATCGTTGAGAATGCTTCTATTTTTTTTAAATCTTAAGAATCACATGCGTGCTTAAAATCATGCAAATCGTTGTCTATGATTGCTAAAAAAAGGAATTATAACATTAATCTTAAGACTGGGGAGTATATTTACTAGTCACTTCCCATGAAATATATGCATACGACAAAGACGTACATAACACTTTATTGAGAGTCATCTCACCGTGGTTGAGCTTGTAGTTTATCGTAGAATAGGACAAGGACTTTAAGATGGAATCCATCTTATGAGTCATCATTTGAACAAGAAGACGAAGGATAACGATCCACGATAAGAGACGTATCTATCAAGATCGTTAGATGATATATGCTAACATGAATTGATGTTACCCCACCATTAACTTTGTTAAATAGAGAATAAATACTAGATTTAAATTACGAGTTTTCTTTTCTGATATGAATGGAAGTCCTTGGGAGGTTTAGCCAAGTTGATTAACAAGGTTCCCACTTAGTGGAGACTTGGGTGTTACATACTTACGTGTACTTAATTAATATGAATGATCGATGATCAGTGTAAATAACTGCAATTATACATCGTTGCGAACTCTAACCCACATGAGGAAATCCTAAGATCATAGTGATATCGTTCTTAAGTGTGTGTGTGTGTGTGTGTATGTGTGTGTATAATTAATAAATAAAAGTAAAATTGAGTTATCACTATGTCAATGTTTGTTGCATGTCTTGTGCTTAGAGAAGTTAGCATACCTGAGAGTAGGGCGCAACTCTCGTGGTCCTGGTGAGTCTTGGATGGAGTGTTAGTACTGGTTCCGCGGGTCTGTCGGTGTGTTCCGCGACTCTGTCGGTTGAGCATAGTACTACGGGTACGGTCGGTGAGTGCCGTCACTACGGGTACGGTCGGTGAGTCCGTGTCCCTAGTACGGCACTCGTCAAAGTCTCGTACTTTGTCACGAGGGTGTATCCGGTGCGGTCCCGTTTGGTCGTGGTGTACTCATTCCCGGGTATTCCCCTCGTGGCGGGTAAACTGGGGAAATGGGTTGAAGTTGGAGTTGGGGTTGGTTTCTTGAGTTGGTTGCTCCAGTACAATGATTTGACTGTTGAGATGATGCTTTTATTATTTGAGCTCAACCTAAATGATGAAAAGATGCTTTGAATAGTATATCTTTGTGCTTCTGCGTATATGATGATCCCAAACAATGGATGTAGATAAATGTACAATTATGAACTCATGATATGAATAATACTACTTGAACTTGTAGAGTACATGTAGTATATCATAATGTAACATCTAATAACCTGTTTACAAATGATTTGGATAGTAAATAAAAATTACAAAAAAAATATAATAGAACATGAACGCCCCTCTTTTTACTCTTTTACACTTTCCGCTTAGTGTAGTATTAGCTTGTTTTAGCTTTACTGAGCTTTTTTGCTCATACGTACTTCTTTGGGGACCCCTCCAGGTTTACAGGTTGTTGATCAACAACAGGGACTTGATTTTCCGCAGTTTGTACAAGACCGAGGCTACAATTTCACTTGTAGAGATATACTAGTTGTTGTTATGATTTTGTAGCTTCTACAGTTTAAGTTGTTAGTCATGAAAAAATATATTTCGTGGACTCTATTGTAAATTTCTAAAATGTTTGAGAACCATGAATATGTAAATGTCATTGGAGCATTTTATTATCTGCTTTTTCTGCTTTACATTCCGAATGTTAATCATGATGTATGAATGTGGTTATTGTTGAGTATCTGGATCCTAGGGAGATAGGTCCAACGTCCTCCCCGTGGGGTGGGGCGTTACAGATGGTATCAGAGCAAGGATACTCCATTAACCAACATTTATACTTATGATTGTTAACGGTATTCTGAATGTATGGAATACATCAGGATCCTCTGACTATGATGTTTAATCCAACAGATTGGTTTCCATATAAGAGTCTTAATATATGAAGACTTAGATATCTAGAGACTTACGAGTGTAATTGATTCATGCAGAATCATGTTGCTTTCCAATGTTGAGATTGCTAGACAGTTGACAATGATAATAGACATGCTCCAAAATTTAGACAAAAGATTAAAGACAGTAGAGCAAAGACTTGATGGATTTGAAGAATCCATTCGTACCCTTCAGAGTGAGGGTAGTACTAGAGTACCAGTTCCCCCTCCGTCTATCGAGGATATCTTTCAGAAACACCAGAAAATATTTGCTAGCTATTGCAAGGGTCAAGTACCAGAGTTTGTGGCAGATGCTACTCCTGAGGTTGCTGATGCTTGGTTAGAAAAGATTGAGAAAGTTCTCAAGATTATCCAAGTACCCAAAGACTGTTGGGTGCCATTTGCTGAATACTCCTTGAGCGGCCATGCGAAGCGTTGGTGGAGTGCTTTATCTCGACATTTATCACATCCTTTGACTTGGACAATTTTGTGAAGTCATTTACAGAACAATTTCTTCCTGATTTTTGGGCTAGGAGAAAAAGAAAAGAATTGGATGAGTTGAAACAAGGATCGATGTCAGCTAGAGAATATCAGATCAAATTTGATGACTTAGCACGCCATTCAGCCATGCTTGAATTATGTGAGGATGAACGAATTATAAAATTTTGGTGTGTACTTCGCCTCGATATTCAACATAGACTTTCTGCTTGTCGACCATCTACTATCCGCGAGATGGTAGAAGTCATATCTCGCATGGAAGACTTACATCATCATATGAAATTAAGCGGGGAAAATTTACGTGAAAATGACAAGGATGAGAAACACATGGTGATGCCTTATTCAATAACTTATAATGGTTCCCTACCTTTGGAAACAATGCATGAGACTACAACAAACTCCACTATAAATAGACCAAGAGGAAGTAGCCGGCCTCGAAGATGTTATACTTGTGGCCAGAGGGGTCATAGTCAAGCCAAATGTCCTCAGTAAGCCAATAGTGCTATTGCCAGAGTATTTGATGAGAGCATCCACATGCTGATGAAAAGGAACACATTTATACCCAAGGTATGTGATTGATGTAATGACTCTTACGACTATTAAATGTGCTTGTAGTTCTAAATGAAAAAAAATTGTTAGACAATGTTTGTTTATGTGAACATAAATTTTGTTCTTCTTAAATTTGTTGATAATATAGAGCAGGTCCACTAGAAAATATGACATATAGATTATATGATTCTGATGGTTATATTTGTGACAATGCTAGTGTCTTAGTTTTTTTATGATAATCGAAATGAGTTAAAAGATTGATAAATATCAAACCTTAGTTATGTGATATTGAGACTCGTATTGAGTAGTACATGGTAATTCATAAGACAAGCTTAAGGACTGAAAGAGATGGCTTGATTCTTTTTAAGATTGTGTGCAACATATACAAAAGGAGTTTTTCTTCTTTAGCTAGTAGACTATCCCTCTTTTGAAGCATTATTTCAACCCACGGACTCTTATCTTTAGACCTCAATGCTACTAGAGCAGGTTGAGGCGCACATCCCTCCGTAGAGGAAGACAAGAGCTTCTGGCTAGCAGTACTACCCTTTTCAAAAGTTATAACCTTAGGCCCTGTTTGTTTGGGGTATAAGGAGGAATGGAATAAGGGGAATAAGCCCCCAACACGCTTCCTCGTGGTACGACTATTTCCCATTATTTCATCTTATTTCACTCTTATTCCTATCTTTATCCCACCTTACCTACCTTTATATCACCTTATTCTCCTTATTCTTATCCTCCAGCCGAACGGAGAATAGACCCTTATTCCCCTTATTCCTCATCCTTATTCCTGCTTATTCTCCTACCGAACGGGCCCTTAAGGTCTGTAGATAGCCTTTTGCATATCGTAATAGACACATGTCCTATACCAATAATATCTCTATATGATGTAATGGATATTAGGTATGATATTGTGGATGTATATAACATACGTTGTGAACTAAGAATACTTGCAACTTCTACTATTCTCTGAAGTCTCGAGGACGAGACTTATTTTAAGATTGTTATGATGTGAAACCCCCAGGTTTTAGCACCGCAACTTGGTCAAGTTGGTGATGATCAAATAGTTACAGTCCATTTAAAAATGTATGAAAAATTCAATTTTGATCTGATTGTAGAATAGCATAGCTTAATGGATGTGTATCGTCGTCAGGATTCCAACCTATCTGAAATTTTACAAATCGGACATCGGATGAATGAGATACGACCATTTTAGTGAAGATGGGTCAAGTCTGAAATGGTCATACGAGATTTGAGCGAGATCCAACCAAGGATCCACCCAAGCCCGATTCTTAAAGATATAAAAGACCCATCAGGTTGCTCTCTCCTCTCATTTGCAAATCCTAGCCACCACCTATGATCTCCCGCCTCTCAAGCTCCTTAGCTCTATCATAGCGTCGTGGAGGTTGCGAATCACCATTATTTTTAAAGAGGAGCTTTTCCCTTGTCGCCTTCTATACGGATCTACAATTAGAAATGTAAGATCACCTCTTCTTTTTCAAGTATTTAGTGATTTTATTTATGGATCAGAAGTAAGAAAAGGATCCTTGTGATTTAGAGGTTATCGTGGTCATGATAATATGTGGATGACTGCTTAGAACGAATACATGATATTGCAAGCGAGAACAACCATATAGGTACGATCCTCGTCTTTCCTTTTTGTGTGATTTATTACTGGGCATGTGTCCCATGGACATTCGTGTCCCTCTTGCTAGATGGGTTTCCCCCTTGATGTGTCGTTCATGTGATCCGTAATTCACCGTCTATTATGATTGAATACCATTGAAACATGAGGGATTCTTTTGGCACGAATTATGCTACAATATTGGTTAGAGATCTAGTGATCCTTATCGACTTGAATATATAATTAATAAGCATTGCTATCGAAGTTGGAATCTTGATTTCCTTTCAAATATATCGGATAGGATATCATCACTACACTCGAATAGTGGTGTTTTATTCAAAATTAATCGAAACAAGAGTACACATTTTTCTATCACCACAAATTCTATGTCAATACTTATAACCTGAATGAATAATCATGCTTTTTTTAATGTAATATTGGAATGTTCATGACAGTTACAGATTTATGTTCACAACATGAAAGTGGCATATTCGAATTTTGTTGCTTTGCACAAATTGTAACTCTAAATACAAGATAATTCAAAATGTTCAATTTTTCATAATACATTAATAGAGGGATGCCAACTAAGCATTTTAGTCTTTTTTTTTGGAGAAAAATCTCACCATGCTAATTTTCCTATGAGAAAGCATTGATATCCATTCTTATATTTTTCATAATTACTAGTTAAATTCCTCCCTCTTACATATAATTGTGTGCCGTTAAGTTGTCTAAATACTTCAATTTATTATTTTAATGTCAATTGGAAATAGGAAGATGCAGAAAATAACATCCGAAATTCATGGTGTATTAAATAGTGAATTGTCATTTCATCTCTTGTTAATTATTATTGGAAACGTAACGACTTATTGGGTTATAATTGGGGTTGGATCATAAATGTAATATTGGTAAACACCCTTTAATGTTAATATTTGATTTTTACGTTGTAGGTAGTGTTGATTGGAACCAACTATTCCCATTCTATTTTATTAGCTTAAACGGCCATTTAAGTGACAAGCAATAAATAAAATTATGGTGCAATGTTAGACGTTACATGAAGAAATCATTCAACATAAGTGATGTATTTCTTTGGCATTTGGATTACCTGACGTAAGTTTCTGCCTAAAATCATTTGTTTATATATGTTCGAAACAATTACCTTGTGAATTGATCTAGTCTTAATTAATAACTCCTGCAAATCTGAATGGTTGGGTGACATGTAGTTGATAGTGTAAGGATATGAACTACTCATCTATTGGCTTCTTGATTACATAATTATTACATGTCAAAAATGCTACATACATTGAAGGCATACATTTAGAGGTATAGTATACAGCCGTTCTTGTTCTCAACTAGGTCTTGTTATGTAATCACCACACTCTTACAAAGCACTGCCACTACCAAATCATATAATAAGTGCACCCTTGTTACATTTTGACTGTATCATATTATTTGCTTCTCTAGTAAATAATTACATAACATGAATTGATAAGTTTTGGACAATTAGTAGTCATTGGATTTTTAATCGTTGAGAATACTTCTATTTTTTTTAAATCTTAAGAATCACATGCATGCTTAAAATCATGCAAATCGTTGTCTATGATTGCTAAAAAAAAGAAATTATAACATTAATCTTAAGACTGGGGAGTATATTTACTAGTCACTTCCCATGAAATATATGCATACGACAAAGACGTACATAACACTTTATTGAGAGTCATCTCACAGTGGTTGAGCTAGTAGTTTATCGTAGAATAGGACAAGGACTTTAAGATGGAAGCCATCTTATGAGTCATCATTTTAACAAGAAGACGAAGGATAACGATCCACGATAAGAGACGTATCTATCAAGATCGTTAGATGATATATGCTAACACGAATTGATGTTACCCCACAATTAACTTTGTTAAATAGAGAATAAATACTAGATTTAAATTACGAGTTTTCTTTTCTGATATGAATGGAAGTCCTTGGGAGGTTTAGCCAAGTTGATTAACAAGGTTCCCACTTAGTGGAGACTTGGGTGTTACATACTTACGTGTACTTAATTAATATGAATGATCGATGATCAGTGTAAATAACTGCAATTATACATCGTTGCAAACTCCAACCCACATGAGGAAATCCTAAGATCAGAGTGATATCGTTCTTAAGTGTGTGTGTGTGTGTGTGTGTAATTAGTAAATAAAAGTAAAATTGAGTTATCACTATGTCAATGTTTGTTGCATGTCTTGTGCTTAGAGAAGTTAGCATACCTGAGAGTGGGGCGCAACTCTCGTGGTCCTGGTGAGTCTTGGATGGAGTGTTAGTTCTGGTTCCGTGGGTCTGTCGGTGTGTTCCGCGACTCTGTCGGTTGAGCATAGTACTACGGGTACGGCCGGTGAGTCCGCGTCCCTAGTACGGCACTCGTCAAAGTCTCGTACTTTGTCACGAGGGTGTATCCGGTGCGGTCCCGTTTGGCCGTGGTGTACTCGTTCCCGGGTATTCCCCTCGTGGCGGGTAAACTGGGGAAATGGGTTGAAGTTGGAGTTGGGGTTGGTTTCTTGAGTTGGTTGCTCCAGTACACATGATTTGACTGTTGAGATGATGCTTTTATTATTTGAGCTCAACCTAAATGATGAAAAGATGCTTTGAATAGTATATCTTTGTGCTTCTGCGTATATGATGATCCCAAACAATGGATGTAGATAAATGTACAATTATGAACTCATGATATGAATAATACTACTTGAACTTGTAGAGTACATGTAGTATATCATAATGTAACATCTAATAACCTGTTTACAAATGGTTTGGATAGTAAACATAAATTACAAAAAAAAATAATGGAACATGAACGCCCCTCTTTTTACATTTTTACACTTTCTGCTTAGTGTAGTATTAGCCTGTTTTAGCTTTGCTGAGCTTTTTTGCTCATACGTACTTCTTTGGGGACCCATCCAGGTTTACAGGTTGTTGATCAACAACAATGACTTGATCTTCCGCAGTTTGTACAAGACCCAAGGTACAGTTTTCACTTGTAGAGATATACTAGTTGTTGTTATGCTTTTGTAGCCTCTACAGTTTAAGTTGTTAGTCATGAAAAAATATATTTTGTGTACTCTATTGTAAATTTCTAAAATGTTTGGGAACCATGAATATGTGAATGTCATTGGAGCATTTTATTATCTGCTTTTCCTGCTTTACATTCCGAATGTTAATCATGATGTATGAATGTGGCTATTGCTGAATATCTGGATCCTAGGGAGATAGGTCTGACGTCCTCCCCGCGGGGTGGGGCGTCACAATTTCAATCTTAATTTGGATTTGGATTTTTATGGATTTTAGTAAAACTTTCATCAAAGAATATAATAAAATAGAAATAAAATGGTTTAATTATGTACATAAAATATCAGGTCAAGAATAGGTAAATCGCAAAATACGCAATAAAGGCTCAAAACCCTTTCACATATGATATCCTATTTTTATGATATTAGTCTTATTTTGAATGTCTTTCAATATGTATTACTTTAAAATTGTGTAGACCTAAATCGGACACTGTATGAGGAAGATATGGGTGTTTTAGTCTGTCTAGTCTGAAATTGGAGTTTTATCTCACTGGCCAATTATTTGACTTAGATTTTTTTATATTTTTCATCAAATCTTGTTAGTAATATGTACACAATGGAAGTAGTTTGAGATCAATTGGAGTTAGCATGAATTAGTTAAAAATGCAAGAAGTTGGATGAAAATGTGAAGATGATTTTGAATGCAATTATGAGTGCTAAAATGCAAATATTAATTTTAAATGCATGAATGATAAAAGTGCAGAATAAATGATGAAATGCGGCTAACTACTCGGGAACAAAACTTTATTTTCAGCTTTAGTATGATGAATCACATATTCATCAATCAGGTATCAAGAGTGTACATGTATCAAATATGACTTTCTGATACACTATACAAGGTAAGTTTGCTAAAGACATTGACTTATAGAGAATAAGTGGTTCCTGAACTTAGATAACTGGATTTTTCTTAATCCGAGATACAGAGTCACTCCCCTCCCTTATTAGAAATTGAAGCAATCCACTAGTACAAGCAAAGTAAGTTGATCTAAGGTGTAAGATGTAGTTTTTTCAAAAATAAATCAAAAGTTAAAGAGTACTATAGTTGTCAAGACGATCTATTTAGACGCATATTTTGATCACCGCATAAATTTAGTGGAACTCAAGGAATTAAGTCCAAAATAGACATGAAAAAACAGAATACTTAAACCTAATCAAGTCCTATGAAATTAAGTGGATTAAGGTCTCCTTGGTCTAAGCCTCAAATTTGTAAAAACATGGTTTCTGGTCCCAAAAAGTTAGGAGAAAAAAAGGAAAATATTTTTTTGATATTTTGAAAAAAATTGATTTTGTTTTTTGATTTTTTATATTTTTATGAAATTTCATGTATATGAAAAAATATTTTTAAAAAATATAAAAAAGATGTATTTTTTTGAAAATGTTTGAAAATTTTGATTTTTTATGAAAAAATAATGCAATAAAAAGAGAAATATTTTTGAACATTTTTTAAATAAAAGCAATGTGAAAAAACGAAATGCATGAATTAAAATAGATTTTTTAAAATATATATAAAATAAAAACAATATGCATGAAATGCAATGCACCCCCATGCTAAGAAGGAACCAAGTCCCCATAGTGATGACAGGGTGAGAAAAAAGGATAACAAAAGAAAGGGTACAAGATGCAATAAGAGAGTGATGCTTCTTTTATTGTTTTTCTAGTTATTTTATCATTTTTCTTATTTATTTTATGGGGTTTCCTCCATACTTATTTGAAATAAAAAGTAAGAGAAAAATGAAAAGAAATGAAAGAATTTGAAAAATAACTATGAGAGGTATCCTACGATATTTGTTGGTTTTAACGCCCCCAGTTAGGCTCCGGTGTTAGGAATACCCAGTGTCTCGAATATGTGTGACATCCATGTTCTGAAAACCACGACAATGTATGAATCTTGGCTCAAGGGATATGGTGGAAATCGGTTACCTTTGTTGAAGCTCGGGGTTGATGGACGAGACCAGTAACATGAGGTTTGGGTGAATGACCGGTTCTGATGGTATGATAAATGACATAGTCAAGTCAAGTGATGATGTGAGTGAAAAGGGTAGAGTCAAGTTCAAAAGCAATGTTTCCAATCGGTATGTGGGTGATGTATACACGGAGATAAGGTCAAAAACATGTGAGTCATCAATTGGGAAGGAGAAGCAATATGATAAGTCATTATCCCAGTCTGATCTATCAAAATTTAGTAGATCGATGTCTATCATATAAGGCCGATTATTAGTAAGATCTTGTTCCTCGAACACATTTGATAAATCTATATTATTTCCTCCCACGTAATTGAGATGTTCTTTCCAAATGGCATCCTTTTTATTCAAAGAATCAAGTATTTGTCCATGGCATGGAGTAATTTCCTTGGAATCATCAAGAGTCTCTGAGAATGAGTGGGGAGGCGCATGTTCATTCTTCTTCAACAGCTGCTCCCTCTTATGATCAGTATGTGTATCTTCGATATCATCTGATCCCAAATATAGAATCAGTGTTGTAGTTGGTTGATCATCCTCGAATTTCCCAAGCTTCTCAGTTTGAAAAAATATGCTAATGTCAGATGAGGCATTCAGAGGGTGAAAGGCCAAGCAAGAAGGGTCATCTTTCTCGGAGATCATGAGATTCGAGTGGGAGATTATGTTTTTAACCTTGAGAGGGTCATCAGGGAGGACTTTGGATATCTGGTCAGGGATGAGAGGCAGCACATGGTAACTCAGTCTCACTTTTCCTCTCTTGCTCAAAATTATCACCATGCTCATAATCCAATTCAATGTCGATATCATATTCATCTTTATATTCATCGCCATTCTCATGTTCTTCCTTAGATTCAAAATTGTACTCAGATTCATTTTCAACCTCATCATCAGATTCAACCAATTCATTATCGTCACCAAGTTTTGTCTAATATTTAATTTCATTGTTATCCTCTGAATCACCAGCGTATCCAACTTCAGTTTCATTATCAAATTCATCCTCACAGCCATATTTAATATCTTCTTTAGGATCAAAACATGAGCTTGATATTAAAAAAGTAATGCTTGATTCACACAATTCAATCACAATAGAACCAAATGGAGATGAGGAAAGCATTAGGGTTTCACAAAAAGCACAAGACATAATCTTTGTAGGTTGATTCCTCATTTATCCTCCATTTCAATATCAAGATTAACCTCATGAACAAGAATTATTTCACGCCACTTAAGATCAACATATAAATCTTCATTATTAAAATCTTTCTTCATGATCAAAGGTTCATATTCAATACATTGTCCAATAGGAATTTCCAATAAAACTGAGTCCACACATTGTGGCAAAGGCATCGTCTTGATTACATAAAAAATCTTTGGCTCGGAATCATGTTGAGCGAGAGGCTGGAAGAATTGGTATCATCATTCATTCATGTGTGTAAAAATTTATTTTTATTTTAAATCCAAAAAATATGTGTGTATAGTGTATAAATGTAGAGTCGTACCACAAAGAACAATGGGGATATGGGTAATTATTGTCTATAAAAATAAACATCAATTATTTTTTTTATTTTTTAGCTTTTTATTTTTGTTGAGTTTTAATTATATTTATTTTTTGTGGATTTTTAATGTTTTATATTTTTTAGTTTAAATTGTTTATTTTTATTTCCATTCTTATTTTGAAAATTATTATTTTCTTTTTATTTTTAAAGATATAATATGTATATATACGTATAGTAATAATAATAGCAATAAATAGAATAATATAGTATATATAATAAAATACATAAAAATACATAAAAAACCAATAATGATAATAAATTTTATTTTTTAAAAAGGTTATATATATTAGGTAATTATATATAAGAATACTAATAACAAGTATATATATGTGTGTATATAACTATATAGAGTATATATAAGTTTATATTTTTAAATATAGTTATATATACTCAAAAAATACAAAATATTTTTTAATATTTTCTCAGTTTTTATGATTTTCTTACAATTCTTGTTATTTTTTAGGTATTTTGATGTATTAAATTTAGCAAAATAATAGATATAATAAATAGTCCGAATTGTTTTGGGTTTTAAATAGATAATACTTCTAAAAACTCCCAAAACTATTTTCAATATATACTATATAATACAGGTCATGGTAAGAAACCAATATAAGTATTTTTGGATTTTTTTATATATTTTTTACTGATTTTTATATGATTTTAATGGTTTTAAATTTTTTATGTTTATATTTTATATTTTTTCTAATTTTTAGTCTAGAGTTAATATATATAGTAATATGTAATGTATACTTTCGGAATTTTCTAGATAGATTTTATATTTGTTTGTATTTTTATAGTTAAAAAGGGAATAAATAGCTCATATTCTATTTTAATAATTAGGAAAATGTAATAAAATGACAAAGAAAAATGTTTGCATGCATCATAATCATTTAAAGCATATTGCATAAATTTTCCAAAATTTGTAGAGCATAAGAGTTATTTAAGGAAAATAGAAATGCAAAAAAAAATAAGTACATTACTAGGAGGGCATTTATGTAATAAAAATAAAATGTGAGGGCTTGCGTAAAAAATACCCACAGTTAACATGCATTTTATAGATTTTAGTACTAAATATAAACAAAGGAACCCGAAAGCGTTTCCTTGCAATTTTCCCACCTCACGTGGGTCGTAAGGTGACCTAGCACATGTCTAAGTGTACTATACAATAAGTTCCAGGGTGTCCGTGTAATTTTTACACAAAATATAAAGCAATACTTAGTATTTATAGGACCTACTGGTAAATACAAAAAAAACATGAGGGGTTACTTATATATTTACCTCTCACATGCACTTCATCAAGTGGCTCCTGACGCTCCACGTGGCACGATCAGACGACGTTAGGCAGATTTCGTTTCGTCTGAAATGAACGGCCCAAATTAGATCTTAGTTGTGGCTATGATTGGACGACCATTGCGCGGACTTCATTTCATCTTAAATGAATGACCCGTATTAGATATGTGTTATGGATTTATTGGATGGCCCTTGAGGTGTCTGGAATAACACCTTAAGAACTCAGTTGAGACGAGCTTCTCTCCGTTGCTTCTTGCACCTCTGACCACCGATTATTTCTTCAATAGGCTTTTAGGTTTCCTGGAGCTTGTGAGCTCCTACAGGTGGTGTCAACAAGGTCCGAGCCCCATTGAAGGGGGGCCTGGAGCTCAAACGACCTGAAGCTCTGATATGAGCTTTGGATGGGCTTCCAAGCCCATGCATGTAGCTCATACCTGCACAAAATTGAAAAGGGCACGAGGGGGTCTCCCTCGACCTATTGCTAAAGATGAAAGCACTACGAAGGGCAAGATGGAAGAGCTTCGGTGATAGGCGACAGAGGGAGCCTATCGAACCTTGATTCTTGCATAATCGAGAGTGGATCCAAGGGGGAAAGGTGGAGCACGCGATGGGGAAGGAGAATGGAGTGAATGCATGTCATATTATAGGTGAGGCACGATGAATTTCAAGTTGGAGTAGAAACTTCATCAGATATTCTCCTAAAATTACTCTATAAGACAATTGACTAAATTAAACGATGGGAATGAAATGTAATGAAAAGGACTAAGGCTAGCAGCTCATACCTGCATGGAGCCAAGGAGCAGCAACGTGTAGTCAGAGGAGCTCCAGCGACACCTAGATCGTGCTGCTCTACACCTTTATCCACGTTGACAAGACATGTAGCTCAATAATGTCACCAAGGAGGCTCTACAGGGAGGTTCTATTGGGTTAGAAGTGATAAACATGGATCAATACGAGAAAGGGGGAAACGGTGTTTGATCTATAAAGGTGGTTTTTGGGCAAAAAAATGGAGAGGTTGCATGGGAGGAGGAAGAAGTTGGTAGGAGCTATGGAGAGGGTGAAGGTGCAGATGACGGGTCTGTGGATTGGGCGGAGCTCGAGGGACAGTGGCGCATGGAGGTGGGGTGAAAAAATCAACAAAGTCAGAGGGGCATGGGTGCTCTGACGAGGGAGGCAGACGAATAGGATAGTTGACCCCCTAGGTCAACTTTCCTAGGGTTCTAGTTGGTCCACATAGACCAACCATGAATAAGGGATTCAAAACTTATTTACTAATTAGATATAAAATAATAAATGATTGGTCAAAACATGAAAAATATTTGTAATTTTATGTCCTAATTTATTCTAAATTTTATTTATTTTACAAGCTAACTTTCATATGCTTAAATTTACATGAATATACATAAGTAAATATACATGTATTTGGTCTATTTATTTTTTATTTTATATTGTATGTTTTACTATTTTATTTATGTAATTTATATATTTATAACTTATTTAATTACATGTTTACATATTTTTAGTTTATTTATTCGATTTTCATTATACACTTAAATAATTATGCACATATAATATATAGGTATAGTTTTCCTATATATATTTGATACATTATTTGATTTAATGTATTTTAGTAGTTTTATTTTTATTATTTACATGTATTTAAATAATATTTACAAGTATATAAAAATATAAATAAGCTAAAAATTCAAAGAATAAATATAATGAATATTTTATACAAGTACACGGTACAATAGGAATCCAAAAGCTAACATTTGCATCTTAATTCCAAATTGAATGAAACCATCGTCACTAAATAGATAATTAAATTTTATGAACAATAAAGGTGAGTTTAGTGTATTTCAAGTCTGTGTCAAGGAGATACGGGTCTGGAAATTTTCTTCGCGACTTTTTTTTGTGTGTCCGGGTTATACTGTGTATTATTTTTCAATGAAATCAATATTGTATTTTTCTTTGTATGTTTATGTAAAACTTCCATGTTCAAAGTCTTTGATTTGAGGTATATAAATAATATAATAAAATGTCACGACCCTGATTTCCGGTCGTCGGATCCTCCCATGTCCGGATTTGGTTACTCAACAAAAATTTATTCAGCAATCACAACTGACATTTAGAAACAGACTGCAAATAAAAATACTCAGAAGAAAGTATTTTAACACTTTTCCATTCACAAAATAAAGTTCACATAATACATTGTCCCACTATAACCATTTACATGTACATCAGCTTGAAAAGAAAATACACAAAAGATTACTAACTACCTTTCAAAGTAAAGCTATTGTGGCTGGTTGTATGTCTACTATGTAAGCTGGCTAGATTACTAAAGACCTTGCGATGGCTCACCAACACCTATTGGATTTTTCATAAATCATAGGATAACAATTAACGAATGCTAAGTAACGAAAAAGATAAAAGCAAACAAGATGGTGTAATTTTGCAAAACTTGTTGTCATGAAAACTTACATTCCTCTCATTAATTTAAGTCATGTTCCTTACTATTCCACGTCAGGGATTAGTCCAGGAGAACCCCACCATTCTTGGACTCCGAAGTTGTGGACACTTCGGCATTGGAGATTACGATGATCTGATGAGCTTATGTTGCCGCACGTCGCCTCAACCAATCATCCAATACTACCCTAACAATTTCCTCTTCTTTTATTAATCAGGGTCTCAAGCTCTCAGTCTGACAAACAACGGAGCACACCTTCCTCTACGACTCGGTTGCTTAAACCTCACGCTAACATTTAACCATATAACCTTCGCTTTAAACACATGTTGTCGTGACCCATCCATTATTGAACCACTCGTGCCTCCACATGGCACGATCACATCTTCCGTCGTTCAACCCGGATATATTGGCTCTCAGTACCACGTATTGCGAATCATTCATTTCATGCACACTTATCATAACCGGGCAAACACGTACCACCTAGGCAGGGCAACGCCAATACGGGTTCCTTCCGACAAACCTACAGGTTGCATGCCCGACCTGTAGTTCTACTCCCAGTCATACTTAACGTGACACACGATCCTTTTCAAGATCCACTCGAAGTACGTCAATTTCCATGATGTAATTCTTTCGTTAAGTCTTCGATTTGCATAATCATAAACACTTAGTATAGACTCACACATGTATTATTCATATGCATATATACTCGTATTTATGCTTATTTTAACTTCCAAACCCTGACTTTTCAAGCCATTGCATCGATTCAATGCTTAACCCTTATTTTAGTGGGAATCACAAAGCAATTTTTCATACTTTCTCAAAAATAACCAAAATTAGGGTTCTTCATAGCAAAGAACATAAAATCAGAAATTTCAACGATCTCATATGAAAATCCAACAGCAAAAGGAAGAATTTCGTTACATAATCGAGTTCTCTCTCGCGTATGCAGTGCTTTATTAGTTCATTTTCAGAAAGGATGATTTTAAGGCTCCTGAAACGATCGAATTTCATTTTCGTATCAAAAACACTAAGAACATGCCAAGAACACAAAGAATGAACGAAGAACACGAAGAATGCAAAGAAACACAAGAAGAACGAAAAGAACGCGAAGAACATAATTTTCTTAAAATTTTGGCAGAACTTCCCCTTATACAGGGACACATTTCTAGAGAATTTTCGGCAGAGTTTCCCTTATATCGGGACATATTTAAAAAGAAAAATGGAAAGAGTTTCCTCTATAAAATCACCGAGAGGAAAACAAGAATGAAACTGAAAGAATCAAAAACCTAACTTGCGAAGCAAACTAAGAGAGGATCGTACCTTGATCCTGTTCTTCCAGCAGCGCTTCGCTAGCGCTCCTCCCGACCTCTCGACCCTAGCCCTTGGGGTGGTGGTAGTGGAAATCGTAGAGAATGAATGGGTAGGGGGTATTTATAGGCTCCGGAAAACCACTAACCATAGCCCTTAACCGCGGTTAGCGGTCCATGGTTTTGGCCCATGATTTTGGCTAAAACTTATCTGAAACTTAAGGCTTAAGCTAGAACATTTAGAGGATTCTAAATTCGCTAATGACACTTAATTAACGTTAATCGTGATTAATTTTCACTAATCACGGTTTAACTTTCACAACTTAAGCTTATCTTTTGATAACTATTGATTAGTGTTCGCTAATGGTCATTAGTGGTTTTCAATCCATCATTAGTTTATGTAACCATGTTTAATTAGTCTTAATGACGGTCATTATGGGTTAATGACGTCTTAAACCTCTTTACTTCTCTTTCTTCCAAAAATCATAACAATTCCAAACGAAGTCTGATTCATATGAAACAAATTCCGTTGGTTTGCTCTTGACGAGCCGGATCTTATGATATAGGATCCGAGGGAGACCAAGTTCAAGGCTTTACATAAGATATGTCCCAAAATACATTTATTGATGTATAAAAATCAGAGTTTCTATGATGTATTATGCACATTTGGTTTCCCTATCCCCCCTACTTTATTTCTTGTCGACAAAATCATCATGATGACTGGGTCCCAAGGTCTTGGCTCTCTCTAGTGCCTTAGACACTTCATTCTTTTTCTTTTATTACCTTATTCTTTTATTTTGGAATTAAATACATGTATTTATACAATATTTACAGATCAATTATTGAGTGTTATTTTGCATAAAGTAATGTTATATACATACACTTGACTATGGATTTAATGCCAAATAGAAAGAATAAAGATGATGAAATGGAGATTCATCAATATCCTGGTTCAATGATCGTGGATTTTGATGTGTGCAGGCGAAAGAATGTTTTTTTTGCAGACATGTTCTCAATAATGACTATTTATGCACTTTATTTAGGCATCAATTTAGGATCAAGTAGGTCAATATCCCCATGTTAACCAATCAAATATACATAATGCCCGTTCAACATGAATTAAAAAATAATTTAAGGATATTTTTACATTTCTTATTTGTAGCACATACAAATGTATATGCAAGGTGACCTTAAAATATTACATTTATGTTGAGTTCCTTAGTTCGGAGGTCCTGAACTAAGGGGGTCCATAAGGATTCAAACCTTACTATAAGGCGATTGTTGTCACATGTTGCGTTTTATATCGGAGGAAAATTTGATCGCATAATCCCTTCCTCTTCGGTATACAAATCAATCATAATATACTATTAATATTCTTACTACGGATAGTTTTAAGAATTGATTGTGATTGGTTTTTGGGGTATATTGGAGGGGTACAGGGTTATGCTACTGAATTTTCCTCAAATTAAACTAGCATGTGACAACGAGTGTCATGTAGTAAGTTCGAATCCTTATGGATGAACTCAAGTGATAACTTAATGAAAATGCTTCCCTTCTCATCTCCTAAAATTAGTTTAATAGATCTAGGTCAATGATGGGTCATGAGTTAGATTTTCTAGGTCTTTTTCTGAATTTATTCCTACATTAAATATTCTCCACTCATTTTACCTCTTAAACTGTTATATTCGGGTAACAATGATGACTAATATAGAGTACATGTACACTCATGCACTTGATGTTTATATTTTAAAGACTTTTCAAATAGGTGCTCACCAATTTATGGAATTTGCTTACGCCAAGGTTATAGTGTCGTAGATTCATATGATGCTATCTTGTTTCACTGTCAAAAGTACCATCTACTCAAGAAGAGATCTAAGGATGAAATTCAGTTTCATATTTCTTAAAATTATTTCATCAAAGGATATCACATATAGTGGAGCACAGAGAGGTCATTGATTATACGACCAATGAAACAAATGAAATGGATAATATTGATCCATTTATAGAAACGGTTATGGACGTTGCGAGTTAAGAGTTTAACATTGATTGTCCTAATAAAGATGAAATTGCATGATGAGTAAGAAGACTTGTACAAGCTATTGGAAAAGGCAGAAGAGCCTTTAATAATGATTTGTAAGACTTGTTCAAAACTCTCAGCGGTTTCAGATCTTCTTCTATGGAGGTGGACTATAATATGGCTGATCAGAATTTTGATGATATGTTGGTAGTTATCAAGAAAATATTACATGATGCTAAACTACATAGTAATTATTATAAAACCGAGAAAATGATGTACAAGATATGTTTAACAGAAGTTAAAATAGATTCTTGTATAGATCACCATATTTTATATCACAGTGAACATGAGCATTTGACACGTTGTGCTGAATGTGTTGAACCAGGATTACAATAATCAAGTAAGAGTAGAAAAAAATTAGGATATTTTTCGTTGACATCAAGATTGTAGCAATTATATTATTGTAAGGAAACAACTAAACATATTTTATGGCATGTAGATTATAGTCATGAAGAGTATATGGAGCATCCGTCAGAGTCTGATTATTGGAAACATGTTTGTCTACTTTTCCTTCATTTTCTGAGGAAAAGAGGGATTGAGTTATAGGTTTATGTACAGACAGAGCTAACCTACATGAAAGAAATAAAGACTATTCTTGTTGGACATTAATGTAATGACAATACATTGCAATCTACCTCCGTAGTTGTGTAATAAGAAATAATTCATATTTCTATCAATGTTGGTGCAAGGACCTGCTCATCTAAGAAAATACATCGATATGTATTTACGTCCTTTTATAGATGAGTTGGACACTTTGGATCAATGTAGCGGATACATACGATGCCAATAAGTGTCAAACATTCAATATGAAAGTTCCTATACTATGGATAATAAATTACTTCCCTGCTTATGAAATGTTACTTGGATAGAGTATGCATGGACATAAAAGCTGTCCATATTATACGGAGAGTACATAATCCTTTCAACTCAACACGATCGGAAGTCATATTTTTTGTATTATCATAGATGCCTTCTTTCAAAAGATCATCCATACCAGATATAGAAACAAGTATTTAAGAGGAATACCATCAAACTATTAGATTCTCTGACAATTAAGACCGGTGATATGATATGTCATGTTTAGGTAATTTTAAAAATTCAATCATCAGAATTTGGGAAATTACATAACATCTACATGGTTTTGGTGATACTCGTAATTGGATTAAGAATAGTATGTTTTGAAAATTACCATATTAGAGCAAGTTACTAATATGACATAATATATGTATTATGTATATCGAAAAAAATGTCTTTGATAACATATTTTTATACATTTATGAATATAACTAGCCGTATAAAAGATACAATAAATTATCATCATGATTTAACAACCATTTGTAATCATCCAGAGTTATATATAAAAAATCTAGATAATTGGAGAGTCGAATTTTCAAAAGTAAAGTATATGTTAGACAGAAATCAAGCAAAAAATATATGCGAATGGGCAAATAAATTGAAACTTCCAAACAAATGTACATCAAATCTCTCAAATATGGTCGATTTAAGAAACTTTTCTTTTAAAGGAATGAAAAGTCGTTACTACCATGCATTTGTAGAATTATTGCTACAATAGATTTTGGAGGGTTGTTATCAAAGAATATTATCGATGTTCAAATATCAGTAGACTTTTCCAGATTATATGTTCTTCACGCATACATCATAAGAAGATGTAATATATTGAAAAATATTCCTGTGATTATGTGTAATTTGGATAAAATTTTTCCTCTGACTCTTTGTTGATTCAACGAAGGATCTGAAGATTCATCTTCCATGTGAGGCCAAAGTCGACGGGCCCATTAAATACCGTTTGATGTATCCATTTTAAAGGTATTTATTTATTTTATTTTACTATTTTGATATTTTTTATTATCTAAAATACACATCTTCTTATACGCAGGTTATTGTTCTTCCTAAAAAGAAAGGTCTGAGATAATATAGAGTATAATGATCCATAAGTTCTCAGTATACATATGAAGAAGGATCAACATTTGGTGCTAGGTATTTCCCCAACGATGTCGAGATTGTACACAATAGAACGAGCGTGAATGAGATAAGTTAATCTGATGCAGGACCTCATATCGACGTGTTTCGTCATTCAACTCAGCCAATAGGAAATGATGAGTAGCACTTATTATCGAAACAAGAGAAAGATGCTGCTAAGTTACACGTGTTGGACAATTGTGAGGAAATAATGTAATATATTGATTATATATCATTTCTATTTTTAAAAATAATTAATTATTTATCATCAATTTTTTATTATGTGCATTTATTTTAGGGAAATTAGGAAGAAAAATATTGAAGAAAACCCGATATATTAAAAATCATGTTGTGAACACATTTAGGATACAATTTTCGAAATGATTTAAGAACCAAACAAAATTATTTGATGATAATGATTATAGTACATCGATGTTAGAATATTTTCATGAGGTCATGTTTATGAGGTCTAATCATACATCGGTTGTTGGAGTAATGGTTATTGTTTTCAAACCATCTATTCCGATAGACATTTAACCGCTCAGAACTACATAATAATGGTTCATGGATCTTTTACAAGGAGGATAATTTGGACTATTATGGAATCTTAAATGAGGTATTAGAAGTAGAATACAATATTCCATGCTTAAACAAAGTCGTTCTTTTTTTGTGACTGATACGATTCAAAAGAAGGTGTAGTAATTGATAGGATGAATAATGTCATTAATGTTAGACATCGAATATTTATACAAAGATTTGAACCATTCATTCTTTCCTCACAAGTTGATCAACTTTGTTATCTTCCACAAATCAAAGAAGAGGAAAAATGTAGAATCTTAATTGACACTCCCACAGAAGATGTTACAAATGAAGCTTTTACACCTACTTATGAGTTATACAATATCTCGAATGTAGTTCCAATCATCGAACCTATTCGCTTTGCAATAATGCAGTGACACATGCTGACTCATTGGATGATGTGTATATTACAAATAATGATTCGGATAACTCCACTTTTAACGAAATAGATTATAATTCACATGAATCAAATGATGAAGATTAATAGCAGAGATTGGGAAAAGTAGAATAATTTCTCATATTGCATTATAAATTATTTTCTATTAATAATTTATAATTAAATAGTATATCATTATTATAGTTAGGGCAAGTTTTGGATATGGTAGCTCGGAGAGATCTCACCAATCCAACCATCCGTCAATCTCACGGTCAGCGTCATCTAATATGCGGCCGACCATGCCTGTTGTTTCATAACCTCATTTCTGAGGAGGCTTGATAGATCTTAGCCTATTACAAGTCTAGTTATGATTTTATATTCCTTTAATATTTGTTGCATGTGGGTTGATTATTGTGATGCCTTCATTTCTGATATTGAGTTTGCATGGAGGTAGGCAGGGGGAAAGGACAAACCGTTAAAAGCAGAAAATTAGGTTGACCAATGGCTCAAAAAGCCACAATCAGATTAAAACTGAGCTGTTATTTTTGAAAAAAAACAAACCTCTATTTTTGTCTCTAACTTATTACAGGTATAAGTTCTTCATAATAAATTATTTCTGTTAGGCTGGTAGGTTGGAAAATGAGCCATCTTTTCAGGAGTAGTGGTCCAGGTCTCACATGAGTGGCTAGGATGGAGAGTCTTTATGTTCCATTCTTGAAGCAGGAGAATTGATGGTGAGAATTTTAAAATTAACAAAATTTCTAAGCTATTTTATAATTATATCATGAAATTAGTTTTAGCTTCTATTTCAGGATTGATATCTTGCTCTAAGTGTAGAGAAATATGGTAGGACTCCTGGGATATATTAACCTTCGTTGATAAAGCAACTTAGAAACACGTATAGTAAGATATTGATGTATTTTATTCGAAATTTGAACTATATCTACACTTTAAACAATCAAAATTTTTATAGTTCTTAGAGGAGGGATGTTGTGGCAAATAGGAAGTAGACGCTTGGTGGCCTTCTTCCATACTACGTGGATGAACACTGTCATGGCCGGTTGCTGTATTCACAACCACAATCATCACAAACAACCATCACCACACATGAAGTCCCATTTGGAAATGATGATGGAGAAGGTGTCCGAGCTACATGAAGATTTCATGGCTTACATGTAAGAATTCTTCTTCTAGCATTTAATAGTTTAATAGTTCTTTAACTTCACATATTTATCTTATATATTATTTAAGCTTAATATAGGTCATAAATGCATGCATCTCAGTATGAAGAAATTAGATTTGATGTTGAGGAAGAGGAGAATGACCCATAAGAAGTGGCACACATGTATGTCAGGTTTAAGGAGAAGAAGAAGAAGAAATCAAAATAAAGTTTGATTTCAAAAATATTTAGATCGAAAAAAATTGATTCACGGATTTTTAGATGTGTACTTGTAGAATTTAACTTGTTTTTAAGTTTGTAAGAACTTTGATGTTAGTTTTTTAAATATGATGTTTTCACATGTAGACTCATTAGAACATCTATATGTGGTATATATATGATGTTAGTTCTTAGATATGATATTTTTACGTTTAATTAAGTTTTCTAAGAACTCAAATGTTTTCTAAGTTTATATCTATATTCTCGATTTAATTTAGTTTTTACATGTATAAGAAGATGTGGGATAGATGATAAATTACATGTATTATCTCAACTCTAATAAGCACATGTAATGATTTCTAAGCAGATTTTAAAGGTCCGACGGGACATCAAAACCCGTCGGACTTGTATGTTTATTTGCAAGTTCACATTTTGGATGAGTACATGTGCTCGCCAAGTACACTAATTGTGCTCGCTCACTTGTGTGCGTGCGGGGCTTTGGGCTATTGCTTTGTGTACACCCGAGGTGCTGGCAAGCACATTGTGGTCACATGTGCTCGTCTGCATGACCTTGAGACAAGGCGATCATCAAAGACATGTTGGGCGAGAAAAATGTGTTCGCCTAGACTCCTGGAATGCACACGGCATGCCATAGGAGTGTATATTGCGAGCTACCATGTGCACACCAATTGTGCCTTTTCTTGTAGTGTCACATCTTTTTCAGATTTTTTGTATATGAAATGAAAAATAAATAAAATTATTTTACAAAATAATATAAAAAATAAATATGCTAAAATAAATCGTGTAAAATTGCCGAGTCCCCGACAACGATATTAAAACAAAACTATGATTTTCGATATGCTAAATATGTGTTTTTAAGCATCATTGTCCGCATATTCAAAAAATGAGAGAATTTTGCTAAAATTTCGTTACAACTACAGATCAAGATATACTAAATAAAGCATAAGACAACTAGATGATCACTCCACATGGATTCGAACATTTTACATGAATTTTTATTCTATTTACCTAATGCATTTTCGACTTTATTACTTCAAATTAAAATTTATTTTTCTTTTTTATTTCCAGAACCCTGAAATGAAATAGAACTTGTACAGTTAGAATCTAAACATCAATAAGGTCGCATATGAATCTTCCGGAGATTTTCGTATTTTTGCTTTTTTGGTGAGTTTTTGAATTGCAAGGGGTATGAGTGTAAATTTTCAAAAAAACTACGGGCGTGGATGTATATAAAAACTAAATCTAAACGTAAAGGTCCAATTATGTAAAAGTACATGAACAGAAAGTAATTTACCGAATTTAAAAACACTTAATGGGTAATTTGTAGATAAAAAACAACTTTAAGACATTACAAAGTGCAAATGTTATGGAATATAAAAATTAAAAAAATGCAGAATATGGAATGAGCTTTAGCAAAATTATTTTTTAGTCAAAAACTATTATAAAAAAACTAAGAAAACATAACTTTGCAAAAGGGATCCATGAACCTCTGCTTCCTTGATGGCGGCGGTGCATGTGCCGCGTGAAGAAGGATGGGGAGGAGAAGTGACGGTGGAGCTGCAGCTCCGTGGTTTCGAGGTGGTGATGATCGGTGAGGAGGAGTCGGAGATGCAACAGAGGAAGTGGAGGTCAAAGCCCTCTATTGGGTTCCTCTCCTCGATGGCTCCCTCTTCCTCTTTATAGATGAGGCGAGGGAGGAGAAGGGACAAAGGAAGTGGCGCTGGGGCTAACCGCCCCTACGATGGTTGGGGAGAGGAGGAGGCACGAGCAACAGAATGGGAGGGGCTACCATTGTCGTGAGGATGAAGAAGGTGGAGGGTTGACATCATGCTGATGTCAACACCTATTTGATTTTATTTTTATTATTTTTGAAAATATTGACGTCAGGCTAGCGTCAACTATTTTGACAGGACGTGTGGTAGTTTTTTTTTTGCAAATGAAGAAGGGAGAGGTTTGGAAAGTCCCCTCGGGCATCTTCTAAAAAAGCATGAAAAATAAAAAAGAAAAAAAATAGTTAGAAACTCCAATATGAGCTTTGAGCCCATATTTTTTGAAAATTTAATTAACGCAAATATTTCTTCTTCCTTTTTTGGATTTAATTTATAAGAAATGTCATGCATTTTATATGATTTTGAATGCAATGAGTATAAAACTGTTAAAATGAAAATTATATGTGAAATTAAGTAAAATACCTAGATTAAAAACATAGTTTTGCTCAAAAAGATATAAAAGACACGATAATCACCGCTTCATCAAGCACCCGTCAATGTACACAACCTACAACGTGACCGATATCTCATGGATTTTCCAGCACCAAGAAACTTGATGAGATCAGATAATGGACGGACCGAGGTCATGAAGATGACTGATGACATATAAGAATCTGACTGGACTTTGCCAAGTAATCACATGTCAACTATGCTAATTGCGGAATCAACGATTAGGATAATTGTCGTTATTTTACTGCCGATGATAATTCAGAGGAGTCCATCACTTATGATACATTCATAGACAAGTTCCACAATCAATAATTCCTTAACCACTAGGTAGATAATCAGAGACAACTACATCATAAAGCCGAAGGAAGGGCCATACGACTACTGACAAGCAAGAGATTGTATATACCGAGCTTTTATGTCACTTGTTGGCCACCTCAACCTACCTAGCAAAGAACCTTGCAAAGTTCATCCATAACCTGCGTGATGAGATGTGGGAGAAGCCAAGGGATACATACTTCACCTCAATCAAGGAGATAGTCAACGAGATTTATGTTTCTAGGTGATCCACAGTCCACGACATGGAGCATGATCATAACAATAGCCTCAACAATCATAGAAGCCTGCTAGTGAGGACCACATATGCCAACACCCCCTTGAGGGGCTAGTAAATTTAGAAGGCATCTAAAGGCATAGTGTAAATATGAAAAGACAGGGACAAAAGTATAATTTACATTATTTTGTTTGGCAGTATACAAATACTAAAAACCCTTCCTTTCCCCGCCACCGCCAAACCCTCCCCCCATCCTCCAAATCACCATCTCGTTGGAGAGTGAGATCGTCCATGGCGGAAGCTCGTGGATCAAAGATCACAGATCACCTCCGAATCCGCTTCTTCGATGGCCTCCCTTCTCCTTTGCTCTTCCAGTCTCAGATTGAGACCTTAAACGTCCCCGCAGTAAATAAGTGTGAACTTTTTCTTTGAAAAACATGCTATTTCCTAATCTGTGATGCTACTTTTTTGCTAGGTTTTTCGTGGAGCAGTGAAGGATTGGAAAGCGGTTCAGATGTGGGATCCCCGCAAAGGTGGGCTCGACTACCTAAAGGTGCGCGATTTGTCATCTATTTGACAAGAATCACGAGATTTGATGTGTTATTGTTTGTTTTGGGGTTAAGGAAAAGTGGGTGGGCTTGGATTGTAATATGTGTACTGCCATTCGGTCATAGCAAGTAGATTGAATAGGAGTGCAATCTCACCAACCCCCTCAGCTACTGTATCCGTTTTATCATATATATGGACATCATGGTCATGTATATTAACTATGATATCTCTGTATTGCCGTTTGTATGCGTTTTTCTGAAAGGCCACCATATATCCTTTTTAATGTGCACAGATAATGTATTTATTATTTTATTCCGCTACAAATTATGTCTCTAACCACATTTGATATCATTATCATGATGATAAAAGTACATTTGATATATATATTACTTATTTAACCCACATGACAAATATATGCTTAAGCTTAGATACAAATCATCTCTCTTGATAGTTGATACACATGTCCGATCCATATCCATGCCCATTGTTAAGAAGACAGTGCTACACTCTTTTTTATGTTAATATCATATATGTATTCTGATTTTAATTGCACAAGTACATGGTAGTACCTTTATCCATGGAAATATGCAATAGGGGCAACTGCCCCCACTCAACTATCTAACTTCATTAATTTACATATAAGGTATCTTTATTTTATACAATCTCCCCTTAACGAATATATCAATGATCCCACTAAAACTTTGAAAACCTATTTATTAATGGTGAAGCCTTCTCCCACTATAAGTAGGGTCAGCTACATGGATTCTCGCCCAAATCCATGTTGAAAGATTCGATTTTTTACACCGGCTGTTGACTACCTAACGCAACCCCCACAAGGGCGGATTTGAACGTTGGTATTTTGATGCAACCTAAGGGTGGAATAACCTAAACGACGAACAGGCAATGGCAATATTGAAACAAAATGACGAACACGATAAATGGCGCACGACAAGCCAAAAATCAGCAACAATAATTGACTGGTTACTCGCGATTTTAGCACCGATTACTATCCACAAATTAGGATAAACGGATGAGTTCGAAGTCTTAGAAAATTATCACAATATTTGCAAGTCGTGGGGTCTCAACGATTCACCAAACCAAATCAACAGTATAACAGTCCACAAAACTATATTATGCGGTGGAATAAAATGGGAAAGATATCGCTCATACCACAACCGGCACGGAGAAATAGGACGCGCTTCAGATCTGGCCGAAGAGGCGGACAGGGGCTGTGCACAGCGGCTTCTCGTGCAGTTTCCGGGCGCGGGAGGGCTGGACCAATGCAACCGGGAGTAGCGGCGGTGGCGGCTGGCCGAGTTTGGTTGGCCGAGAGGTCTGGGAGATGAAGGCGAGAGGGATGGCGGCGCTGGGCGAGGCAGTGCGGTAGGGGAGGTGAGGCGGCGCGGTAGGGGAGGTGAGGCGGCGCGGGGGAGACGGGAGGGGCGAGGCGAGCGGGCGCTGAGGGTTGGCGAGTTGATGGCGCCGCTGCTGGCGGCGGTAGGAGAGGACAGGGAGGAGAGGGGGGGGGCGAGAGGGGTACTGGTGGGCGCGGCGGCGCGCAGGGAGGGAGAGGGTTGTGGAGAAGGCGATGCGGAGGAGAGGGGAAGGAGGAGAGGGGCGGAACCGGGAGGGAGGAGAGGAGAAGAGAGGGAGGCGGCGGGGTTAGGGCACGGGGTCGAGAGAGAGGAGTCGGGGAGAGAGGTTGGCGCGGGATGGGGGAGGGTAGGCGCACGGGATGAGAGAGAGAGAGAGGTAGAGAGAGAGATTAGTGAGGAAATAATCAATTCAACTTCATTGAAAAAAACCCTAATACAAGGGAGCCCTTTATAGAGGCTACTCCCCCTCAAAAGAAGCAACAAATCCCTAAAATTAGGGAAGAATAAATCAAAGGGAAAATATCAGAAGAGGCCTTTTATAATGAGCCTTTTACATGAGAATGGAATAAAATTACATAAACCAAACAAATGCTAAATAAAATAAATAACATAAAAGTTCGTAAAAATTGTTATCATGCTGCATCAACTCCCCTCTGCTGAAAAGAATCTCGCTCCGTCGAGATGGCATCGTGAAAATTCTGAAGTATATCGGGGCGGAGTTGTTGGAGTTCATCTTCATCGATCCAGGTGCAATCGGTAAATGGTCGTCCCTTCCATTTGACTAGATATCGTCGGAAGAGACCACGTCTAGTCGTCATATCGCGGATATCTGCAATATCTTCAATCTGATCGGCATCGGTGGCGGTTGGCGTGTGGCGCATATCGTCATCAGGATTTGTTGGAGTAGTGGCATCCGTCTGTTCATCTCCATGATACAAGAATAGATCTGATACGTTGAATACTGGTGATGTCTGGACGTCTGGCGGCAGGTCGAGTAAATAAGCGTTGGTCCCAATCCTCTTGAGGACTCGGAATGGACCAATCTTTCGTTCGCTCAATTTTTGGTGGACTCTCAAAGGAAATCTCTCTTTTTTCAGGTGGACCATCACTAACTCTCCAACTCTGAACTCGCTCTCTCTTCGGTGTAGGTTGGCTTGGGTCTGGTATTTTTGGGTCATAGATTGGAGTTTTGCTCGGATTTCAGTATGGATGTGGGTTAGATGTTCGACCAGATCTTCAGCAGCTGCACTACTTCTCCCTTGCACGGTTGTGGGTTTTAGGTCAAGGAATTGAGTAAGTGGAAAACCGTACACACTCTCAAAAGGGGATTTTCCGGTGGACCTATTGGTGGAACTGTTATATGCGAATTCAGCTTGGGGAAGAATTAGATCCCACTTGGACGGAGAGTCCCCTGCAAGACATCGCAACAAATTTCCTAATGACCTGTTAACTACTTCAGTTTGCCCATCTGTTTGTGGATGATAAGCGGTGCTATACTGTAAACGAGTACCAAGACGGGACCAAAGAGTGCGCCAAAAATGACTCAAAAACCGAGTATCGCGATCTGAGGTGAAAGAACGAGGGACTCCATGCAAACGGACGACGTCACGAAAAAACAATTCTGCGACATGAGATGCATCTGAGGTTTTCCTACATGCAATGAAATGAGCCATTTTGGAAAATCGATCCACAACCACAAAAATAGAGTCAACCTTTCGCACAGTAAGGGGTAATCCTAGAACAAAATCCATGGTGATGTCTTCCCAGGGTCGCAGAGGAATGGGCAGGGGTGTGTATAGTCCAGTGTTCTGTCGGTGGCCTTTGAATCTTTGACATGTTTGGCACTTCTGTACAAATTTCGTCACATCCTTGCGCAGTTGCGGCCAATAAAAACGCTCTTGGAGTAGAGTCAAAGTTTTGTCCCGTCCAAAATGTCCAGCTAAACCTCCGTTGTGTAGTTCTGAAATTAAGCTCTCACGAAGGGACGTGGCAGGAATGCACAGTTGGTGACCTTTGAATAGGAAACCCTCATGAAGAACAAAAGTGGATGTTGGGTCTTGCCCAGTACCAACACAGTCGGCATGAATTTGACCGAAATCAGGATCAGTGGGGTATAGGTCTTTGAGAGTTTCAAATCCTGTTGTGCTGACGGTCATCGTGGTCAGGGCATGTGCTCGCCGGCTCAAAGCATCGGCCACACGGTTCAGGGTTCCGGCTTTGTGTTTGAGATGGAAGGTGTATTCTTGGAGGAAATTAACCCATTTGGCATGACGTTTGTTAAGAGTTTTCTGGGAGTTCAAATATCTCAGGGCTTCATGATCAGAGTTAAGGATGAATTCTCGCTGGATCAGGTAATGTCTCCAATGCCTGAGAGCTTGGACCACGGCATAGAATTCAACATCATAAGTGGAATACCGTGATCTGGCATCGTTCAGTTTCTCGCTGTAGAAGGCGACATGTCGCCCTTCTTGACTGAGGACAGCGCCAATCCCGACATGTGAGGCGTCACAATCGACCACGAAAATTTTGGTGAAGTCGGGGAGTGCCAAAACAGGAGCATGCGTCAATTGATGTTTTAGGTTTTGAAAGCTCGCTTCTGCTTCGAGCGTCCAGGCGAGTGCGCCTTTACGCGTACAGTCTACCAACGGTGCTGCACAAGTGCTGAAGTTCCGAATGAAACGTCGGTAGAAGGAAGCTAATCCCAGGAAGCTGCGAATTTCGGTGAGGGTTTTGGGTACGGGCCAGCTCTGAATGGCCTGGATTTTGGAGGGGTCGACCTTGAGTCCATCAGCGGTGACAATGTATCCTAGGAAGAGGACCGTGTCACTCATGAAGGAGCATTTCTTGAGATGGACGTACAATTTTTGGTCTCTCAGGGTTTCCAGGACTTGTCTTAAGTGAGACAGATGGTCTTCTTTGGTCAAACTGTAGATCAGGATATCATCGAAGTACACGACCACAAACTTGCCAATAAAGGGTCGCAAGACATGATTCATTGTCCGCATGAAGGTGCTTGGGGCATTGGACAAGCCGAAGGGCATGACCGTCCATTCGTACAGACCCTCTTTGGTCTTAAAAGCTGTCTTCCATTCGTCTCCAGGTCGGAGGCGGATCTGATGGTAACCGCTACGGAGATCCATTTTGGAGAACAGTTTGGCACCTGATAACATATCAAGCATGTCATCAAGGCGTGGAATGGGAAAACGATATTTAATCGTTATCTTGTTGATAGCTCGACTGTCCACGCACATTCTCCAGGTGCCGTCTTTCTTTGGGGTGAGCAGAGCAGGAACCGCCACGGGGCTCATACTCTCTCGAACATACCCACGTCGCAGCAGATCAGTAACCTGTCGGTTCATCTCTTCATGCTCACTTGGGCTCATTCGGTAATGGGGTAAGTGAGGGAGGCTGGCTCCAGGGACTAGATCGATGTGATGTTGGATGTCCCGTAACGGGGGTAGTCCTTCAGGTAACTCTTCAGGCATGATGTCAGCGAACTCTTGGATTATGGTCTTTATCTCAGGCGGGACTTCAGGCGGAGTTGACTCTTGGCTGACCACTTCGCGTCCCATTAAGGCATAGATGGTGGAGCTATCCTGAATTTCACGTTGGAATGTTTGGGCTTCCATCAATAACACAGAGCCCGTGGTGGCAGTCTTTGTTGGTGGGGTCTTGTTACCGGTTTGGTTGGTCGCAGCTCGAAGTGTGGCCACTTGGCGAGGGCTAAGGGCTTCACGTTGCGGTCTGAGGGTTACACGAACCTTGTCTATGAGAAAGGTGTACGTGTTCGGTTTTCCTCGGTGTTCGGTGTCTCGATCGAATTGCCACGGTCTCCCTAAAAGTATGTGACAGACATCCATAGGGGCTACATGACACCACACCTCGTCCTTATATGTGGGACCAATGGAGAAGCTAACGAGGCTTTGACGGTGGATCGGGATTTGGGTACCACCTCGAAACCATGCCACGCTGTATGGTTTTTCGAGTGGTTGCGTTGACAGACCCAACTTATCCACCATTTCTTGGGAAACGAAATTCTCAACGCTTCCGCCGTCAATGATTAGAGAACAGCGTCCTCCTCCTGAGGTGCAGGTGGTTCGGAAGATGCTGCGTCGTAGCCAACTATCAGCATCGTGGACAGCGGGGGTGAGCAGAATGTTTGTGGGTGCGCTGTCGGAAGCGAGAAAGTCTTCGTGTTCAATCACCAGGAACGGACCGGAGTCGTCTCCATCCACTCCTATAGGTTCATATTCATCGGCTCCCATGGTGTCGGCGGTCAACGCAGGCGGATCCTCTTCGGGGGTTTCTTGTTGGTCAGGGTCAGGGTAATCGGGGTCGTCGGTGGTGCATAGATGGACAGGTCTGGCCTTAGGGTTTGGGCATTCGGCGGCACGATGGCCCTTTTGATAGCATCGGAAGCAAGTATCAGGCCCGACAGTAGGTCGGCTTCCCAAGATGCCTTGGCCGGGGTTTCCAGTAGGTGGTCGGGCGACGGCAGGAGTTGTTGGTTTGGCTTGGGTTTTACCCTCCATGAAAGCTGAGGAACCCATGGGTTTGGAGTAGGACGTCGTGGTACTGGTACGAGGAGCAGAGTTCACAGAAAAACGCATCTTCCTCGTCTGGGCTTTAGCAAGTTTGATCTCAGCTCGTTCAGCCTGCTTGTAGGCTTCGTCGACATCACGGCAATTGTGGAGGTATAGTTCATCCTGGATGACTTGGCGGAGGCCTTGCATGTAGCGGGTGACTTCCTGAATAGGAGTCTCCTGCAAGCGGTTGCGGTGGACTAGGGATTGGAACCCTTCGGTGTATTCTCTCACACTCATGGTACCTTGCCTCCATGATTGCAGTCGCGCATACAGATCGCGTCTGTAATCTTCCGGCACGAATTTTGTCTTCAATTTATCTTTCATTTTGCTCCAGTTGCGGATTTTACTTTTCCCTTTTCGTTTGCGTTCAGACTGCAAACGGTCCCACCATAATAGCGCATGTCCCTTTAATTTTATCGTGACGAATTGGACTTTACGCTCGCTAGGCATGGACTTCCACACAAAGAAGTGCTCGACGGCTTGGAGCCAGTCTAAAAAGACGTCAGGATCTCGTCCTCCATCAAATTCTGGGACATCAAGACGGATACCTCGATCCCATCCATCGTCGGGCTTGGGTCCATTTCGTGGTGGAAATTGGCGTTCCCCATTAGTTTGTGGAGTATAGTCAAAGGTGTACGGATCTGGAGTCTTGGGGAGGAAAGGAGTGTATTCTTTGGGTTCTTCTTGTTCACTCTCCTGAGAATGATACTCGCTGACACGTTCGTCAGAAGTAGAAGAGCTATAGTCTCGGGAAGTGCTATTCCAGGAGTGTGATTTCCGGCCGGTGCGTCGACCTTTGTTGGGGTTTTCATCACTATTGTCTGGTCCTAGCACGCGGCTATTCAAGGTAGCAATTTGTTCATGGGCGACGGTGATTTTACGGTCCAGGCCGGCGATTTGGGTACTCAATTGATTGTTCATGTGTTGTAATTGGGCAAACAAAGCTTCTAAAGTTAATTCAGGATGTGTAGGGTAGGCGGGTTTAGAGCCACTAGCTTTGTCGGCCATGGTGATTCTAGTGTTTTGTTTTGCGGTTTTCTTTTGTGTTTTTTTTTTGTTTGTTTTTTTTTTGTTGTTTTTTTGTGGTTTTTTTTTAAATGCAACGAATAAAATGGATGCAGACGAGATGCAGAATCGTGAGGCTCTGATACCAAATTGATGCAACCTAAGGGTGGAATAACCTAAACGACGAACAAGCAATGGCAATATTGAAACAAAATGACGAACACGATAAATGGCGCACGACAAGCCAAAAATCAGCAACAATAATTGACTGGTTACTCGCGATTTTAGCACCGATTACTATCCACAAATTAGGATAAACGGATGAGTTCGAAGTCTTAGAAAATTATCACAATATTTGCAAGTCGTGGGGTCTCAACGATTCACCAAACCAAATCAACAGTATAACAGTCCACAAAACTATATTATGCGGTGGAATAAAATGGGAAAGATATCGCTCATACCACAACCGGCACGGAGAAATAGGACGCGCTTCAGATCTGGCCGAAGAGGCGGACAGGGGCTGTGCACAGCGGCTTCTCGTGCAGTTTCCGGGCGCGGGAGGGCTGGATCAATGCAACCGGGAGTAGCGGCGGTGGCGGCTGGCCGAGTTTGGTTGGCCGAGAGGTCTGGGAGATGAAGGCGAGAGGGATGGCGGCGCTGGGCGAGGCAGTGCGGTAGGGGAGGTGAGGCGGCGCGGTAGGAGGGGCGAGGCGAGCGGGCGCTGAGGGTTGGCGAGTTGATGGCGCCGCTGCTGGCGGCGGTAGGAGAGGACAGGGAGGAGAGGGGGGGGGCGAGAGGGGTACTGGTGGGCGCGACGGCGCGCAGGGAGGGAGAGGGTTGTGGAGAAGGCGATGCGGAGGAGAGGGGAAGGAGGAGAGGGGCGGAACCGGGAGGGAGGAGAGGAGAAGAGAGGGAGGCGGCGGGGTTAGGGCACGGGGTCGAGAGAGAGGAGTCGGGGAGAGAGGTTGGCGCGGGATGGGGGAGGGTAGGCGCACGGGATGAGAGAGAGAGAGAGAGGTAGAGAGAGAGATTAGTGAGGAAATAATCAATTCGACTTCATTGAAAAAAACCCTAATACAAGGGAGCCCTTTATAGAGGCTACTCCCCCTCAAAAGAAGCAACAAATCCCTAAAATTAGGGAAGAATAAATCAAAGGGAAAATATCAGAAGAGGCCTTTTATAATGAGCCTTTTACATGAGAATGGAATAAAATTACATAAACCAAACCAATGCTAAATAAAATAAATAACATAAAAGTTCGTAAAAATTGTTATCATGCTGCATCATATTTTGGGTGGTAGACACACTGCACTACCACCAGACCATTTAAGTGTGTACTTAATATTGCAAATATAAAAGTATCACGGTCACGCAACATCATAGTCGTCACTAAATGGCAAAACCTTCTCCTACTATAAGTAGGGTTGGCTACATGGATTCTTGCTCAAATCCATGTTGAAAGATTCTGCTAATTTTACACTGGCTGTCAACTACCTAACGCAACCTCCACACGGGGGTATTTGAACCCCGATCTCGTGGGTGATAGGCACACTGCACCACCACCAAACCATTTAAGCGAATTCAAATCCATGTAGTCGTCACTAGATTTGATAATCAAAGATTACACTATTGTATAATTTTTACCTCTAACTTTGTTCTGCATGTTTAAATTATTGTAGACGTCTCTAATATTCAAAGCAATTATTATTATTATTTGGTGTTTTAAAAAGTTGTGGAACTAATTTTCAATATGATGTTTTTATTTAGGGATACCTCACGAGCCCCATTCTCATTTTATTCTTGACCTTGTAAACATCGTTTTTATCCCCTTGACCTCGTAAACTTGCTCCTCTTATCCCATATTCTGCCATCAATTTCACTTTTGCCCGAGTCAGTAACTTTAACTTGGGTGAATATTGAGTTAGTCTAACCAAACATGCTATGGGAGCGCGGGGGAGGGGGCTTGAGCGTCGGGTGACGCGAGGGAAGCAGGAGGGGGGATGGTGCCTGGAGCTCGGGGCATCGTGAGGGAGGTGGGGTGGATGCCGATAGGTGTAGGGGATGGTGCATGGAGCTCATGGCAGCGCAAGGGAGATGAGGCGGATGCCAGGAGGTGCGGGTGAGATGTGGCGACATGAGGGAGTTGCAGGGGAGGTGGGGCAGTGAGGGGGGCATACGAGGGAGGTGGGGTGGCACAGGGGCAATGTGGGGGAGGTGGGGCTGTGTTGGGGAAGTGAGGGGGAGGAGGGGAGGTTTGGGCGAAGGGGGATGGGAGGAGGGAAGGAGGGGGGGCGGGGGTCAGAGGGGTGGGGGATGGAGGTCAGAAGAGTGACATGGGCGGAGGGTCGACCAGTGTAGTGAAGGAGGGTGGAGATCGAGGAGGTGGGTGGAGATGGTGTTGAGTGGGGAAAGGGAGGTGAGGGGAGAGAAAGGAAGGAGGACACTCATTGTAATTCCGATAAACAAAATGGGTATTATGGAAAAGAAATTAACGGGATCCGGTTAAGTTTTAACAACCAAATGGATGAGAGTTACCCACATGATTTATAGGGTAAGAGTTAGCAAGTTTACGGAGTCGAGAAGATAATAGCGATCTTTACAAGGTCGAAAAGGTAATTTATAATTTACAATGATTCTAGGATTTGTGAGATAAAATTCCTTCTATTTATCATCTCTAAAAACAAAAAAACTAAATTACAAGTAAGGTCACTATTTGAGTTTTTATCGTAACAAAAATACATGTAATTCACTATTTGAGTTTTCTTATTTGATTTCCATGCTTACATATTAAAGTTCCATGGAGTGATCATTTTTTTTTCAAAACAACAAAAACAAAGAAGTGCTCCTAAGTTGACTAATTGACGTTTATTGTTACAATCCTGTGGGTTCCAAAGGTAAAACTTTTTGCATTCGTCCCTGCCTATATCCATATACAAATCCGGCCATTCACATCCCGATTTGTGAATGCGTGGTTGAATATCTTTTTTGAAATTATTTATGGTGATATTGGTAGAGCGCGGAAATCGTTCCACACCTAATTTGGAATGTTGATGGAAGTTTTCATCCGTGCATTTCAGGGTGCAGGTTGTTTATGCTGCATGTTAGTTTCCCCGAAAGTTAAATTCAACATGAAATTTATGTATTAGGGGCTCATTGCACCTGCAGAAATACTAAAGCATAAAAGTGAATTAATCATATATTGATCGGGGCTTATATTGCTTATATTTTGCATATAATCATCACCTAAACAATGCAGAACAACTGCATATTACTGAATTGCTGAAAGCTACTGAGATTCCAACAATCTATTAAGTCAAGATGTAGTTTATTTAGAGGAAAGACTATTGTTTTACTTGTTTATGCTATCGGCAAATTGATTCCATGGTTTCCTCCCTTCAATATTTGCACTGCAAACCAAATTTACACTTTGGATATGATTGGTTGAGCTCTGATGCAAGACTACAATAGATCATATATGAAAGAAAAGCAACTATGAAATAATAAAGACATCACTTGCTATAGCTGTAAAACTGCAAATCGTGGCTGGCCAGTCCATCGAGCATTTTTGTCTCTTATTTGCTGTTTTTATTACCATTGGCACATTACCAAACTCTCTCATGGTGGACATTAAAATATCCATGCATGGTGTTGTGTAGGTTGGAGGAGTAGTAGTATCGTGGTGTCTCTTTATAAGAATAAGAATAAAGGAGACATTCAAAGTTGTTCAAATTACAGAGGTATCAAGCTAATGAATCAGTCGCACTATGAAAATTTGGGAACGTGTGATCGAAAGAAGGTTGAGGCAAGTTTCAAACGTAAAAGAAAAATCAATTCGGATTCATGCCAGGTCGCTCAACTATTGAAGCCATCCATTTGCCGAGGAGAACAATGGAGATTTATAGAGCTAAAAGGAAGAACCTCCATATGATCTTTATTGATTTGGAGAAGGCTTATGATTCTGTCCCATGAGAGATATTGTGGAGAGTTTTAGAGAAGAGACAAGTACCTGTCCTATACATTAACCTCATAAAGGACATGTATGATAGGGCTTTATCTTGTGTAAGGACCCCATCTAGGAAGACCGACTATTTTGACATCAACATTGGTTTACATCAAGGTTTAGCTTTGAGTCCATTTCTTTTTACTTTAAGTATGGACGAGTTGATAAGTCACATTCAGGATGAGTTACCTTGGTGCATGTTATTTGCTGATGATATTGTGTTGATTGACGAGACTAAAGATGGAGTAAATGAGAAGCTTGAGCTATGGAGACATGAGTTGGAGACTAAAGGATTTCGTATAAGTACATATAAGACGGAACATATGGAGTGCATCTTTGATGGAAACAATGGCGAATGAATCGATGTGAAGATTGGTGACGATAACATTCAGAAGAGAGATTCTTTTAGATATCTGGGATCTATTTTACAACATGAAGAGGAAATTGATGGAGATGTTACTAATAGAATAAATACAGGCCGGCTAAAGTGGAGAGGAGCCTCTGTTGTTCTCTGTGATAAGAAATTTCCTTTAAAAATTAAAGAGAAGTTTTACAAACAGCCGTGAGACTTGCTATGCTCAATGGATATGAATGTTGGCCTGTGAACCATAGACATGTGCAGAGAATGACTGTAGCAGAAATGAAATGCTAAACTGGATATGTGGACACACACACACACACGTAAAGATCGGATTCGGAATGATGCAATCAGAAAGAAAGTTGTTGTAGCTCCGACCAAGGATAAGATGCGAGAAAACCGCTTAAGATGGTTTGGTCATTTGCAAAGAATATCAACTGATGTACCGATTAGGAGATGCGAGTGTTGGGATGTTGAGTCGGCTAAGTCAGGTGATGACGGCCTAAGAAGTGTTGGAAAGAGACTATACAAAGGGATCTTAGTTTTTTGGATACAAGCCCGGAATTGATCCAAGATATATCTGAATGGAGGCGAAGAATCCATGTAGCCGACCCTACTTAATTGTGGGAAAAGGCTTTGTTATTGTTGTATGGTGATGTGGAGCTGGATGTCTTAGCATGACTCACATGTATTGAAAAAAATGCTTATACTTCCAACATGCACATGTATTGAAAAAAATGCTTATACTTCCAATATGTCAATATGTAGAGGGAAAATGAGTTAATTAATGAGAGGCCTTAGGGTTCTATTATATAGGAGAGGAACTTATTGGACAAATTACAAGAAGACAAAAGAAATAGAAAATATAAAATAATAATAAAGATAACAAATATCTCAACACTCCCCTTCAAGCTGGAGCATAGATATTGATCATACTCAGCTTGGAACTACATGTCTGATAAGGCCCTCTGTCTAGGGCCTTAGTAAGAACATCTGCTGTTTGGTCTCCCGAGCTGACATGCGTAGTGGCGATAAGATCTTTCTGTATCATGTCACAAGTGTATAGACAGTCCACCTCTATGTGCTTCGTCCTCCCATGAAAGACCGGGTTGTTGACGATAAAAAGAGCAGTTTGAATGTCACATTGGAGGTACATGGGAAGATGCACCTCTATAGTTAGGTCAGTAAGAACAGATCTGACCCACATCATCTCTGTGCTAGCCTGCGCCATGGCCTTGTATTATGACTTGCACTCGATCTGGCAACTACAGTTTGCTTCTTGCTCTTTCATGAAATCAGGGAATTCCCTATAAACACAACAAAACTTGACGTAGACTACTTATCTTTTGAACACTCAACATAATCTGCATCTACACTTGCTATAACTGAAAGAGATGTGCCTCTGCTGAAAAGAAATCCCGTACCAGGTGAATTCTTCAGATATCTCAGAATCATATGGGCTGCATCCATGTGTCTGTTTGGGCTGCTCCATAAACTGACTCACTTTGCTTACGACAAAGGATATGTCGGACATGGTAATAGTCACATATAGTACCTTACCTGTACCTCATCTTGTCAACACCCTCAGTGTCATCATCATAGAGCTTCATGCTCGGGTCAATAGGAGTAGTGACATATCCGCAATCTACCATGCCTGTCTCCGAAAGAATATCTGTAACGTATTTCCTCTGGGTCATCACAAGACCTCGCTGGTTCTTGGAAAATTCCAGTCCAAGGAAGTAACATAAATGTCCAAGGTCCTTGATCACAAACTGTTGACCTAGGAAGTCCTTGGTACTTTGAATACCCCGCTCATCATCCCCTATAACAATAATATCATCAACATAAACAAGGATGACAATAGTACCTCTCTGGGTCCTCTGCACAAAGGAGTGATCAACAGTCGATTGCACAAACCCTGCTGCTTTATCAAGTTCGAGAGCTTCTAGAACCATGCTCTTGAACTATGCTTAATGCCATAGATAAATAGATAGCCTTGTGTAGTATGCAAACCTTATGACACTCCCCTTCATCAGCAAACCTAGGTGGCTGCTCCATGTAGACCTCCTCCTGTAGATCACCATAGGGGAAGGCATTCTTCACATCAAGCTGGTAAATGGGACAATCTCGTGTCACAACAACAGAAAGTAGAATACGTAGAGTAGAATGTCTGGCAACGGGAGAGAAAGTATCCTGATAGTCCACCCTATATGTCTAGGTGAACCCACGCCACAAGTTTCACCTTATAACGATCCACACTGCCATCTGCATGGTATTTCACAGTAACACCCATTTGCACCCCACAATGGATGCGCCAACTGGAGTAGAAACAAGGCTCTATGTACCGTGTGACTGTAGCGCGACCATCTCCTCCTCCTTGGCTAACCTCCAATGACTGTTCTGAAGAGCCTCATGATATGTCTGTGATATCTCGACTGATAGTGCCAAGGTAATCTCCCGAAATCCTCTGACAACCTGCTCGAAGGAAACCTTGGGTTGCAAGAGGATAAGTAGCACGCTTACGTTTCAGCTTACGCAGAGCCATTCGGCACATCAAGATCATCCGTCAAATCCGTAGCCTGTGAGTTTCCCTCTTGAGAGGGCACCTGCTCATCTGTATAGAATCCTGCTGCACAGACAACTCAACCAGTGCCATCAGTAGTAGAAACAATGTGCTCATTACATACCTGAGGCGTATTGGATGACGGGCAAGACTTGTGAGTAGGGGAACCGAGTGAGACCTGCGAGTAAAAACACATGGCAAAATTGAGTCATGGTAGAAGGTGAAGCCACATGAGCATGTATAGGTAGTGGTGCTGGCATGCTAGTAAGAGGTGGAGGCATGTAGATCTCAGCATTAGAGTCAGACAGAGCAAGTCTGTTATTTGTAGGAGAAAAATACACGACAAAATTAAAGAAAATGATGTCAACACTGACAAAGTACTTTCGTACGCCTTCTGGGTACGAGTAGCCGACAAAAATGCACTTGACAGCTCTGGGAGAGCTTGTCACAACCGTGAGAGACATCATGGACAATGCAACAAAACCAAACACACTAGGTGTAAGGGAGAAAAGATCCTTCTCGAGAAACGTAATCGAGAAATGAATCTTCTCTCCCAACGCAGACGATGACATACTGTTCACCAGATAGCATGCAGTGAGGACATCTTCCCCAATAAGCATGAGGAACATGACCCTGTATTAACAAAATTCTGGTGACATCAAGTAAGTGACGGTGTTTGCGCTTGGTAACACCGTTCTGCTGGGAAGTATAAGCACATGATGCCTGATGAACAATGCCTAGAGATATATGGAACTCAGAAAGCTGTAGTACAGAACTCTAAAAGCATTATCATAACGAAGATATTTGACTTTTGCAGAAAAATATTCTTTATCTCATTAATAAATATTTCATTATAGATCCAACCTCAGCTTATTCTTTAATAAAAAGACTCAGGAAAGTCTAGAAAAATCATCAACAACTAAATAAAAACGGTGTCCCTGGTGATCAGGAATGATTCAGACCCCAAATGTCTAAATGTACTAGCTCAAATAACTGAGAACTGCTCCGACTCTGACGGGATGAAAAGGAGGAACGATGATGCTTCCCCAAGCTGGCATGTTTTACACTGAAAAAGGATCTCGTAGAGATTTGAGGGAGAACATGACACAACTTCTACAAAGGAAGATGGCCAAAACGAAGGTGCCACATATATGATGATACTGGTTCAATAGGTATAGTGAAACGTCATCATGAGGAGGTTGGACCAGTTTGTAAAGCCCCCACTGCTCACGGTCACATCCAATCACCCTGCTCGTGAGTACGTCCTGAAAACACAAGAGATGAAGGGTAAAAATGACAGACAGTGCAGATCCTTAGTAATCCGACTAATGGAAAGTAAAATCATTTAAAAGTCGAGAACACATAAAATATTCTGAAGACGCATGAACGGCGTCAAATGCACTCCCCTATCTGTAACAGGTAAGTAGTTGCCATTAGCAATGACAAACCATTGCCAGGTGGTATGGTCCTGTAGGACCTCAACTACGCTCTCTCTACACACATGTGGTGCGAAGCACCAAAGTCCATAATCCACTTTGTCATGTCTGCACCAATACTGCCAGTAAAAGAATAGGCGATACCTGAGGAGTTCAAGAGGCTTTGATTACAAACTACGGTATTTGTAGTGGTGGTGCCAGCAGTAGGAGTCTTGATCTCTCGAATACGAGAGACAATATCATCCAGGCGGAGGATCGACGTGGGAAGCTGTAGTCTATGAAGACACAATCTGTTCTGCTACGCGACCAAAAGTGTGATATCCATTCTTCTGGTAGCATGTATTCTCTGCATGTCCTTTTCGACAACAGTAAGTGGAAGGGCCACGCAAGGCGTCCACTGCCTCTGCCATGAGAGGTGCATCCTCTGGACCTGGATCGTCCCTCAACCACGAGAAGTGGCCATCGCTGAAGAGGGCGGAGAAGTGGCTGTAGAAGGGATGATAATCCGGCTGAGACGGCTATAGGCATCCTCTATGGAGGTATGGTAGCTTCGTAAGAAGCTGAGTACGCACAGTATCTTACTCTGTATCAAGTCCAATCATGGAGACTCCAACCATCGTGGAGTTCCTATACTCTTCTGCTGCTCCGTAGATGCAGTAATAGGTATGTAGCTGTAAAGCTTCTCGAACATGCCACAGAGCGAAGAGTAGTACACGTACAAAGAACGACCATTTGCTTGACATTGTAGATATTGATACGTAGCTGAGGAAATTATGGCCTCATTCTTCTCTTGAGCATAGGTAGATGCCAAAGTATCCCACATCGCCTTGGTGGCGGACTGATTCAAAATATCATTGGCTATTTTTTTGTGAGAGTCCCGTAAAACCAAACATGCGCATACATGTCATCTTGCTTCCAAGAAGCATTTGTCGCAGTCTTATCCGTTGCAGAATCTGTCAGGATGTGCTCCTTGTTGTTGCACTGCATGAGGGTGAGAAACCGCATGGACCACAAGTCATAGTTGGTCCAATCCATCTTAACGATGGGAGCCAAAGCCCTTGAAGGCTCCAGACAAAAAAATCACCCTTGTTCTCTGACATGACGGAAAAATGACTGATCAACAGAACTCAACTGGGGAGTAGATCGATATCAACAAGTTTACGGCTTTCTCTCTTTTTTTAGAAAAATTTTCTTTTCATTTTTTTTTCCGGTTATTTCATCATTTTTAGTAGGTGTCATTTTTTTAATCATACCTCCTCTTTTTTTCGTCGTCTTTGGCCTCTTCTTCCTCTCCTTTTTTGTATTATGATTTCTTTTTATTTTTATTTTTTAACAATCGGCCCACTTGGGCCCTTTCTTCCTCTCCCCCACTTTTTTTTTAAATAAACACTCTACATGGCTCATTGGGCCCTTACAATGATTTTTTTATAATAAAAAACCAACCCTCTTGAGCTTTTGCTTAATTAGGGCTCCCCTCGTGGGAGTCCTCTCTCTAGGATATGCTGCCCTCAATGGAGGCTTTCCCATCTCTTGCCACCTATGCTGGAGATCGTGATTCGTGAAGGAGGTATCGCCTGCGAGAACCGTCGAGGAGAAGCTCGAGGCTGGAAGGTACGCGTGATCGGAGATATATGCCATGGGGGTTGCGAGGAGATTGCAGACGTGGTCCTCCTGTGATAGGGAGAGCTGCAACCTGCAAAGGGATTAGGGCATCTGAAGCTCTGATGCTCCGCCTGGAGAACTTGGAGTGCCGCCTAAAGAGCCTTCACCTGGAGTGTTGAGAGGAGGGTAAGGAGGCGCGACTTGCGATGGCAACACACTGAAGCAACGACGATCTGGATGAGGGGGAAGTCAGCCATTGCCATTGCTTGCTAGGTGTAAGACTGCGAGAAGGAGGGAGGGCCTCCTCCACCTTGGCGAGATGATCGCTCGCTGCTTGTTGCTGCAGCTGGAAGGAGCGCTAAGGGCATCTCGCTCCGCACGAGATCAGAGGGTGATGCTGCGTGCATCGCCTAGAGCAGGTGGATTTGAAGGCACGCGCCTGGGAGCTCGAGGGCTGCGCGAGATCCTGGCGGAGAGGAGGAGACGCCTGCTATCTCCCAGAGGGCGCCGTTGATGGGGGTTCCTTTTTGAATCTTAGGGTTCCTTGTGAGGGGAGAACCCATATGCGTCGCGGCTTTGGAGGAGACTTGCCTTTACCATGTTGACTAGAAGCTTTGCCTGGAGATGTGAATGAGTGAAGGTACGACCACACACGATGATCTCATTGGTTGGTGCGCTGGGTGAAAATGAACATGAACTGGTTGGTGCGCTACCTCACGCACGATGATCTCGCTGCTGCCGAGTGCAGAGCCCTAGAGGGCATCACATCCTGGGTGCGGAGATGTACTGCCTTAGGCGAGATGAGATCTGTAGCATGCCTTGTGGGGTTTGCGCGAAGGATTCCGTGCTGTTGGAGATGGCTTCCGGTGAAGAAGATGTCATTGCAGACGTAACCAAATTAATTTGAAAAGGAACGGAGAACATGTTTAGGGTTTAAAAAAAACCATAGATCTCGAACTTTGAATAGATCGTAAAGCATAAATCTTCAGAATATTGAATCTTCATAATCGACTCCTTCAAAAATTGAATCTTGAATAAAATCAAAAACGTAGAATGATTCCTCGAGAATCGAACCCACTCTGATACCATGTTAGAAAATAAATTGCGGAGGCGTATCAGAGAAATAAAGATAAAACATTGGAATACTGGGATTTTAACGTGGAACTCTGCTCCCTAAGGAGTGGGATGAAATCACAGGAGAATGCTTCAAAGGGATGATGTATGCATTGCACTTTCTCAACTCATACAAAGGGTGAGGGGCTTCTTATGTAGCCCTCACTGAGTCTCCACATCTCCCAACTGGAAGATGCGAGATTAAAGACTTGGTTGTGGTAAATGGATCATGGAGTGATCCATTTACCCATCTACTACAAGAGTGATGCATAACCAAATACTTCAACACTTTTGTACGTGCCTTTTTTTTTCAAAACAAACACAATATTTTTTTAAAACATGCCTCCAAAATTTTCCATTGGGCCCTGCTCACTTTTTTTGAATGTTGCCCCCTTTTTTGTTGGCACTTTTCTTTCTCTCCTTTTTTATTTATCTTCTCTCTGTCTCTTTTTTTACAAATAAAGCAGCTCAAAATAACACTTGGCCTCCCCTTCCATTTTTTTACACGGTCAAAAATTTTTTTAGTCCCAGGCGCTATTTAGGGTTCCCAATTGGGAACCCTCGTTCTCAATGCCCGCCGCCCCCGATGTTGGAGGTTCTGTTGTTGCTGCCACCGTCGAAGGAGCGTCGCCATGTCACGCTGGAGGGGATCCTCGTGGAACAACACCACGATGGTGCAGTGACTGGAGAGGAGGGCTGGTTGCCGCCGTCGGGAAGGAGTTATCGTTGGAGCTCTACGCGATGAGGGGAGGTACGCGATGAGGAAGGGCGACGCGAGGATCTGCGGGTACTGCTTGGAGGTCTCCGCTAGGATCAATGGGGCTGCATGAGGCGTAGCTTGGAGGGCCTCGTGCGTACCGTGCGTCACTTAGTGTTCCCCCACCGCTAGGAGGTCCTCTGCCTGGAGGAGGGTAAGGGATTTCGCTGCTGGAGGGCTCTGCCTCGAACTGGATCTGGAGATGTAGCATGGAATTCCACGAAGCAACTATTGTTTCTGATGAAACCGTGAAACTTGAATATGAACCGATCCTTGTTTGGAGATAGATCTGAAAGATGGCATAAATGATAGAAGCAGAACTAGGGTTTCAGAAATTGAACTATGAACTTGATAATATCGAATCTCGAATAAAACAATAAAGAATAAAAAAATCATCGAGAATCGACCCGCTCTAATACCATGTTAGAAAATATAATATGGAATCGGAATCAAAGAAAAATAAATATGAACGTGAAGAACGTAAGATGTTAACGTGGAACCCTACTCTCTAAGATGAAACCACGGGAGAACGCCTCAAAGGGCTGATGTATGTATTGCACTTTCTCACTGGATACAGGGGTGAGGGGATTCTTATATAACCTTCACCGAATCTCCACATCTCACAACTGCTAGATGTGGGACTAAACAACTGGAAAATAGATTCTGGAATGATCCATTTACCCATCTACACCATAAATGACGAATAACACATATACTCCAGCAGAGAGAGTGGAGGAAATAATAGTGATGTGATTGGAAAAGAAAGAGATAGAGTGGGCCTGGCTGGAGTGGATGAGTGGTGGAGAAATGAGTTTTGCAACGTAAGCTACCTGCAAACCTGGACATTTTGGAAGGGAAACCTGATTTTGCAAGGGTTTCCTTGCAAATGACCGGGCCCTCATTATGAAACCAAGGATCACATTTAATATATGGTCAGTATTTGCTGAGCACAACCTTCCTTCCATTTCCCTTAAGAGGGGCCATTCTGCAATCTCGCAAGTAAAAGTTGTCAGGGCTGATATTCTCCTAATGTTCTCTAGATGAAACCAGAAACAATAATAGACCCTAATTTCTCATTTACCCATATAGCTCCCATATAACAAGCCCTCAGTTCGGCTTCACAAACCTAAAGACATATTCTCCATGCATCCGTTGCTCAAACAAAAAAGCAAGGGGCAGACGATAGCCCTGCCATTACTTCCATTGCACCCCAGAAAAAAGCCTAGGATAACATACTGGGCGGTGAGATCCTGGTTCTGAGCAGTTCTAGACTGCGATCGGTGAGCTGTAGCTTGAGATCCTTATTATCAGGAATCATTGATTAACGTGACCGATGTCGAGGTTTCGGCTTGATGGTTTTCTAATTTTTGTCGAAGTTGATGCAATCCTTCTTTTGCTGGATTGCATCAACTTCAAAAAAAATTAGAAAACCATCAAGTCGAAACCTCTACAACATCCGCATTAACCAATGATTCCTAATAATAAGGATGTCAAACCCACTTAAATGTTCTGGTGGTAGTGCAGTGTATCTAGCACCCAAAAGACCATGGTTCAAATCCTCCCTTGTGGGGGTTGCGTTAGGTAGTCGACAACCAACGTAAAAAATAGTCAAATCTTTCAACATGGATTTGAGCAAAAATCCATGTAGCCGACCCTACTTATAGTGGGAGAAGGCTCTGCCTTGTTGCAATCCTTTTATCTCTCCAATGTCAAGGGGATGCCCAGGAGCATGTCCGACCACCTGCCTCTGATGTCGGTGTCATGTGAGGGTGTGTGACCTCGTGCTTTGAGTTTATAGGGATCCTAGTAGTTGGATCGTGCTTTAGGGAGTAGTTGATTGAGATATGGAATGGTCGGGTTCGGTCGGGCTTTACAACATAACGCCCTATAAACAAGCTTGCTCAACTTAGATGCATTTTAAGGCTTATGCGAGGTTAGTCGTGTGTCAACATCATAAATGGAGACAAGCATGCATGAGATTGTCAAGCTTGGCCAGGTGGAGCTTGAGAGCTCCAGGCTTCTATGTTCAGATGAGATTGATCACAGACGAAAATGTCAATGTTAGTAGAGGTAGAGGATAAGACGAGGGAGATTGGATGCATGGCATCGTTTGAGGGTCATATTGATGAAAAGGAGGGATGCCATTGCAACTTTTTTCCACTCCTTGAGTCATCACATTGATGAGGCGTGGTTGATGGTTTCCTGTCACATGACAATGATCAGGTGGGCAGAGCGATTCTCACATATTTGTGGAGGTTCGACAAGTGGTGCTCGAATTTTTACTAGAGGTGCTTAAGGAGAGGGATCGACATGAATAGTCCAAACTAGGTGGAGGGTTTGACCTATGATTTTTTTGGAGGAGGTGTGCAGGTCCTAAATGACCTAAATGAGAATGGTTCATCAATTCCAAACCGATTCTCATTTTTTTCCTTCTAGGAATTTTAGGAGGTGGTGCATCAGGGTGCATTACACATGGTGTTGGAGTTCCATGTCTGGAAAACTATATTTGAGAGACTCAATCAGATATTAATCTTTTATAGCTGAAGAAAGGTTTCGATGCTATGTCAAGGACTGCAGCCCATTGTGCTTTCAAAAATGATCGACCTAATTATGGTGATTTTTTTTGTCATCAGTCTTAAAGAGGTATTCATGCCAGGTCGCTCAACTATTGAAGCCATCCATTTGCTGAGGAGGTTGAGGCAAGTTTCCAACGTAAAAGAAAACCAATTCGGATTCATGCTAGGTCTCTTAACTATTGAAGCCATCCATTTGCCGAGAACAATGGAGATTTATAGAGCTAAAAGGAAGAACCTCCGTATGATCTTTATTGATTTGGAGAAGGCTTATGATTCTGTCCCACGAGAGATATTGTGGAGAGTTTTGGAGAAGAGACAAGTACCTGTCCTATACATTAACCTCATAAAGGACATGTATGATGGGGTTTTATCTTGTGTAAGGACCTCGTATGGGAAGACTAGCTATTTTGACGTCAACATTGGTTTACATCAAGGTTCAACTTTGAGTCCATTTCTTTTTACTTTGATTATAGACGAGTTGACAAGTCACATTCAGGATGAGTTACCTTGGTGAATGTTATTTGCTAATGATGTTGTGTTGATTGACAAGATTAGAGATGAAGTAAATGAGAAGCTTGAGGTCTGGAGACATGCATTGGAGACTAAAGGATTTCGTATAATTAGGGCTAAGATGGAATATATGGAGTGCACCTTTGATGGAATCAAGATGAAGATTAGTGACGATAACATTCAGAAGAGAGATTCTTCTAGATATCTGAGATCTATTTTGCAACATGATGGGGAAATTGATGGAAATGTACTAATAGAATAAATGCAGGCTGGCTAAAGTGGAGAGGAGCCTCTGCTGTTCTCTGTGATAAGAAAATTCCTTAAAAAATTAATGGAAAGTTTTATAAAGCAGCCATGAGACCTGCTATGTTCTATGGATCTGAATGTTGGCATGTGAACCATAGACATGTGCAGAGAATGGTTGTAAAAGAAATGAAAATGCTAAGGTGGATGTGTGAGCACACCCGTAAAGATCGGATTTGGAATGATGCAATCAGAAAAAAGTTGGTGTAGCTCCGATCGAGGATAAGATGCAAGAAAACCGCTTAAGATGGTTTAATCATTTGCAAAGAAGATCAACTGATGCACCCGTTAGAAGATGCGAGTGTTGGGATGTTGAGCCGACTAAGAGAGGGCGAGGACGGACCAAGAAGTGCTGGAAAGAGACTATACGAAGGATCTTAGTTTTTTGGATATAAGCCCGGGATTTACCCAAGATAGATATGAATGGAGGCGAAGAATCCATGTAGCCGACCTACTTAATTGTGGGAAAAGGCTTTGTTGTTGTTGAGTCCTAAAGAGGTGTTGACATCGATTATTAGCCCGTTACAAATGATTTTCATGTATGAATGGTTGACAGATAATATGATGGTTATGGTTTCGAAGATTGTTTCATAACTGGAAGCGTGGGCATGCTGTTGTGTTATTGTGGAAGGTAGCCTTCTACAAGGCCCATGATTGCGTGGATTGGAGATTTATGTGGGGCTCATTACATAAGAGAGACTTTCATGATTTTTTGAATTTCATGTATAAAAAGATACGTCACTACGATGTTACTCTTATGTTAATCAATGAGCGACATCTTGGCTTTTTCAAATTGTATTGTGGTGTTTGACATGGTTGCCTGCTAACACCCTTCTTTTTGTCAGTGTGATGGACATGCTTATTATTAATACCAAACTGGCAGTTTAAGGTGGTTGCTTTGTAAGCGACATGAACTATAGGATCTCTATTTTGATTTTTTCAGTATGCTAATAGTGCGACTCTCTTCTTTAATTTGGGGGGGGGGTTGTGATGTCACAAGATTGTTAAATCCGATTGAAATACGTAGGAGTTCTCAAGATTGCATGTTAACTAGGAGAAATCTTCCTTTTGTTCATTTGGCTTGGACTCAGTACGATGTTAGGGTTGTGCTATGCACCCTCGAGGGTCGTTTGCTTGTGTTATGTTTGGGTTTCCCGATGTAATTTTTGAAAGGGCCTTTGCATGGTGATCAACCTCTTCGCTCCTGCTTGATGAGTGGGGGTTGGCATGTCATTCCTATTTTAACACAATGATTTGATGAAATATTATCTAGGCTTTTTGCTTTAGCTATTATAAAGAGGCATTGATGGTGGATTGCTGGTCTTTCTCCTGGTTGGGGATGGTGCATGGTGTAGTCTTTCCGATGGCTTTCTTGGAACAACACATTTTGAAATTTGGTTGATTACTAACGAAGCTGGAGGATCTGAATGTTCTATGGATCTGATTGTTGGCCTGTGAACCATAGACATGTGCAGAGAATGGCTGTAGCAGAAATGAAAATGCTAAGATGGATGTGTGGGCGCACACGTAAAGATCGGATTCGGAATGATGCAATCCGAAAGAAAGTTGGTGTAGCTTCGATCGAGGATAAGATGCGAGAAAACCGCTTAAGATGGTTTGATCATTTGCAAAGAAGATCAAATGATGCACCAGTTAGGAGAGGCGAGTGTTGGGATGTTGAGCCGGCCAAGAGAGGTCTAGGATGACCCAAGAAGTGTTGGAAGGAAACTATAGGAAGGGATCTTAGTTTTGTGGATATAAGCTCAGGATTGTTCCAAGATAGATCTGAATGGAGGCGAAGAATCCATGTAGCCGACCCTACTTAATTGTGGGAAAAGGCTTTGTTGTTGTTGTTGTACTAACGAAGCTGGAGGATGTGGATGGCTTTAGTTCGTGAGATCACTTGATCTGACATGAGTTCATGATGTCGATATACATGGTTTAGACATCACAAAACATGCTGGAGGGTTCAAAGTTGGCAAAAGATTGAAGATTAGTATGGAACAGTTGCTTAGCATGAAGATTTTGCCTGTTTGTTCGCGAGGAAGAGGATACGCTTAAAACTCTCCTTGACACGCTTAATGTTAAACATTGTGACTTTTTGCACTGTTTGCTAGGGGGATGAGAACATTGGATATCTCTTCTTCTGGTGTGCTAGGTTTTGACAGGCACAAAGCACACTGGAGTATTTAGAGTTGGCAAAAGATTGCAGATTAATATGGAATGTATGATTAATATGAAGACGTACTTACTTTATTGAGTTGTGAAAACTTCTGGATAGGTATCCTACATTTGAAATTAATTTTTGTGGTTAAAGAATCCATTTCTAGTTGCTCCAGAGTAATTAAGAGAGTTTTTCTAAAAGAAATACATAGTTCGGCTTCTGGTGTCAACACGCTATTGGCGTCATTTTCGCTTATGAGGTCAAATCAATATAATCTAAGAAGAAATATTTGAATATCAATCTCATCGATCTCACAAGTATCATACCAAATCCCATCAAATGAATCGCTTTTTCTTTTAAACATTGTGGCCTTTTGCCCTTTTTGCTATGGGGAAGATCTCTTCTTTGGTATGACAGTGGAGGGGAGGTGTGAAGGAGCATTGGTGTGTGTACTGTTTGAACGTCTGTTGTTTTGAACCGGTTTTGGAGGAATTTTGGGGCCATGACTTACCGGTCTAGATCAGAAGCCATTTGGCTTAACATAATACATGAATATTATGGAGGCGACACTCCGGAGAATGTTTATGCACATGATTGCTTTTTACGGTTAAAGCAAATGTAATGTATTACTTGTTAATAAGTGAAGTTGCTAGATGAGCACCTACCAAGGTCAAATACCCTTTACCTTCTAAAAACGAGTGTTATTCTTTATGTGGTTAACATGATGATGGACAATTGAGGAGTGTCATGGATAACTCTTTTAGTATGATGACTAGTTTGAACATGATAGTTTAGGGCAAGTGTAGTAATGTTGGTTGATCTGAGTCATTTGATGATATGAGTAGGTGGGAAGCTTATGGACTCATTTATTTATTTTCAAATTTCTCCACTTTCATCGTTATTTTTTTGATTATTTCTTCAATTTTTTCGTCTTAAATCGAGGGGTGGACAATGCCATTTTCTGGAGTTGGCTGTTAGAAAATTTTCTTTGGCTCAAACTTGCGAACTTTTACTATTTTTGTGCAACTTCGATGAAGCTACATTTTATATTGACTTTTGTAATCATTGGATGGCCACATCTTTGGGGATGTGGGTTGTTGAACAAGAACACTGATGGTTAATACTTCTATTTGGAGGCTTTGTAGGCATCTTTAGTTAGGGTTGGCGGAACACCGATGCTGTCTCATCCCAGGGGTTGAGGGAGTGATGCCAAAAAGAGACCTATTCTTTTATTTAGATGCCGTATAGCCCTAGTAATGATAATGTATTAGGGCTACATGTTAACTAATACTTCTAGTTTTATAAATATGGTTGGATGTCTACTAATATCTGCATGATATTCGCTCTCGACGTGGGACATGACATCTAGTGGATTACTTGCGATGGCAAGGTTGTTGGTTCTAGGAGGGTGTTCACAGTGGAGCACAACTTGAATGGATTGATTGCTCTGCTACCAAGTGGGCATTAATGAGATGATTTCAACGATACCCTAGGGCTCCTTATATAGGGAGAGTTTCAGGGGTAGGGTTACATCATTGGGACATCATAATAATAGGACAGTTTCCCTTTTGGTGGAAAGTTCTCTGAACAAGTACCAAAAATGTGACTATTTCTCTGCCAATTTGGCCTTCTAGGGCGATTACTTTGGTAAAACAACTTTTTCCCCAATATAATTTGATTATTTATTTATGGACATAGTCCCTTAATGCATATTATTATTCTAAATTTACTTTATTCTCTTTCATGCACTTTTTGTGCATTTTTTCATTCTCGTTTACTTCTCCTTGCATGCCATCCTTTTTTTTGAATGGAAATTGGGTGGCATCCCAAGTTGGGACCTACCACAAAAGTGTATACATATATAAACTTATAGGTTACATAGCTTGTATAGAGTTACCTATTCCATGATATACATAATGACCTACAATACTTAATTACATTTTCAGAGTAAAAATTTTGCCCCCCAAAATGACATCATTCCTGGCGCACCAGATAGCCCAAATCAGCGCAAAAGGGTACGCACTATCCTCGTGGCCATATCCACACAACGATTTGATATCCCTCCAGAAGCTCGAGCTATCCCTCCCAACAAGCCAAGATATGTTCGCCCTGATCCACGCCTGAGCCGAAGTTGGGTAGGAAAAGAACAAATTCCACCGACGATCTGCATCTGTCACATGCCACATCCTCCAACCCCATCACATGTCACCTCATCCACCTCTTGCATGCCGTCCTTTGCATGTAAAATGCAAAACAATAGATTTTAGTCCTCAGATCATGTCTCCCGTGGACATACAATCCAACTCTGCCATAGACTACTCCAAATTGGTGCAACTACTGAAGAACTTTCCTATCAGTGAAAGTCTTCATACCGCAAAGTAACTGCCATATCAAGCCATTTTCCACAGTCCTGATTTCTATTTCTTTGATCTTTGATTCCAACTCCAGAGAGCATCTTCACACCAAGCAGGGTCAAGTATGTCCACCCAGTCTTCTTCGACGCATCCCCCTTCAGTCCCAACACGTAGCGAAAGCTTACTACCATCTCAGGTACTGTAGACAACTCTACCTCTGCTTCAACATCGATATGGATCATTGATATGGTGGATCTATTCATTTGACTGGAGAAGGTAGTTTGCTGACCTCTTCAGAATCGTCTTCCAATGTGAAGTCGGTTCGTCTAGCCAACGATGCATGCTCTTCTATTACCATTGTTGGGAATATCGATCCTCCAAACTTAGGCTTTCTGGAGTTCTCTGTACCCATGACTTTTCCTCGAGTCTTTTATACGTTCAAAGATTAATGTGTTGAACTAAACTGTAAAGTGGTTTTTGACGAGTTCTATTGTTATTTTTAGGACACCTGGACGATGATGATATTTGGTGGGGGCCATGAGAAGAATGACCTATATTATCTTGATATCCCTACTAATTCCAATTTTGCTGGTGCTGTCTCTATGTCTGCTGATATGTTCCTATGGAATTTGCGTCTTGATCTTTCTTCTGCTAGAGCTCTTTCTTAGATGTTTCTTGAATTATCATCACCGAAGTCGTTTGAGTGCTAAGCCTCCTAGTTCATCAAACTTTATTTGACCTCCTTCCCTCAAAGGATTGAGTCATCTCCTTTTTTAGTCCATCGTGACTTTTATTGTCCTTGTCCGCTTCATACTGTGTGAGTTCATAAATATTTTGCTGTATTTGTTGATGATTATAGTATATCTTTTTTGATTTATTTAATAATAGAATGATCAGAGATTAAAAATAAAACCAAGTCCCTTTTTCAGTTCTTAAAGTTCTCTGTCTCTGTTTGTTTTAAGACTTTTAGGACTAACAATGCTTTTGAGTTTGTCCAATTAGATTTGACCACATTCTTTGCTCCTTAAGATACCATCCACCAGACTTTATGTCTGTACACCTCACAACATAATAAGGAGGCGGAAAGGAAACTTCGTCACATTCTGGACATTGTCGGTATCCTTCTTATTCACATGAAGGTTCCCAAACCCACTCGAGGAATGCCATTCTTATTACCACGTACCTTATTAGTCGGGTACCCTCTTCGATCCTCAATAGGGTAACTCCTTTTTCCCTCTTATATAATGATAAGGAATTGTTTCCTCTACTTTTGAGGATTTTTTGTTGCACTCCCTTTGTTCACAACTTTCATATTACATATAAATTGTGTGTCCATGCAATTAAATATGTTTTCCTTAGATATTATTTGACTTAAAAGGGGTACAGATTTTATGACTCTACTAGTCGTCGCTACTATATATCTGTTGATATCACCTTCTTTTAACAGACTAGCTGCTTTATTCAGTCCATTAGTGATGTTCCCTTGGAGTTTTCTCTTCTTCCCATTATCTTTGAAAAGGAAGCACATTGTTCAGTCTGACTTGGTTCCTTCACATGTTCCTGATTTACATGATGTTTTGCCTTTTTCAAGTGACACCATCATTACAAATCTGGATGCTCCATCAAAACTCCCCATTGCACTTGTAAAATTAAAAAGGTAATGTACATTGCATCTCTTCTCACATTTTACTTTCACTGATGGTCAATTTGTTTGTAACATGAGCTTTAAAGATGCTCTCGTGACGATCATTGTTCCTTGTGATCATCACACTGCCCTTCAGGATCATGGTTGGAAACATGTCATGGATGAGGAGATGGATGCGTTTACCTCCTGGGGCATGTGAGATCTCGAATCATGCTCGTTAGGTGTGTCTTCTGTTGCCCACAGATGGATCTTTACGATCAAACATTCTCCAATTGGCACCATTGACATATTGAAAATTGGGCTTGTGGTCAAATGTTTCACTCAGACTTATGATGTCGACTACTTTGAGACTTTCTCTCATGTGGCAAGAATGGGGTCTATTTGCACATTACTCTCTGTTGCTGCCAACAAGATTATCCTATCTCTTAGCTTGATGTGAAGAATGCCTTCCTCTCTGTTGACCTAGAAGAAGAGGTTTACATGACACAACCGTTGGGTTACTCCGTAAAGGGGGAGTATGTATGTCGATTTCGTAAGGCTATTTATGACCTAAAGTAGAGCCCATGAGCATGTTTCGACATGCTAATTTTTGAGATCATCTCTTTGGGTTTTCATAGGGTAACGTTTGATTAGTTTGTGTTTGTCAAACGGAGGTCTTCCGGCACTGCGATACTTGCAGTTTATGTTGATAATATGGTTATCAATAGTGGTGATAGAGCATTCATGTTAGAAACCAAGGCCTTGCTTCATAAAGGTGTTTGCTACCAAGGACCTTGGTCAACTCCGATACTTCCTAAGCATTGAGGTGATATGCACTGCAAAGAGATTACACTTGTTACAAATGGAAGTATTGTCAGGATATCCTTATTGAAGTCGACTTACTTGGATGCAAACCATCATGCATCCTAACATAATTAGAGAGACATGCTACCTCTACAAATTCTATGTTTGGATACACTACACGATACAAAAGCCCAGTGGGCAAGCTACTTTACCTCACCATCACTAGGTCAGACATATCATATACTATGAGTAGAGCTAGCCAACACATGGAGAAGCCTCGCTATGGTCACTGGCAGGATGTTCTTTGGTCCTTCGATACTTGAAGAACTCTCTAGGAAAAATTCTCTTCTTTAAGTCTAATGGTCACACTGATATCACCGTTTATGCAGATCCTGATTATTCTAGTTCTCCTGAGGATGTGCGGTCTATCACTACTTTCGTCATGTTTATTGGTGGAAACCTTGTTACATGGCGAAGCAAGAAGCCGACTATTATTTGTAGGTCAAGTGCAGATGTGAAAGACAAAACAATGGCTCAAGCCGGATGTGAGATTACTTGGCTCATCTCCTTTTACATGAGCTTGGGCTCCTTGCTACCACTCGTGTTTCTCTTTACTGCGACAACAAATCCGCCACGTACATTGCCACCATTCCTGTTTTCTATGCGTGGACCAAGCATATTGAAGTGGATTGCCATTTATCTGAAAAGCAATATGAGGGAAGATCACTACTCTGCACACCTAAACGGAATTCCAGCTTGCATATATATTCACTAAGGCACTTTCAAGGAAACACATATCAATGTTGACTTTCAAGTTGGGCATGAACGATATGTATGCTCTATCTTGAGGGGGAGTGCTGATGTTATTGGCTAGTGTAGCTGAATTTTCTTATTTGTTTATTTTCCATTTTATTTGTTTCGTTGTTCTCTATTTCCATTTGTAACCCTTCGGGGTTCCTTATGTAATTACCACAATTTGGACTCAAGGGTTTCACGTTATATTATAAAACCCATATCCATTGAATAAATTTGGTTCATTGCATTCTCAACTTTTCTCCACAAGAGCCATGTACTTCTAGGGGGCTGATGGTTCATGCATGGGCAGCGGTTGACATGATCACGATGATGACATAGTGTGTGCAGGCGTTTTGGGGCTCATTTGACTGACCGGGTTGTGATTTTGACCCTGACAGGGTTTGGGTTGCTGCAGTTTTATGAGCCTAGTAGTTGACAAGAAGCAGTGTTATTTTCCTTGGGTGAGAGGAATGTAAGTAGAGAATGTTCTAGAGCATATTAAGATCCTATGGGAGACTTGGTCTTTGTAATTTAAATTTAACTTGTGAATACATAAGTTTTTAAGTGTACATCTTCTTGGCGCTACACCTTTTTTCCTTAAAAAAACTTTAAATATCCAGAGTCTAGTCTGATATATAATTGTATCTTTGCCATACCACAGTTTCTAGCTCGCAAAATTATTCTTCTAATATTTTTCCCATTAAGCAAGCATGGGGTCTCTATAGTATTTTTGTTATTTATGCTATCTTTAGAACTATTTGGTTGTATTAACTCTATATTGCAGGAAAAGTTGGGATCTGTTGTTGTAGAGGTCATGCTCTCCAATTCTGGACCTGTTTTCTATGGCGATCTTCGAAGCCATGAACGGGTACATATGCTACTTGTAACCTTCTTATGTTATTAGTTGACTGCTGCATATTTTTCTCAAGTAATTTCATTCAGTATATCTCAATTTTTTCCTCCTTTAATTATGGCAAGGTTCCTATTCCATTTTCTACATTCATTACTTCTTGCAAAGTATGCCTAAATGCCGATCGGAGATGCACTTCTGACGATGATGCGCAAATAACAACAGAGATTGCTGCGGTAGACCATGATAAAGAATGCTCAAGTGTGGAAGACACTACTCTGCTTGGTCATCTTTATCTAGCACAGGTAAAAATGATATAAGATGTAATATGAACCACTCTTTTCAGTCTGATGCTTGCTTTGATTCTGCAAATCCTAATTATAGTCAAAGTTTCTCACTTTAAATTAGTTTATTAATTTGTGTTTGTTATATGACTTTTGAATGAGATATCTTGGTACCAAGACATGGTAGTGATTTAAGTATTTGCGTTCTATTTGCAGGTGCCTATTTTGAATACTGAATATGACGATATGTCAACTTTGGGGAATCTGCAAGATGATATTCATATAGTTATGTCGACTTACTTTAATCTTCGAATTTATTGCTTGTTACATCTACCCTCTATTTAGATTGCAAGTTTTTTTGTCGATCACAGGTTTTTCTATTTGCAAGTTAGAGCTTATATCAATTTATGCAGTTTTGTTCCTGGCGCAGCCTGCTGTCTTGGAATCGAAACAATTGGTTTCCATCAATTTTTGGATGAATAGTTCTCAGTCAAGGTCCAGCACTCATTATGACCCGCACCAAAATCTCTTATGTGTAGTTGCTGGATGTAAACAAGGTATTCTTTATTAGTTGGTCATGGCTAGCCAATCGGAATTTAGATGCTTACCTACAATTGTGATGTAAGGCATTCTCTTTTATTTTTCCCTGTGACATGTGTTACTTTCGCTGCATGCCTTAGGTGAATATTTGCTGGTTTTATGGTGTTAACTTGGACAAAACTTTATACTTAAACGGTTAAACCCTCTCTCTGAAATGGTGATCGAGTGCTTAAAGGGTGCTGTTTATGGTTTAGTTCTTACTTCCTACTTAAAGCGTGTTCACAGATTAAAGATTTGGATACCCTCTTACAATCCATTCCTTCTTAATCATTTCCTTTAGCAGTTTTTGTTGGCTAAGTCAGGCATAAGAGAGTTTGAAGTGGGAGTTTGCTTGGGAAACTGATGAGCGATGTCCACCCCACGTTGATTATGCAACTCAGCCTTCTTGTTTCCAACTGCTTGTTCAACTATGAGAGCTTCAAGCTACTAATATTTATCAAAGCTGATACCTACTTTTTGCAAAAGCAACATCTTTGTCACAGTCCGTCCTTGAATCAAAATTGAGAAATCCGTAGAGACAAGAAGAGGACATGCATATAATCTTCTTTCTTTTTATGCTCTTTAGATTTGAAAGATCATTATATGAAGGAAGATAAGACCAGCACATACTTGCAGGGAGTGATAATTGGGTCAGTTTTGTCTATCCGGCGTGGCAAGATAGCAAGGAAAAATTAGTGCGGAGTTGGAGGGTATGAATTGGAGAAAAGTGAGAATGGAAAGTAGGATAAAAGCAAGTGGTGATCATTAGGTGGATACTAAATCTGAAGTCTTATGTCTGTGAAGAGGAGATGAATGCCTCTTTGTTTAGAACATCCAGTTTCGTACGTTTATGAACCCTAGAAGGCGCTAGCACGCCATGAAAACAATTCAACCCATATCCATATGCTATCGACTGACCTTCAAACCTCGTCATTCTACGCTTTCCCATCACCTCCTCAATCAGTTAATATGGAACAACAAATACGCGGCTATCCTTCAAGATTCCCACCCCATCCTTATTTTATTTGGCTGCTGAGAGGTGGAAAATAGGCGACTTCTGATGATTGTGCAGTTGTTCCTTTATAATGTGTACCATTGACAACATGGCTAGCTTTAACGGTCAACCTCTCTTTTGGAGTGAGCTAGTGACTGATTCTGTGGTGCAACTTAGTAATATTTTTTAATATTTTGCTTTAGTGATATTTTCTCCTTTATTTAAGATGTAATTTTACTAAGGGATGTCGTGGCTCATACTTCATAAAGATGCATCTTTCCATCTTGTAACCACCATGTAAAACTCCTTAAAAAGGAGTTAATCTTGATGATGGAATATAGAACTAACAATATGAGTTATTGATCAGCCCCCCCCCCTCCCCCCCCAAGACAACAATTCCTTTGTCTGTATCCTCCATTTCTGGCTCTCAACCACATTTCTGCTCCCTCTGTCTGCTGATATTTTCAATTGAACTTCTGATTTCCTCGTGCAAACCGTTTCCATCTGAGCTCATTGAATTCCATCTTAGTTCTATTTAAATATTTTCAATTGATTGAAGATAAACATATTCTCTTCTTTTTAGATGATCGCTCCTCTTTTCTTCATCCCCCACCGTCGGATTGTAGTTGTCTTGGGTCTCTTGACCATGGACGTGTCTGTTTTCATCTCTTGAACTCCTTTTTTATAGAAGTTGAAGGTGCCTCACTTCTCGTTGGCTCTTCTTTAGTCTCGTGGCAGGCCTCTATGCTTTGATTCGAGTTCAGTGTCCTCCTTATCTGCTTGGCTTCTTGTTTGTCTATCAACGAAGATGTTAACTTACAACCTTCTCTTCTATGCAGGTTTGAAAATTAAACTTCATTGTTAGAACCACATGCCTGGTGAGACCATGAAATGCACAAATTCAAATGTTTGTGGCAGGGAGGAATATTATATATTCCGTTGGACCGTTTTTGACTGTTATATGCTTATGGAAGCTATTTTCGGATTTTATAATATTGTTTTGGACATCTTTCAGAGGCCAAACAGTGCCATAGTTGGAATTTGTAAGAATATGGTTGATTGGAGGATTCGACTAAGACCCAAAAATGCTGGAGGAAATTATTGAATATGATCTGGCTAAATTGTGACAAGACTTTATATGGAAAATACATATATCGTTAATGTGGAATCCTTGTAATCAAAGCACCAATTGAGGTGGGAAAAGTCTTGATTTTGGGTTTCCGGCCATGACTGGAAAGCTCTTGTCAATGTGCCTGTTAGAGTGTGTAGTTTAGTCCCACATTGCTTATTGGGGGGCTCCCTAATTTTACCGGTCTATATAAAGACTCCCACATCCCTTGTAATCTTTAAGAAACTGAACAGAAAAACACAAGCCTTAATGTAATAATTTCATCCAGCCCCTGAGGGAGTAGATCTCGGCACAAAATCAAAATTCTTTCTTGTTTTCTAATTCGGCGTTTGTTGTTTTGTTTTTTTGCACATAGTATAGAGCAAGCTAGTTTTGATTTTATCACCAAGTTCGACTTTTATTTGGTTTTTTATATTGTTTGGAGTTGGAGTTCCAGTAGACAACAAGATCTATTCAAGATTAATGTTGCTGCAGATTCTCAAACCCTAATTCGAGGTGCTGTTCTCACCTCTATAGCAGCCACACCTTGTGTAAGTCTCCCTCCATCTTTCCCTGGCCCTCAACCTCTTACAACTCCCGTGGATACAATATTTGCTATTTAGACTGAACTTCGGCACTTGCACGTCACCGCCTATGGCCACTCAGGTTCCTGAAGTGACTTTGATCTTACCCTTCGCTTGCGGTCCATGTTGCAGCCTCGATGCTTCCCTCCAAGCTGTGCTGTAGTGGTGTGTTTACTTCTTCGCAGCAGAGCTGTCCTCGCTGCCCACCAAGCTCCAATGGTGGAGCTCTCTCCAGACACCAACCAGTGCAGTCCCCGTACGAATGGCTGCTCACCACCATCTCATTCGGCCTACCGCTGGAAGCTGCCTTACACCCAATGCCCCTCTGCTCTTGATGTCCATGCACCAGTGCCCTCAATCTCCATCCTGTCAGTCTCCAACAGTGCAGCCTCCATGTCACCGCAAATGGGTTCTTTGAACCATAGAGAGGAGGGCTTCCATCGGGGAAAGTGTGTTTAATAGTCAAGAAAGCAGTAAATGGCTGAATTCCTGTTGGGACTCTAGCCCATCTCACGTTTTTTTTTTAAAATTTTGTAAGCCCAAACAGTGGGCCATTGCTGTAATCAAAGGAAAAAAAGGGAGTGAAATTTTTGGCTGAAGTGGGTCGCGCTACTGAGATTGAAAACAACCCACAACAAAAAAAGGATGAAAGCTGTGAAGAAAAAATGTAGGCTGAAAAAATGATGATAGCAGTAGACAGAAAAATGGGTTTGATTAAAAAAGAAAGAGAGGGAGGGGGGGGCAGCAGTCCCAGTTTCTGAAGGCCCAACGGGTCATTCTATTTGTTCTATTCATTTAAGTCCAAGAGGCCAACTGAAAATGAAGAAAAACTGAGGAAAAAAAGATGACTGTAAAAAAAGGTAGCAATCCATAAGAAAAATGATTTAGGATTGGTAAAAAGAGTAATGAAGGACTGAAAAATAAAGACAAGATGTTTCCCCTACTTGTTCTCCTAAATAGGTAGTTATCCTCATGTTTTTGAAAAGTATGTGAGAAAGGGGAAGCGGAAGAGTACGGTTTATTTTTGTTCTTTTACTTGAGATTATGCCCAATAGAAATTTATCTGATGTCCATCATCTTATGCTTGTTGACTGCAGAAAACATATGTAGTTGGAAAATTATTATGCCCAATAGAAATTTATCTGATGTCCATCATCTTATGCTTGTTGACTGCAGAAAACATATGTAGTTGGAAAATTCCCATATGGATAAAGATCTATTTGTGGCTATTCAGAAGAGGGAGACTTCTGTCAGGTGCCAGACTAGCAAGGCTTGACTAAGTCATTGATCTCAAATGTTCTCGTTGTTATACGGAAGTGGAAGATATGGATCATCTTTTCTTTGGGTGTGTGGGCTCGACGGAGGCATGAAACCTGTTGGGAAACTAGGAGGTTTGCTATGCGGATGCCACTGGCTTATGGAATTCTATTGGCCATAATTGGTGCAGTACGACGAGAGGAAGAACAGAGTGCATCGATATGGTTTGTGCGATTTGCTTAGCAAGAAACAATGTAGTATTCCGCCAAGATAGATCCTATGCTGAAAATATCGTGGCACACACTAGGGTATTGGTGGAGAGTTGGAGGATGTTAACCTTTTGATTTTATTAAATACCTATTTACATGCATGTAATTTTTTAGTGGTGAATTAATGGTGAAGTTTTTGGGTACACACCTATAAAGTGGTAGCTCTTTTTTCTTTCAAAAAAAAGCTTCTTATGCTTTTGTCCTATGGAACGAGGTCTCTTCGAGGTTCCCATGTGTTCGAGGCTTCGAGCCTGGTTCTTAAGGTCATTGTATGATAGACTCACTCTTTGAGGTAGAAACAATGGTGATTTCTGTGTGGGAGATGCCATTTCTCAGAGTCTTTGTATAAGAGAGGTTCACTCTTGAGAACTTTGTATAGGATTGTACTACTACTGCTTGGGATCATCTCAGACTGATACTGCCCATCAACTGATTGCATGCAGATCAATACTCTGGCCTATCTACCGCCTAACGACCATGTTCACCAAGCATCTACTCCACGCACGGGTATCCTTCCAGCGACGGTTACTTCAAGCAGGTCTCCTCTCGACTCCCTTAGAAGATGTCTCGACTCCCTTAGAAGATGTCTCGACTGGAGATGTGTTGATATTTTCTATTGTAACAGGTTGCAATATTTCTAAGCTTCAGATTGAGGGAAAGTGTTTTAGTGCATAGTTTGGTCTCGTATATAAAGAGTTCCACACCCCTAGTAAACTTTGAGAAATTGAATAGAAAAACACATTCCTTAGTGGATTTCTCATGTGGAATCGCTCTTTAGGGAGTAGGGTTCCCTGTGTAATTAAAGTTATTTCTTATTTTCTGATTCCACTTTCGCCATCTTGTTTATTTCCAAGGCATCTATCTGTAGAAAAAGGAAGGATGTGCGTTCTTTCCCCGATTCCTCAGTTTCTGGGTGGGAGAGCCTTTCACAAAAAAGTCTTCCGGAGGAAACCGGATAGGCTAAGTGAACCAGGAGAAGTGCTTTCTTTTACTTCAAGAACCAAAGGACTGGCATTTTGCTTGTACCATGAAAGATGGGATGATTCAAACCTTCAGCCCGCCCATCCTCAGTCCACTGGGTAGTGGCCGTTTGCCCTCACCTTATAATCTGCGGGGTTAGGTTGGGTTTCTAGACTCGTTGAGCACGGGGGGATTTGTTTGTTAGGAACTGATGGTTTGGAAAGTATATGTTAACTTGTTTTGTTCAGTTCGATTATGGTCCAACTGTCTATGTGCCAATCGCGATCTGAGAGGGATTTGATTGTTTCATAGTATAATTATGCAATATTGGATTCCAGAATGACAACATTCTTGTGTTTTTTAGTTTGGATTTTGAAGTGCCCTGCTACTTGTATCCTTCTAGATTATATTTCCAGAACATATTTAAAGCACATCATTTCTTTTCTGTATTTGATTGCCAGTTAATTTGTGGCCACCTTCAGCGACTCCTTCACTGTACCCGATGCCTGTATATGGGGAGGCATCCAATCATAGGTGTGTACTCCGTTTCATCTTCCCATGAGCAGTAGTCTTTGGCACTTTGTTGCCACTGCAATCTTAGTTTTGCTCTTTTGTCTCCCCTAACTTTTCTTCATACTTACTTTCAACAGTGCTGTTGACATAATAAATCCTGATCTTCTACTTCATCGAAGATTTAAAAATTCTTCAGACTATCACCAAAAGGTCATTCTTGATGCTGGTGATGCCCTTTTCCTTCCTGAAGGCTGGTAAGACTGCAGTTTTTTGTTTCTTTAATTACTTTAATTAGCTTTTCTTATGGATAGATTTATTTGGATGCAGAAGGTTGGATATAGGTGCATATATAGATAGCATATTCTCATTTGTTCAAAGATTTGTCTACATATATATATATATATACGGATATGAAAAGTGTGTTGTCATATCCCTAAAGCAAAATCTCGGTTACAGTTTTTTTGCATATAGACTATGAATTAGAAAACTGTTAGAGTATGCATCACTTTTTGTATAGATGGGTAAATGGATCCATCCAGGATCCATTTATCACATCTAGAGTTTAGTTCCACAGTTACTCATGGTGGGACTTGGAGGGTCTGTGGAGGCTATATAAGAAGCTCCAGACCTCCTGTATCCAGTGAGAAAGTGCAATGCAACATATGGCCCTTTGAGGCTTCTCCTGTAGTTTCATCCTGCTCCTTAGGGAGTAGGGTTCCATGTTAAAATCCCGTGTTCCTCAATGTTTATTTTCTATTGAGCCTAAAAAAATGTTTATTTTCTATCTCTGATATTTGCTTCCGCAATTCTTATTTTCTAACATGCTATCAGAGCAGGTTTGATTCTCGAGGATTTTGCGTTCTTTTGTTTTGTTTGATATTCGAGATTCAGTTCTAGGGTTTTGTTGAAACCCTAATTCATAATTTTGTCAAGATTCGATTCTTTGTTGTTCTTGAAGAATATTTTGAGGAGTATTATTTTGTTCTGCGATCAAGTTCAAATTCTGGAGATCTGTTCGTAGTTCATAAATTATAGGGTTTATTTTGAAACCATAATATTGCAGAAGATTCAACGTCATCTCGATTGCAGTTTGTTCATGTTCGATCGGTCATCATCTGATTCTAGGGTTCTTGGAACCCTAGTTCTATTTGAGAATCTGAAAAATCTCCGCTGACATTTGCATGATCTGCAGATCCAGGTACATGAAGTTTGTCGAAGAAGGGCATCGATACTAATCCAGATCCAGGCGGCGACCCAACATCATGTGCACCTTCTCCTTACGCAGTCCAAGTGGTGGCGGCTCCTGTGTGTCTTCTTTTCCCTGCTATGAAAATCAGCAGTGGTCCTCAGGCAGCAACCCCAATCCCTCGTCTCGCGCAGGCGACGTGAGGCAACCGCACGGCAGCGAGACCCCTTCCGGTGGCGATGCTGCCTCTCCCTTTGCACCTTCCAAGCACTGCCCTGGTGGTCTTTCCTTTCGTCACTCAGGCGTCAATGACTCCCCTTCAGAATTTCTTGGCGCCGCCTTTCTCCGTTACGCCTGATCTCCTCCTTGCAAGACCTAGTGCACTCCTTGCAGGCGGTGGCGGTGATGCTGCACCTTCAGGCGGAGGCTCCGATCATTCCCAATAGGCGAGCTCCAATCTCTCCAGGCAACGGTCTTTTGTGAAAAGGGTTCCCAAGTGGGAACCCTAAATATGGTTGACCTCCTTTGGGCCGTGTTTACAAAAAAATGAAGGATAAATGTTGAGAGCCTAACTATGGGATGATCTATTTTCTTTTTTAAAAAGAGGAAAAAGAGAGAGGCTGCTGCAACTTAAAAAAATTCTTTTGAAAAAGATGTGCGTACAAAAAAATCGTACGCAAGAAAAAAAACGAGAGATGAGTTGGCTATTAAATAAAGAGGGAAAATAACCAAAGAAAAAATTGCAAAAAAAGAAAAGCTGTAAAAAAAATGAACAACTTATTTGCCAAAAAATGATTTGAAAAGCCGAAAAAAATGAATTGAGATTGGCTTATTGGTTTCTTGTTCTCCTCATTTTTCATTTCTTCTGCCAACTTGGTCGAGGTCATTGTTTTCCGACCAGTCTGGGATAAAGGAGTATTGTGTAAAGTTCTACGTGCCACATTTCAGATTCTCCATACTCCATCCTAACTAGAATTTTTCAGACTCTACAGTTAAGTTTCAGACAATGCGGATTGGTCTAGAGTCCAAGTTTGAGGAACTCCATATTTGACCTATTTTCTTTGAGTTCTCCAGAGAGAGACACCTTTTCAGATGCGCTCATGTATGCGATCGTCAGTTTGTGGTCCCATCTTTTGTTTTTTGGTCTCAGAGTTTTCATGTGTTCCATAGAGACTCCAGAGTAGAGATCCCATTCCCTATGCCATGTGGGTTAGGGTTTTCACGTGATTTCATAGGGACTCCAGAGTAGAGATTCCATTCTCTGAGCCAATATGGGAGAGACCCAGTTCTCCGACGAGGAGTCTTTTTTAGACTCCATTCTCCAGCGACCGTGGACTTCGACGAGGATGTCTCTACGCTTTTTTAGTTCGACCCTTTCAGAGATGGAGCAGCTGTCCACATGATGTGGTAGGCTAGAGTTCTCCAGGTGGAGACTCATTTTCAGTTGCAGTGACTCTGGCAGGCGCAGTACAGAGCACATGATCTCCAACGAGGAGATTCAGTTTGACTCACACTTCAGCCCATTTGTTCCTCCTCACATACACGACATGAGGAGCAACGTCAATGACAACAACCGACCATTGCACATGTTGAGTTAATATTGTCTGTAGTGTCTTATGTTGTGAGTTTGAATGATTTCTTTCTGTTTGTCCAAGCTGAGCATTGCATGCTCCAGCTTGAGGGGGAGTGTTAGAGTATGCGCCACTTATTTGTATAGGTGGGTAAATGGATCCATCCAGGATCCATTTACCACATCCATAGTTTAGTCCCACATCTACCAGTGGTGGGACTTAAGGGTCTGCGGAGGTTAGATCAGAAGCTCCAGATCTCCTGTATCCAGTGAGAAAGTGCAATAGACATACACCCTTTGAGGCGTTCTCCCGTGGTTTCATCCCGCTCCTTAGGGAGTAGGGTTCCACGTTAAAATCCCGTGTTGCTCAATATTTATTTTCTATCTCTGATATTTGCTTACACATTCTTATTTTCTAACAAAACTAATAGTTTCTATACGAATTTAAATATATTTATATTTATGTTGTTGAGAAATATAATATTCAATAAACACATCCAGACAAGATCGAGGGGATGCTTTGATGGATAGAATTAATTGGTGGATAGCATGATTATGATAATTGAGATAATTGTAGACTGAAAGATACATAAGGTTGAGGTGATGCTTTCAAAGGTGGATTTCAAAGCAAATGACAACTTCATGGAGTTTTGAATTGCACGATTGAAGATGTTAAAACTATGACAGTGCGTGGTGTTGTTAAATGGGTGACCTGATGGCAGTTTTTTCCAACCACAAAGGAGGATTAGACATGCTTTCCCACTTGAGTTTCACTTTCTATGCTGGTCGATGCTTATCTGTGTTGGTTGACTTGTTTGTGTATGGAGAATTCTATGTTAGCTACAATCTTGATGGATTCTCTATCTCCACAATCCATTATGTGATTGTTACAAATTTCTTTGTGGAGGATGTGGCTTTGGAATACACGATGATCTTGATGATTCTGGGCATTTTTATGTAAAAAAAATTCAGACTTCGAGTCAATGATGGGAAATCCGCCTTTGTTCCTTTCTTTATGATGCTCGAAGAGGTGGTTGCATGCTAGGCTATCGTGATGATATTGAGGGCAAGTTTTCTGTACTTATTTGGAACCGCCATTAATGTATGGTAGAGTTTCATCAAGTGGATTGGCTGTTGTTAGTGGAGAATCTTGAGAAGGTCGCCTGAGGAGGAAGCTTATTTCATTTTGATGCATGCATTCTCTTCCTTTCGCTTTGCCGAGACTGTGTGGAAGTATGGAACGACCTTAGTTTTTTGAGGCGACTCTTGTGGTTGTATTTGGGGGAGACTTGGAGTATTCCCTCATTGACATGAAGGAGGTGACACAACATGTTGCTAGCGATGTCTTAGCGATGCAAATCGAAATTTGCAACAGTGGCAAATAAAATTTTTAACTGTGAAAAATGTTTGGTGGAAGGGATTAGAGGGTAGAAGAAGAGAACACTCGCCGGTTGCGAGCGGTTTGGAGAAAGAAGCACAGAGATCGCATGGAGGGAGAAGAGAAAAGGGAGAGAGATAGGAGAAACTCCAATTTGATTCAACTTCAATTGAATAAAATAGTGGACTATCATCCCCTTTATATAAGAGGGTAGGGTTACAAAAATAGAAAGAGAAATAAAATCAAATCTTAACTTACCTTAAGTGGACTCTAAATATATCTAACCGACTAACTAGTTGACCTAACTAACTAGTTGATTGATTCGAGATCATATGCAATCTCGTTATTTAATTAGAAATAAAAATGCAATGGACTCAATTAACTATAAATAAATTACTCGAACTCTAAGTTTGATCAACTTTATTTTAATGGACGGAAAAATAAAATCCTAATTTAATAAACGATAAAATTTAAACGGACGAAAAACCCTAATTGAGCCCTAATTCACCATTCCACGCTGCATCAGCTCTGCACTGCTTCAAAAAACTCATCTTTTGATGAGTGGTCTTGTCCGGAGGTGCGGTGCTTTAATGCTTGAGCAGTAAACCTCCACACTCGTGACAGAATAACATGTGCAGTACATGTGGTGGAATCTGAGTTGCGGTCTTTGTCGAGTTGGCTTTCTGTTTGAGTTGTTGGTGATTGAAAAAATGATATGGTGCACATGGTGGAATCCATGTTGTTGGAGAGCTTCTTGCCAGGTTGCCATCCTTTAGAGAAATTTGGGGGTGGAGAAATTGATACGGTATCTTCATGGGGGGGGGGGTAATGGAATTGGAGGATGCCATAAAAGGTGGAAACCAAAATTTTTTGATGAGGGGAGATGTGAATAAAGTGCCCAACTCCCTTATTTTTATATAAAGAGGTCTAATAGTCCTAATTCCCATAGAAATTCCAATAGGATTAGGATTGAGCTTGTCCCCTTTTTATTTTAGCGTTCTGTTTGTAATTTTTTGGAGGGCATGTATGCAAAATTCTTACCACTTCAAAAGAAAGCTTCTCTTTTTTGATTTATTCTTTACCTTAACCTTTTTTATAAATGAATTTTTGGAGGGGGACTTGAGTAAAATTTTTCCAGGAGATATTTCTTACCCCTTCCTTGAGGGACACACTCCCTGGAGAAGGAAAGTTGCCAATATCCATTAGATTTCGTTCTTTCCCAAATCGTTGGCGACACTCCTCAATGATGTAGTCGCGTCGGCACTGAGATGGAAACAACTGTTAGTGAGGGTGATGTGTGGGGCGATGAAAGCAAGCTTTGCCTGAGAGCTTCAATTGGTGGCCATCATCTATGCTTCGGAGCTTCGATTCCGCTGCAGCTTGAACACGCAAGGACGACGACGCTCGTGACATTGGAGGAGCCGATGGTGGTCGCACCATTGAGGCAACACGGTCGGTCTTCGGGGTCGTTTTAAGGGCACCAATGACTGCGCGATGTGTTTACGGGGGCACCCTAATTAGAGGCAAAGAGACTGGAGTAGCGAGAGTCGATGGTGGCATTGGTGCGATGGAAGTCGCAATGGTGTTGGTGGTATTTGCGTCAGGTGTTGCTATGTAGGTAGGGTAGAAGGTGATGGGGATGTGGGTAGTAGCAGAGGACTAGATGGAGCTTGGTGTGGGATTAGAGGCATGGAATGGTATGGAGGGGGTGTTGGTGATGATGGTGTTGGTGGGGTCGTTACGAGGGTGGGTGTTGGGGTTGTTATGAGCGACAACAGTGGCGAGAGTACAAGAAAATATGACGATGATACTGCTGGGGTAGCGAAGGGGGCTTGCTGTGTGGTTGGAGACATTGGTGGTGGCGTTGGCAAAGGTGGCGAGGGTTCGAAAACCTTCTGGACAACGTCTTCTTCATTTTCTTTGTCATCGTCGGCGTCATGATGCGTATGAACTCATTTTGGAATGAATAAATTTTCATTGAACCATATCTGTTCTTGTTCTTGTGCAACAACAGTTCATAGGGTACTAACGACATTCCTATAAATTATAGGTTGGAGATTGGGTATTTCTCTGTGTATCTCCCATGAAGGGAATACAGAGATTCGGTGTTCGTGGCAAGCTGGCGCCACGATATGTTGGTCCATTCGAGATTTTGGCTAGAGTAGGGAAGGTTGCTTACCGAGTAGTCCTTCCTCCACATCTTTCTGTTATTCACTACGTCTTCCATGTATCCAACTTGAGGAAGTATGTGCACGACTCTCGACACGTTATCACTTACGAGAATTTAGACGTGGAGCCTGATTTGACATACGAAGAGAGGCCGGTACAGATACTTGACCGTGCTGTGAAGAAGCTTCGTAGCAAAGAGATTCCATTGGTCAAGGTGTTATGGCACCGACACGACGTTGAAGAGGCAACGTGGGAGACCGAAGCCGACATGCGGACACGATACATGCAACTTTTCTGAGGTAATAATCAAAACAAGTTTTTGTAATTAGATATATGACAAAAATATGACTTGTTTTCCCTTTAAGGTTTTTATGGGTTCAAAACCCTTTGAGGTTTTTATGGCCATATGAAATCTAAACAAGACACCTAATGACCTTGACTCGAGTCTCGAGGATGGGACTCCCTTTGAGGTTTTTATATTTGTAACATCCAGATCCGCACAAACTTGAACCCGACCCGATTAGGGTCCGATTAACCCAATAAAGTTTTTGGTCAATGCCAAACAACTTAAATCGATCAATTGATCGTGAATCAAAAGTCGTTATGGAGAAATCGACCAAAAATCGATCGCATTGTAATGCGTGCCCGAAAAGCCGCGACGCAGATTCAGAAACCGCAAAATGAACCGAGACCACTATTAAATCCAATTCAACGAAATAAGATCAACAGAATTGCCCGTTCATCAATCGGATGTCATTTGATATTTTTCAATCGTAAAATTTAAAAATAAACCAAAACCGTATCTCAAAAATTTCGGACATCCAAAACCGATCGAAAGTATTTCCATATTATGCTCATATTAATCGTCGTTCTGAGACGATCAAATCGAGATATTGCGCGTCAAAATCCGAGGCCCGGGACGCGGATACGGTCAACTTTAAATATACCAAATAAAGAGAGTTCTGTTTAAAAAACAATTAAATTCTTTCAAAACCGTTACTGTACTTTCCAGCAATATATATACATAGAATTCATATATTATATGCTCTATGATGTCACTAATGACATCATTGATGATGATGCCATCAATGACATCATTGAGGATGATGTCACAATTAAGGTCATGGATGACATCACAAGAGGAAGCTTCCTTGCACTTTCCTCACTTTCTCCCTCCTTTCTCTCTTTATCCCTCCTATATATCCTAAGTTTTCAACGTGTCTCTTCCTTTCCCTCTTATTCAGTTACCTTTTCCTAAATTTCCATTCTTCCAACGAAAGAGTAATGCCTCCAGCCCTCTTTTTCACAACAATCCAATTTTGGAGATTGGTAGGGCATTCTGGAGTTGCAGACTTCTAAGTCCAGCTGCTGGTCAAGCTTCGACTGCTAGATTCATAACCAAGAAACTCTCCAAAACTTGGAATTAGGTACTTTCTTTTCCCATCTTTTTCTGCCATGCATGTGTTCTATACATTACATCCTTGTTTTGCTTGGAACTTTGGAATTATTTCATGAATTAAAGTTCCAAATTCTGGATGTTAACATATGGTTTCTAATCTTTTTCCCAAATTATAGAGATATATATCCCAAATCCAAAGATGTGGTTTCCAGTAAAGTGCTATTATATATTTCCAAATCCAGAGATTTGGTTTCCAGTAAACCATTGTTACATACTTGTTTAAAAAAATAAAAATAAAAGATTTATTTATTGTTATATGATTCCATGGATACTTACTCGTGCTTAAAAAAATGATGATCTATTTCATCTCATATCACTATCCTAATTGACTTTTTCAGTTAACAACAACATGTCTGTCTTCCCCTTTTATTCAAAGATCTAGTCAAATTGCCACTCGAATGTGTTAGTTGTTATGGATAAATTTTGAGTTATAATTAGTGCAGTAGCAGTAATATTCCAAGGTAATCACGCTGGGATTTTTGTGGTAAAAATCCAAATTATGGGCTTGAATTTGAAATACACTTGAACTCTTAAGTATTTATGTTCACTTGTAAGGATACACACATTACTCTGCCTTCATTATTTCCTGTTTTAATGTGTTGAATTAAGTTACCGCACATTTGGTATCCCATTAAAAGATCAGGATCTGCTTTAAAAAAACAACAATAAAAAAAGGGAAAATAAAATATGGAGTGTATAGATCTCAAGTCTGAATATAGGATTTTGACTCATCAAATGCAATAGATACATAGTGTGACTATTTGCAGTAACCTCAACTGGATTTAAAGTGGTTATATAATTCTTTTTTATCGAAATCTCTATGTGGTTTCCTGGGAAGAACTTCTGAATATGCTTTTTCAAATTTGAATTGGGTGACTGGTTGGGAAATGTTCTGAGGAGGAAAATTTTACTGATAATATGTGAGATCCAAACCTAAGAAGTTATTGCTTGAGAGTAAAGAAAGGTAGACCAACTCAGAGGTTGGGAAGAGCATGTTAATGATGAAAGAGTATTAAATTTTGGAAATCCCTGGGGGTCGCGATACTGTTGGGATGATACGTATTAGGCACACAATCGATAATTAATGGTCATATTTGTTTCACCCTCCTCAAATGCATGATCAAATTATTAGTTAGATGTCATGGTTCCTGGAAGGTTGTTGACCAAGGGCTGAAGGTTATGCGGAACATGTGATACTGTATTGAGGATGACACTTCATCATGGGATATTTTTTTAGCACTGAATAATATCAACTGTTGTTTGCAAAGGCAGAACACATTACCTATACATTAGACCCAAACAAAGATTATTTAATTAGTTACACATACATGACATTTGAAAATCAAGCAGATCAAGGAATCAAGTAATTGATTGGTAAACCAATGGTAACAAATATTTCAGCCAGTCATGGTGATCCTTACACCTGACCGTGCGAGGGTGCGGTGACCCTCAACTAGGCGGAGGAAAGGAAGCCCAGTTTGGGCAGCGACCGCTTAGTGCGCGGGTCTAGAATCCCAGTTTCTTTTCGGTTTTTACACGAGCTCGCAGTGTTTTTACGCCCTCGTTGGGATCCCGACTTTTGAGCAGTTCCGCTGACCCTTTGTTTTAGGATACCCATGCGGGGGATCTTCGATTTTCAGTTTTACGTACGAGCTCGTTCGCTCGTACTAGTCGGGTCGTTTTTCTAGAGTGACTTTTCCGGAGTCTCTCTCACCCGTCTCAGTGGTGTAGTTTTGGTGTTGACCTATCCCTCTATTGGACCGCACTTCCAATTAGAGGGCAAGACAGAAGAGCAATTTGTAGGCTACCTTACCGCTTGAGTTTTTCTTTCGCCAACAGACTTGGCGATTCTACATCCAAATCATTTTTGTCTACATCTAAGTCATCTAGGGTTACATCTGAGACAGTTGCAATTAGGGTTACATCTGAGATAGTTACAATTGAGAGTTGGAGGAATTACATTCAAGTTGAGTTGGTTTGAAATGACCATAATAACATTTGATTTGAAATAATAAGACTATTATAATATGAGAATATATATACACACCCATACACTTATGATCAATCAATTACAATATAAATATATTATATATAAGAAATGTTGGGTTAAAGGGTGAACAGGGAAGAAGTACACACAAGCAAATTTGAAAACCTTTTTACTTACGCAAGTAGAAATAAATTTTATTTGTTTCTGCCTTTGTACTTGCTTGCTTTTGAACATATTAAATGTCGGTTTATTTTTACAAGTTTATGGGAAGTACCAGCAACCGCTGATGCCTCTTCTTCCTTGCACACATGGCATGCAAGGAGCCTTTAGCGCAGTAGCGAGTTGATGACTTCAGGAGACCGGGTATATACCAGACGGTATGTTTCCTTTTGTTTCAGTTCTCTTTTCTCTTGTGTATACATATTTTGGGACACATGTATGAATGAACTGTCAACTCATGATGTACATGGATTAATACTATGAAAATGATGAAATACAAAATTTGGTGGCATGCCCTTGTTGAATCTGATGAATGTGGTTTGGAATGTCATGTGCAAACATAGCAGCGCGAAAAATTTCCCCGTAAATTCATACATTTAATGCGATGTCAATGAATGTAATATTATGAATACGGCGTAAACGGCCACCGGATCCGAGGAGTTTCACAACTACTCCTGCTAGTTTGACAGAAGCCAACTCTGTCTCTGCTTCTGGTTCTGCATGGATCATTGACTACGGGTCATCTACGTATTTGACAAAAGAAGGTAGTCTACTTATCTTCTCTCAACCCTCTTTCGACTAACTGGAGTCCATTGTGCCCCTGTTTTGTCGGGTGATTTTTGATGATTTGTACTGTTATTTTCAAGGCGACAAAACCGATTTTTAGTGGGGGACATGAGAACAATGGCTTCTACTATCTTGATATTCTATCTGATTCGAGTTCTATTAGCATCGTGTCTATCTCCGGCGATCCTTTGTTTTAGCATCTTCGTCTTGGACATTCTTCTGCCGAGGCTATCTCCATGATGTTCCTTGAACTTTTTATGCTGAAGCCCTTCAAGTGCGAGGCGTGTCAGTTCCGGGAAACATTCCTACACGTGCTGAGTCCTGCCATGATGTTCCTTTTGATCTTGTCTATTGTGATATATGGAGACCTTGTCCGGTTTGAACTCCAAGTGGATATAAATATTTTGTTGTTTTTCTTGATTGTAGTCGATCCTCTTGGGTCTATCTGATAAAGGAATGTTCCAAGATCAATAAAAATGTCAAGATATTCTTTCAGTACATCAAAACATTCTTCTCTACTTGTGTTCAAAATTTTCATACTGACTGAAATTCACCTAACATGACTTGATGGATTTCTTTGCTTCCCATGGATCTGTTCACCAAACTTCCTGTTCGTATACCTCCCAACAAAACGGAGTAGCAGGAAGGAAACTTTAGAAATTTTCTTGACATTGCTCAGTCCCTTCTGATTTAGATGAGGGTTCCAAAGACCTATTGGGGTGATGCCATTCTTACAGCTGTTCATCTTATCAACAGGGTCCCGTCTTCGATCCTAAGGAGGGCCACTGCTTTCGCTTTATTCTACCCTAATGTGTCGCCCTTTCCATTACCTCTGAGAATTTTGGGTGCATTACGTTTATCCATAATTTTCATGCAACTGATAAGTTGTTACCTTGAGCGGTCAAGTGTGTTTTTCTTGGCTATTCACTCACCTAAAAGGTCTACAAGTGCTATGTCCCCGCTGGGCACCGATACTATATATTTGTGGATTTTACTTTCTTTGAATAGGCCGGCTTCTTTACCCAGTCTGTCACTATTTTTGCATTAGATCTAGCCTCCACCATTGATTGTTTATAAGCGTAAGCATACATATGTACTTGCTCCTCAGCCATTGCATGTTCCTCATATGCACTATGAGATGCCATCTTCAAGTGCTCCCACGTTTGTATGTTCCTTTATGCCATCTTCAAGTGCTCCCACTACTGTTGCGTCGGAAGTGCCTCAAGAGCTTGCCATAGCTCTCCGTAGGATAAAAAGGCAATGTACTTTTCACCCCATGTCTCATTTCACTTCTACTGATGGTTTATCATGCTATGACAAGAGATATGCAGATGCTCTCATGATCATTTCTGTTCCCAGAGATCACATTGCTTTACAGGATCATGGCTGGCGACGAGCAATGAATAAAGAAATGAATGCACTTACATCCTGGGGAACATGGGACCTTGTAACTTGTCCCATGGGATTTCGACCTGTGGCTTACAGATGGGGTCTTCACGACTAAACAGTCGCCTGATGAGCCCATTGATAGCTTGATAGCAAGATTGGTTGCCAAATGAGTTACACAGACTTATGGGGTTGACTGCTTTGAGACTTTCTCTCCAGTGGCGAGAATGAGCTCACTTCGTACTGTCCTTTCAGTGGCTGCCAATAAGAGATGGCCTATATTTCAACTCGATCTGAAGAATGCTTTCCTTTATGGAGAACTTGAGGAGGAAATTTGCATGATGCAACCTCCAGGTTATGAAGTCAAGGGGAAATGTATTTTAACTTCGCAAGGCTATCTCTGGCCTAAACAGATTTCGCGGGCATAGTAGGATAGACTTACTATTAAGATCAACTCTCTTGGTTTCTAGAGGACAACATCTCATTACTCTATTTTTTTAGACGACGATCCACTAATAATGTCATACTTGCAGTTTACGTGGATGATATGGTTGTCCTTGTCCCAGATGATGACAAAGAAGGCATTTTAGAGATCAAAGCTTTCCTTCAGAAGGTCTTCGTCACGAAGGGCCTTGACCAATTCCGATACTTTCTAGGCATAGAAATGATACGTACTGTAGAGGGACTTCATCTCCCACAAAGGGAGTATTGCTTGGACATATTAACTGAGGCTGAACTACTTGGATGTGTTAGAGTATTTGGTTATGCGCCCATGAGTTGTAGAGGGTAAATGGATCCTGGAGAAGATCCATTTACCCCCATCCACTGTTTAGTCCCACATGGACCAGTGGTGGGAATTGGAGGCTCTGGGAAGGCTATATAAGGAGCCCCAGACCTCCTGTACTCATTGAGAAAGTGAATAGAAAAACACGCCCCGTTAGAGGGCTTCTCCCGTGGTTTCATCCCGCTCCTCACGGAGTAGGGTTCCACGTTAAATCACGCGTTCTTTATTTGATCTTTATCTTTTCCATGTTCGCTTCCGCATTCTTCATATTTTATTACATGGTATCAGAGCGGTTCGATTCTTGAGGAGGTTTTTTGTTCGTTCATCATTTGTTCGAAGATTCGTTCGTTATTTTTTTTTTGAGGATTTATTTTCGAGATTCGATTATGCTTGAAGATTAGTATCAAGAAGAATGATGGTGATCCAGCAGCTCCGATCAACGAAGAAAAGTGTCTAGGGTTTTCTGAAACCCTAGATTCATCATCCAGGCTATACGACCGCTAGGGTTAAAATAAACCCATATTCATCAGGCGATCTGTTCCTCCAGCGCGTCTTGTCCAAGCGGCGCCTCCAGGCTTCCAGGCCCGCATCTCGATCTCCAGGCGCAGAGGCGCATCTTCCTTAATCTCGAGCGGCGCAGCACCGCTCGATCTCCTGGAGGTCCAGGCTGATCCGTATACCACGTGCGCCTACAACCTCCTGGACGGCGCGCGAGCTTCTGCACCGACCTTCTCCCCTCTTTTTTTTTTTTTTCGCTATGCGCTACCATCTCTGACCTTTGCGCGCCGCCTCCAGGCGGCGCGAAGATCGAGTCTCATGCGATGCTGCCGGCCCTTCTCCATCTAGACCGTGCCCAGGCATGCGCGGCGGCGAGATCCCACAGGTGCGCGCCCTGGCGATGGGCGATGGGAAGCTGACGCCTCCTCCCTTGCGACTACAGGCGGCGCAGGCGGCGCCCCTCCAATCTCCTGCGCTGCTTCTCCCTCGACGATGCTCGATGGCGCAACCCCCAGCGCGCGTTTCTCCTCAAGCCTCCTCCCGATCTCGCGCAGGCGGCGCGAGATGTCGTCCTCCTCAGCATCTCCCAGGCGGCAGCACATATAAAGGAAAAGAGAGAGAGAGGGTTCGCATTACGTGGAACCCTAATAAGCGCTGGCCCGCCTTGTGAAAAAAATAAAAAAAAGAGGTTCGAGGTGGGCCGTGATTTAAAAGGGAGGGCTGCAAAAAAAAAAGGGAGTTCATTTCTGTAAGCCCAAATGGGTTAATTGTAATTCGGTCCAATTGGACCATAGGTCTTTGTTAAAACAAAAAAAAAGAAGAAAAAAAAAGGGAGGAGATGTTATGTTTAAAAAAAAAAAGGGGGGGGGGGTTTTAAAAAGGCGCGTACAAAATTAAAAAAAGCCGTACGCATTTTCAAAACAAACAAAAAAAAAGTGCAAAGCAAAAGCCGAAAAAAAAGAGAACGGCTTAAAAAAAAATTGCAAAAAAAAAGGAGAGACGGCTTAAAAAAAAATGAAAAGCCGCAAGTGATGTTTGTTTTCCCCATTATGTTGTCTTCTCCCAACTTTGTCGATTTATCTGTTTTCCGACAAGTATGGGAGAAAGGGGGAGTATATGTAGAGTCACAGGTCTTGCATTCCAGATGCATATTCAGATTTCCAGACCGATCAGATTCCAGACTCTACGGTTCAGATCCAGGTTCAGACTCGATGATTGTCTTCCGAGTCTCCAGTTTCAGACACGCACAAGTGTGCGGTCATTTGTCAGATGAGCATAAGTTGCCATCTTTTGTCAGAGGTCCCCATCATTCTTGTTGTTGTCAGGCCAGAGTTTTCATGTGAGCCATAGGGACTCCAGAGCAGAGGACCATTCCTTATGCCATATGTTGGCAAGGGTTTTCATGTGGTATCATAGGTACACCAGAGCAGTGCACCATTCTCTGAGCCAGATGGGAGAGACCCAGTTCTCCGACGAGGAGACTTCAGGCGCAAGTTCAGACTCGACGGTCAGATTCTGAGTCTTCAGTTGACTCACACTCCAGCCCGTTCGTCCTCCTCACCTGCACGGCATGAGAAGCAACGTCCTCGACTGCAGCATGTGCGCGTTGGGTTGATATTGTCCGTAGTGTCTTGTAGCGTTGAGTTGAGTTTCTGTTTGTTTGTCCAAGCTGAGCATTGCATGCTCCAGCTTGAGGGGGAGTGTTAGAGTATTTGGTTATGCGCCCATGAGTTGTAGAGAGGGTAAATGGATCCTGGAGAAGATCCATTTACCCCCATCCACTGTTTAGTCCCACATGGACCAGTGGTGGGAATTGGAGGCTCTGGGAAGGCTATATAAGGAGCCCCAGACCTCCTGTACTCATTGAGAAAGTGAATAGAAAAACACGCCCCGTTAGAGGGCTTCTCCCGTGGTTTCATCCCGCTCCTCACGGAGTAGGGTTCCACGTTAAATCACGCATTCTTTATTTGATCTTTATCTTTTCCATGTTCGCTTCCGCATTCTTCATATTTTATTACAGGATGCAAACCTTCTGGCATCCTTGATGTGACGTCCCACCCCTCCGGCTACTAAAACGGATGGGACGAGAGCGTCGGACCTACGGTCCAAATATGCCCACGATCTATGATACTCAACAAACTCTCTTGTGAACATTAGATCAATATTTGAAATATAAATAACAACATGGGAATAATGTAAAATGGAAAGAAAGTGCACCATCCATTCTTATTGATAATGATCATCAAGTCCATGTCCATAGAAGAGATACATCATGAAATCTTAAATTTTGTAGAAAAAGCTCTCCATATATCTCACCACAATGTCTCTCAAAAATAACATGAAATGATATGGAAGTAAATAAGTTACTCTAAATAGGACGCACCCTGTCTGGTGCAAGAATGACGTAGGAAGTTCTGATCTCCTCAAAAGACCGCTACTGTGGCGGCTGCTGCTCAGGTACACCTGTTGGGTTCACACGAGGGTAACGTTATGAGCAAATGCCCAATAACGAGACAAATACTATAATGACTAAAGTAGGGGGTAAGAAAAGAATGTATACTCAATTTTTTTGGTATATGCATGTATTGAAAAAAAATAGAAAGAACACCAAGTCATTCTAACTCACATTAGATCACATAATAATTGATTTTTATTTAATAATATAATAATCATTTCACTGCTACCACAGTGATCTTGATATTTCTACAAGTTGGTTGGAGTCCACAACGGTATAAAATTTCTGGCTAACATCGTTAGTCAATTCTCGTATTATTTTAGCACATGCAAGTATGCAACTCGCGGGCCTCCGCTACGCGGGATCTTCTTTGTCATCTTGGGTAAACATCCAAGTACCTCTGTCACATTAGAACAAGAAAAAGCTCTAAACCTCAAATTCTCCAACTTCAAACCATATCCCGGAACACCTCTCACAATAATAATACTCGAAATAGAATTTGATGCGGCCGCACCTAATTCTACTCCGAGTCTTAATATTGTGTATATGTGCGAAACCAAGAATGCCAACCGCGCCACCTGCCTACTCCGTCGAGTGACTCCGAATGCTACCGGGCTGCTAGGTGCAACGCGTCATCCAACTCGTCCGTTGGGGTCACGACCTTCATGGTATCTACCCGGGGTCCAAGGGTGCATGCCCAATCCCTTATGGTTCCTAACTCTATCTTTCTTAGACTGTGAAATCTCACCCATAGAAAAATATTTGAATCCATTGATAGAGAGATGATCACAATTCAAGCTTACATGAAAAGTGTCAAGACTTAGTTCTATAATGACACTTCCAATAAGGATTAAAGTCAACCCTTCCATCGTCATAAATAGTAAAAGATACCCTCTGTTTATGATATCTCAACTCCCAAGAACTTACTTTAATAATCCTTTTGCTAGTAAATGATAATCATATAGATCTTGTTGCATCAAGTGGTTGGCATGACTTGTTAATGACGAAAGCCGTAAAGATACATGCTGACATACACTTTTACTCATTATAGCTCCTACTACATATGCATAATCATTAGGATTCATAATAAGATTGGTTAATAATTCATAACCACAATATTTGTCCATATATTGTAGTCAAATTACACGTTTCATGATGAGCGTATACAAATTATCATATCTTTCTTAATTAATTAATCCCCAGTGAGAAATAGTGTGAATATTGATAATGCCACAGAGAACCAACCAACCTAAAATATAATCATGGGGATAAGGATGTCTCCTAAGATTAACAATCTGTCAGTTCCGAACCCTTTCAATTGAACAGAAAGCCCTTCCCCCCTTTTTTTTGCTAGAATTAATTTATCCAGTGGATGCACGTTAATTTGAGTAACCAACATTTAGTTCTCGCACAAAATGATTGATATCCTGATTAATCTAACATCCAAGAATTTACCCAGTCGGAGTGCACATTCACATAGATTAATTCTTTAAAGGATGATTATCAGTGTGTACAATGAAACAAAACCGTTGAGAGGATAACGTCTGATATGCATGTTAATCTTTAGATTTACTTGACGTATTAAACGAATAGGGGAAAACGAACTGACGTAGGAATAGAAAATGGCAGTTTCATTTGCCAATTAAAACTAACATGCCACGTGAATGCTAATATATAATTTAATGGTAATAAAAAACTTCCGATATTAAACAGATAGGGGAAATGAACAGATGCACCAATGAATTTGGCAGTTTCGTTTTTTTTATTAAAACTAACATGCAACATGAACGTTAATATTTAAAAATAATGATGATACTAATTTTATGAAAGAAATCTCTCACCAGTACGTGAATGGAACCCATAACAATTTTGAACAAATACATATTGGTTCTAATGTAATGTAACTCCTTAATATAACTTGCGGGATTTGATAACATAAAAAAATATAGACAACTTAATCAATATCCCGCAGGATAACGATCTTGCTTCACAGGGAATGGAATTCGTGAATAATCATTAACTTGTAGATAAAAGAACCAACAATAAGGCATCGACAACAATAAAGGACTCATGATATAAAGATATCTAATGCCTTATGAATACTCGAAACACAGGGTAGGATATTCAAGGATATCTAGAGATGTTCGAGAATATAGGGACAAAAGTATTTGAAAACCAACAGCGAGAGGGAGTTATAACATCGTTACCTCCGAGGATGTTCTCTTAGGATCTCCTCTTACACGGAAATGATATTTCTGTCTCTCGATTGTAGCGCGAATGTGTGTACGAAGATGACCTCGAGCTTTCCTACGTGATGGTGACCGCGGATCTTCGATCTGAACTCCTTCTCCGACGTCGACGACGGTCCTCCGGTGACCAATCCGACCAAGGTGGTGGTGGTGTTCTAATGAGAGGGAAAGTTAGTGGTGGTTAGGGCTTTGAGAGAGTAGCCTATCACCTTCTATTTATAGAGGGAGATGTGAAAATGGGTGCAATTTCGGATCTGGTTCGGATCCATATATGGGTCCCAACTATTTTACTTAAAACATCGATAACTTGAGTTAGGAATGTCGGAATTGGGTGTTCTTGGGCTCATTGGGAAGATCTCGATGAGATCTATGAAATGGCATGATTATTTGAATTTTTTGATGTAAAAAATACTCCAGATTTTAGGAAAAAGAAAATATAGGGTTTCACATCATAAAAATCTTAAAGGAAGTCCCTTCCTCGAGACGTAGGATTTAACGTATAAGTTTCGTATGTGATGTTGATTTAGGTATAAAAATCTTAAAGAGAACGAAACCCATAAAAATCTTAAAGTGGATTGAAATAGGGTCTCGTGAACATACCTTTAAAAAGATAAGGGTATTTCTGTCGCATATCTGCCTCAGGCTCCTAAGTGACCTCCTTAACATTCTGACTTTGCCACAATACCTTGACCAAAGGGATGTCTTTCTGTCGTAACCTCTTGACTGCCTGATATAAAATCTGCACGGTGCCTCGGGAAAAGACAAATTCGGTTCAACCGTGAGGTCCTCATAGCTAATCACATGTCGAGGGTCTCGAATATATTTTCGGATGTTTGACACATGGAATACGTCATGCACGCTTGCCATGTGAGGGGGGAGTGCTACTCCGTATGCCACCTTCCCAATACAGGACAAAATCTCGAAAGGGCCAACAAACCTCGGTGCCAGCTTGCCCTTAACACCAAATCTTTGAATACCCTTCATTGGAGATACTCTCAAGCATGGAAGGCCGTATCCCGATATATCGGCGATATATCGCCCATATATCGATATCGACATGGGACCGATATCGAAATCGATATATCGATATATCCGATTTCAGGCATTTTCTTCAGAAGGATCCTAGATATAGCGATATATCGCCGATATATCGGTGATATATCGCCGATATATCGATATCGACACGATATCGAAACGATATCGATATCGATATGTCCTTTCATGCTCTCAAGAAGACAAAATCTCCAACTTCAAACTCGAGATCACGACGCCTTTGATCAGCATAGCTCTTCTGACGGCTCTGTGCAATCAATAATTTCTTCCTAGCCGTTTCCACGGCTCTTGTTGTGTCCTCGATTATCTGAGTAGAATAAATACCCTTGTCGCCCACTTCCTGCCAACACAAGGGAGTGGTGCATCTCCTCCCATACAATGCCTCAAAAGGTGCCATGCCAATACTAGTATGGTAGCTGTTGTTATAAGTGAACTCTACCAAAGGAAGGTGATCCTTACAATATCCTTGCCACTCAATGGCACATGCTCTGAGTAGGTCTTCAAGGGTCTGAATTGTCCTCTCTGATTGCCCATCAGTCTGCGGATGATAGGCTGAACTAAGACATAGTTCGGTTTTTAGGGCCTTTATGAATTCTCACCAATAGTGTGATGTAAAATGAGAGTCTCTATCAGATACAACTTCCTTGAGAATCCCATGCAAGCGAATAACATGCTGAATATATAACTTGGCCATGGCCAGATCTGTCGGAGTGCATGTCATGTTCATGGGAATGAAATGTGCGGACTTGGTCAATCGGTCCACAATAACCCAAATAGCATAATATCCGCTAACCGTACGAGGTAAGGACATCACGAAATCCATGGAGATACTTTCCCATTTCCACAACGGGATAGAAAGTGACTGTAACAAGCCAGGAGGACGCTTGTGCTCTGACTTCACCAATTGACAAGTAAGGCAACGACTGACATGTTCTGCAACATCCCTCTTCATCCCTTCCCACCAAAAGTGTTGACGGAGGTCTCTATACATCTTGATGCTTTCTAGATGGATAGATAATCTAGAACAGTGAGCCTCATCTAGGATGTCTCTCCTTAACTCATCATCATCAGGGACACAAACACGGTCTCCCTTCCATAAGATGGACTCACAAGCTCTGAATCCATCAAACCCCTCCTTCAAACATCGATGGAACAAGTCTTGTAGTTTCTTATCTGTCTGCTGACCATGCACAATCTTGTCCCATAATCCACTGTACTTAACAGGTACAGTTACGACATCTGCAGTACTATCAAAGGGGTGCCACCACTAAGTGCTGTGAGCATATCCCAAGTCTGTAGCCATGCTGCGGTGCCCTCAGTATGTGCTCTTCTACTCAAAGCATCATCTACTACATTTCCCTTACCCAGATGATAAGAGATCTGCAGTCGTAATCTTTCAACAGTTCCATCCATCGTCTTTGTCTCATATTCAACTCCCGCTGGTCAAAGATATATTTGAGACTCTTGTGATCTGTAAAAATCTCAAACGTGACCCCATATAAGTAGTGACACCATATCTTCAATGCGAAGACTATAGCTGCCAACTCCAAGTCATGAGTAGGGTAGTTCCGTTCATGGTTCTTTAGCTGTCGCGATGCATATGCCACAACGTGACCACATTGCATCAACACTGCTCCTAAACCCTCCTTTGATGCATTAGTATACACTGTAAAATCTAAAGTGCCTGACGGAAGGGTGAGAATCAGGGCGCTGGTCAGTCTCTCTTTCAACGTACGAAAGCTCAGCTCACACTTGTCGCTCCTAATGAAAGGGACGTCCTTCTGTGTCAAACGAGTAAGTGGTAGAGCTAGTTGCGAGAAGCCCCTAACAAAACGCCTATAGTAGCCGGTAAGGCCCAAGAAACTGCGTATTTCGGTAATTGTCTTGGGCTTTTCCCAAGACATTACTGCCTCTATCTTGGCTGGATCAACTGCCACACCTGCTTCTGAAATTACATGACCGAGGAAAGCTACTTCGGTAAGTCAAAATTCATACTTGATGTATTTTGCATACAACTTGTGTTCTTTGAGTGTCTCAAGAATAGTATGAAGATGCTGCTCATGCTCATCACGTGAGTAGATCAAGATATCATCAATGAACACCACCACAAAACGATCTGAGTATGGACGAAAAATTCTGTTCATCATGTCTATGAACGCAGCAGGTACGTTCGTGAGTCCAAACGCATGACCACAAACTCATAGTAGCCGTATCTGGTGCGAAAAGCAGATTTAAGCACATCTGTGTCCTTAATTCTCAATTAATAATAACCCGATCATAGGTCAATCTTTGAGAATACCGTTGTACCTTGTAACTGATAAAAAAGATCATCAATTCGTGGAAGTGGATAATGGTTCTTTACCGTCTTTTTATTCAATTGCCTGTAGTCGATGTACTAACGCATAGACCCATCCTTCTTTACGAAGAGGACCGGTGCTCCCCAAGGTGATGTATTGGGACGGATAAATCCCTTTTCCAACAACTCCTGCAATTGTACTTTGAGCTCCCTGAGTTCGGCTGGTGCCATCCGGTATGGAGGTATGGAGATTGGTTGCATGTCAGGTATCAAAGTAATCTCGAACTCGATCTCTCTCTCTGGCGGCAGTCCAGGTAATTCCTCTGGAAATACATCAGGAAAATCTCGTACAATTTTGACATCTTCAATCATACGATCTTTAGCAGGTAACTCCACAACATAGGCGAGAAAACCTATGCAACACTGATCGAGTAAGTGTTGGGCCTTCAATGCTGATACATATAAGACCTCACTATCTGGAGTACGTCCATCAAACTGAAAGGTAGGTATGCCTGGGAGACGGAACACTACCGTCTTCTCAAAGCAATCAAGGCATGCGTGATGTTGCTCGAGCCAATCCATACCTAGGATGACATCAAAATCTTCTAACTGAATGAGTAAAAGATATGCGAGCATTAGGTGCCCGTCAATATGTATTGCTACATCCTCCACTGCTTGTTGCACGATGAATAATTGGCCCCCTGGGTCATTGATGTAGTAAGGAGATGAAACACAGATTGGTTTTTTTATCTAACTTGGATACTAGTCGATGTGCTAGAAAAGAGTGCGTAGCTCACGAATCAAATAAAGCATGTAAGGATTTACCATGCACTGAAATCATACCTCGCACTACAACTCCTGAGGCGTGGGCCTGTTCCTGCGTGATTGCATTCAGCTGTCCCTGAGGCTGTGGTCGGACGTTAGAACCCGCAGCACTGAAGGTTGGTCGTGGTGGAGGACGTTGAACGCCTCGACCTCCACGACAGGAGACTGATCCATGTGACTGTGCAGAAGAGAAAGTTGGTCGTACACTTGGTTGCTGGCCACCTGAGCTGCTGGCAAGTAAGGGGCATTTGGCCTTGAAATGACTAGGCTGCTGGCAGTGGAAACACCTACGATCTCCTGGCTGAGAAAAGGTGCCTCCTGAGACAAGGCTAGCATCTCCCGTCCTGCGATTCGGAGAGTGTCTAGAAGAGCGGAAGAAAGTAGTACCGCAACTCGCCAGGCCTTGCCCCAAAGTAGGTGTAGGAGCAAACCTGCTAAGGGTATGAGTATTCGCCACTGGGTGGAAACGACGCTCTCTACGAGCACTGTAGAAATCTCGGCGAGTAGTTCCCCCTGACTGATGTGGTTGGAGATGTGATGGACTCCCTTGAAGCCGACTCTGAGTTGCCTCCATCTTGGTAGCTTTAGCAGCTACCTCCTTGATGGAAGTGAAATCCAATGCAGATAGTTGATGGTGAAAATTCCACGAATGTAAGCCAATACTCTTCAGGAGCATGGATCATCCGCAAGACCTTAGATACTTGATCCATCCATAGTTCAGCCTCATCTGGTGTGCCTGTGCCGAAGAATTGGGGCACCTTGGACCTCTGGTAGGCTGCATAAGTCGTCTTCAGGGTTCAGAGACACCGAAGGATGAACACTGCCCTCTTCCTCACGAGAAGGTTGATAAGAGGAATCTTCCTCCTGAAGGAGCCTCTGTTCCAATGCCTCCTGACGCTGCTGTATACCCTGCACAGCTTGAACTAGTAAGGCCAGCTGCTGTGCAACATCAAGGTCAACACAAGGCGGCACGATTCCATGCGAGAATCATTATATTAGAGATTTTTTTTCGTGATTAGAGATCCAATGGACACATTGAGCATGACTTGAATTATTCTCCTTAAACTGATGACGAAGTCAAAAGACTTATCGTTGTATTTATAATTCAAATACCACTGATAATCTAATATACAAAAGAAATATTGGAGTATCGGGCTCTGATACCATCTGTGACGCCCCGTCCTTCCGGCTACTAAAACGGATGGGACGAGAGCGTCGGACCTACGGTCCAAATACACACACGATCTATGATACTCAGCAAACTCTCTTGTGCAAATTAGATCAATATTTGAAATATAAATAACAACAGGGGAATAATGTAAAATGGAAAGAAAAATGCACCATCCATTCTCATTGATAATGTTCATCAAGTCCATGTCCATAGAAGAGATACATCATGAAATTTTAAATTTTGTAGAAAAAGCTCTCCACTTATCTCACCACAATGTCTCTCCAAAATAACATAAAATGATGCGGAAGTAAATAAGTTACTCTAAATAGGACGTACCCTGTCCGGTGCAAGAATGACGTAGGAAGTTCTGATCTCCTCAAAAGACCGCTACTGTGGCGGTTGCTGCTTAGGTACACCTATTGGGTTCACACGAGGTACTCCTTAATATAACTTGAGGGATTTAATAACATAAAAAATATAGGCAACTTAATCAATATCCCGCAGGATAACAATCTTGCTTCACAGGGAATGGAATTCGTGAATAATCATTAACTTGTAGATAAAAGAACCAACAATAAGGCATTGACAACAGTAACAGACTCATGATATAAAGATATCTAATGCCTTATGAATATTCGAAACACATGGTAGGATATTCAAGGATATCTAGAGATGTTCGAGAATATAGGGACAAAAGTATGTGAAAACCAACAGTAAGAGGGAGGTATAACATCGTTACCTCCGAAGATGTTCCCTCAGGATCTCCTCTCACACGGAAATGATATTTCCGTCTCTCGATTGTAGCGCGAATGCGTGTACGAAGATGACCTCGAGCTTTCCTACATGATGGTGACCGCGGATCTTCGATCGGAACTCCTTCTCCGACGTCGACGACGGTCCTCCGGCGATCAATCCGGCCAAGGTGGTGGTGGTGTTCCAATGAGAGGGAAAGTTGGTGGTGGCTAGGGCTTTGAGAGAGTAGTCTATCACCTTCTATTTATAGAGGGAGAGGTGAAAATGGGTGCAATTTTGGATCTGGTTCGGATCCATATATGGGTCCCAACTATTTTACTTAAAACATCGATAACTTGAGGTAGGAATGTCGGAATTGGGTGTTCTTGGGTTCGTTGGAAAGATCTCGACGAGATCTACGAAATGGCATGATTATTTGAATTTTTTGATGCCAAAAATACTCCAGATTTAAAAAAAAGAAAATACAGGATTTCACACTTGACGACCTGAGGAAGCACTCTACTTCATTTGATCCTGCATTTGAAGACACTACATGGTACACAAGCCTAGTTGGCAAACTACTTTATCTTGCTGTTAGCAGACCATATATATCTTATGCTGTGAGCAACGCCATCCAACACATGGAAAGACCACTTTATAGTCATTGACATGATGTTCTTTTTGATCCTTCACTACTTGATGGAAGCTCTAGGGCGAGGCCCCTTCTATGGGATCAATAACCATAATGATGTTTTTGCTTATGCTCATGCGGACTATGCTAGTTCACTTGAGGATCGTCGATCCATTACATGATATGCAATGATCAAGGTTGCATAAATCGGTAGTTGGTAGTCGGTCAACGTGGTCACTGACTATGGATTAATTGGCAGTCGAGCAACTAATCAGATTTAGTCGGCCATTAGTCGATTTTGAATTTTTAAATTATTTTAAATATATAAATCATTTTTATGTCCACTTAAATGGTCTGGTGGTAGTGTAGCGTCCGTATCATTGAAAAGATCAGGGTACAGATCCCTTCTTGTGGGGCTTGCATTTGGTAGTTGACAACTAGCATAAAAAATAGTTGAATCTTTCAATATGGATTTGAGCAAGAATCCATGTAATTGTCCCTACTTATAGTGGGAGAAGGCTTTGTCATATAAATCATTTTTATACATATATTCTTATATATTTGCACAGTTTTGTACATTTTCCATATTATCATAATGAAACATAGGAAGCAATTGAGTTTAAATATAACTCTAAGCATATTAGAATAAGTTTTCTTTTTAAAAAGCAAAAAAAAATTAAAATAAAAAGTCTCTATGTAAAAGTCGACTGAGTAGTCAACCGAATAGGCCGACTAGTCGTCCGGTTAGTCGGATTGACCGACTAGGCCTAGTCGAGTCGGCTACTCTCCTGACTCGACTAGTTAGCCTAGTCGCTCGACTTTTACAACAATGGCTATGATGGTTGGTGGAAACCTTGTCACTTAGCGGAACAAGAAGAAAACCGTTGTCTCTATATTGAGTGTAGAGGCAGAGTACATGACGATGGCTTAGGCCACCTGTGAGACTACTTGACTAGTATCTTTTCCATATGGACTTGGTATTGTTGTTACTAATCCTGTTCCTTTGTATGGTGACAACAAGTCCGCTACATACATTGCTACTAATCTTGTTTTTCATGAGCGGACCTAGCACATTTAGATTGATTGCCACTTTGTTCGTGATGTTGTATGATGGAAGGTGACTACATACATCTCCACTGATTTTGAGCTTGCAGACATATTCACGAAGACGCTACCAAAGAAAAGTCTATCGTGAACAATATCCAAGTTGGGCATAATTGATAGATATGCTCTAACTTGAGGGGGAATGTAAGAGCTAGCTTTATTTTATTCTATTCAGTTGGGCATGATCGATAGATATGCTCCAACTTAGGGAGGGACGAAAGGATATATTTAGGTTTTTTTTAAGGAAAAGAGGATATATTCAGGTTGTCCAAAGCAATAGAAAGAAAGACCAAAGACCTTTCTCAAGTGAAACATATTAAGGATGAAGGGCACACACTTGTTACTCAGAAGGATATAGAGACTAGATGGAAGCGGTATTTCCATAAGCTTTTCATTGTTGAAGGAAATAGAGAGATCACTTTGGGTGATCTAGCTAATAGTGAAAGTTACTTGAATCGTGGAAGCTATAGACGGATACAAAGAAAGGAAGTAGAGGAGACTTTGAAGGTTATGAGACCTGGGAAAGGTGTAGGATCATATGTCATTCTTATAGAAGTACGGAGAGTTTTAAGTGAATGTGGTTTGCCTTGGCTTACAAATTTATTCAATGTTATTTGACGAAGTAAGAAAATGCCCGAAGATTGGAGAAGTATTGTGATGCCTCTTTATAAGAAGAAAGGAGACATTCAAAATTGTTCAAATTACGGAGGTATCAAGTTGATGAATCACATGAAAATTTGGGAACGTGTGATCGAAAGAAGGTAACAAGTTTCCAAAGTAAAAGAAAACCAATTCGGATTCATGCCAGGTCGCTCAACTATTGAAGCCATCCATTTGCCGAGGAGAGCAATGGAGATTTATAGAGCTAAAAGGAAGAACCTTCATATGATTTTTATTGATTTGGAGAAGGTTAATGATTCTGTTCCACGTGAGATATTGTGGAGAGTTTTGGAGAAGAGACAAGTACCTGTCCTATACATTACCCTTATAAAGGATATGTATGATAGGATTTTATCTTATGTAAGGATCCAATGTGGGAATACTGGCTATTTTGGCATCAACACTAGTTTACATCAAGGTTCAACTTTGAGTCCATTTCTTTTTACTTTGATTATGAATGAGTTGACAAGTCACATTCAGGATGAGACACCTTGGTGTATGTTATTTGCTAATAATATTGTGTTAATTGATGGGACTAGAAATTGAGTAATTGAGAAGCTTGAGGTCTGGAGACATGCATTAGAGACTAAAGGATTTCGTACAAGTAGGTAAGACTAAATATATGGAGTGCACTTTTTATGGAAGCAATGATGAATGAATCAAGGTGAAGATTGGTGATGATAACATCCGAAAGAGAGATTCTTTTAGATACTTGTGATCTATTTTGCAACATGATGCGAAAATTGATGGAGATGTTACTAATAGAATAAATGCAAGTTGGCTAAAGTGGAGAGGAGCCTTTGTTGTTCTCTGTGATAAGAAAGCTTCTTTAAAAATCAAAGGAAATTTCTTCAAAGCAGCCGTAAGACCTGCTATGCTATATGGATCTGAATGTTAGCTTGTAAAACATAGACATGTGCAGAGAATGATAATAACAGAAATGAAAATACTATGGTGGGTGCGTGGACACACACACACGTAGCGATCGGATTCATAATGTTGCAATCAGAAGAAAAGTTGGTGTAGGTCCAATCGAGGATAAGATGCGAGAAAACTGCTTTAGGTGGTTTGACCATTTGCAAAGGAGGTTAGTTAATGCACCGATTAGGAGATGCGAGTTTTGGGATGTCGAGCCGGTTAAGAGAGGGCGAGGACTTGAATGCGACTATACGAAGGGATCTTAGTTTTTTGGATATAAGCTCGAGTTGACCCAAGATAGATCTGAATGGAGGCAAAGAATCCTTGTAGTTGACCCTACTTAATTGTGGGAAAAGGCTTTGTTGTTGTTGTTCAGTTGTAACCCTTCGTGGTCCTTTTGTGTAATTTTCCTTTTGTGAACACTCTAGGGTTTCAGCCTATGTAATAACCCCTAGACCTTCTGAATAAAGTATCACATTTCATTCTCTTCTTTCTCTCCACACTATGAATAGATGGGTTGGGACATCCACTCTTTAGAGAGATTTGACCATCTTGCAAACTTTTGCCTCACTTCCAGGCGACACAAGCACATCAGGTTTATCCATATAGATCTCTCCACCCCAAGATCACCTTGAAGAAAACCTCTTAACATGGATCTGATGGATACAAGATCATATATAGATGCCATTGCTAAAAACATGTGGATCGTAGCCATTTTGATTATTGGGGAATATGTATCTAAACAATTGATTCATTCTTTTTGCCTAAAGTAATTAATCTTTCTTTATGTTTTTTATTTCATTTAGCTATCTCGTAGACATCTATTTGTACAAAATGGCAGAGCATTCTTGGGGTAAATAGACCAATTTCGAAGTTCTATTAGCCATAATGGAATCGATCTCTAATTTGACGATTTCTTTCCATTGTATTGCTTCAGATGAAGCCATGACATTTTTGTAACTTGCTGGATCATCCTTGATCTGATAGATGACACAGTCTCTACTCAGATCCTAAAAAATATGTGGTTCTTTACTTCTCATGAGCTAGACCTCTTTTAAAGGTTCATTGGGTTCATATTGTGTTTCAAACCCCATATTCGATATCCTTTTCACTTGGCCTGGAATAGAACTTGAGGTGGAAGCTAGATTGTTATTCATATTTTGAGGAACTCTAGTTTTCATAAAGAAGACGCCCTCAAAGAAGTAAGCATCACGAAGTTAACAATAATATTGACATTTATGCCAGGTATTCATCTCAAACCTAATTATCAAGAACCTATATGTATTGTATAGTTATTTCCGAAGAGCCTTATATTGCATCAATAGTTTTAGAACCTTGCTTCTTTCTCTTGTGTTTTGAGACTAAAATTTTAACGATACATCCCCGTACTTTAGGATATTTCAACATTGATTTCTATATTCCATTCTTAAACATACACTATTTTTTATGCATTGGAGGGACCTTATTCAGAATATGAAAATCCGTATTCAAGGCCTTTCCGTACATATAAGTTAGAAATTCAAAACTTTGTAGAAATGCGTTTATCATATCTATTACGTTATGTTATTCCATTTGACTAGGGTGGATATGATGTTGTATCCTCATAAACAATGCCAAAGCGTTTGTATTGTTCATCAAACATGTCAGACGTATAATTCACCACCACTATCTTACCTAAGATGTTTAAGCACTTGCTTGTTTGTGTCTCAGTCTCATTCTTAAATATAATAAATTTCTCTAGGACGTCATCCTTGATTTTCATTAATATACATAGCATATCTACTGCTATCATCAATAAGGTGATAACACATTTTTTATTCTGGTTAATGCACTATTAAACTCATTGGTATTTGTATACACAAGATCCAAAATCTCAATATTCCTTTGAGACAGACTAGAATGTCTTCCTAGGTTATTTAACTTGCACACATATCTCACATTTCTGAATTTTATCAATTGTCAGTTAAAGGATCAAATTCTAAATTCATTATTGTCATAATCAAATTTAAATTCACACGTTCCAATCGAAAATATGTTACATCACAAGATTCTATATCATTTATCACTAGAGGAACAAAGTTAGAACTTTCAAAATTTATAACATTTACATAATCTATGTTCACCGAATCACATCTACTTCTAACCAGTAAATGGGTTTTATTATGAAACATACATGTTAATGTGCTTGGATAATACCTTTGCTTCCACTTCCTATCACTATGTCAGTAGGATCTGGATTTCTGCTGGTTCCAAACAGCATCAACAATAAATCTTTGTTGTATGTGGAGTTTTTGTAATATTTTATTTCTAAGTATAACTATGGGGTTTTTCGGTAATTTAGTTATTTAGCAAGTGAAAATTTTATCGATCAATATCTATGGTTTGGGACTATAGTAGTGTTTTTTTCTTAGAATCGAATACTTAATCGATTCGTTTACTTCCATAAGTATATTTTTCCATAAAAAAACACAATGTCTTAGGATCACACATTTATTGCATTTGAGATTAACATTAAAGAATCACTTCTAACTAAAATCAAGTCAAAAAAGTTTTTTCTTGAGAGGACATGTCCATATGTAATGTCTAGACTTGTGCCGAGGAGAACCTCGAGTCGATTTGTCTATATCCTAGCACCCTTTTTGCAAAATCATTCCCCATCTTTACAATCCCATGACTGCAAGTTTGATAAGAAGAAAACATGGATCTATCAAAATAGATATGGACATTGGCTCTTGTATCCAAGTCATACGTTTGTATCGAATCCTCAACGATCATATTTACTTGCGGGTTCCCTTATATAGGTTTCTATCGGGATTTCAAGGATGGACAATCCTTCTTCCAATGCCCACATTGAGTATATTTCCAATAAGGTTTTTATTCTTTACCTTTTTATTGATATTGCCTTTGCATTTTACTTTATCCTTTGTTAGAATTATTATATTACAATTATATTTGTAACCTTTCGGGTTCCGTAACCCTTAACCCTTCGGGTTCCGTAACCTTTAACTCTCCGGGTTCCGTAACCCCTCGGGGGTATTTATGTATTTTTATTCTTGTACTCTCTAGGGTTTTCTCTCTATATAAGAGACCCTAGCCCTATGGAATAGATATCCCATTCCTTCCTCTTCTCCACATGGTATCAGAGCAACGGTCCTAGACCGGGGTTCTGATCTAAAATCCCCACCGCCACCTTCAAGCCTCGCAAAAGCCTGTGCGGGGCCCTCTTCCCTGAATTAGGGCCCCCGCGCAAGGCCCTCCAATCGCCTCTAGTGCAGCAGCCCTCCCGCTAGCGCGACCCGGGGCTTTCAGGACCTCCTACGAAGGTCGTCAGCCCCACAGCTACCCTCCACGGGTACCGTAGGACTCTTTGTAGATCCAAAACTCATCACGGATCGCTTCCAAGAATCCAGATATGCTGTCCATTGGGGGTTTTCAGCTCTTCGTTAAGGGCAAATGTGAGTTTTAGGGCATTTTTTAGCTCTTATATGCATCCTTAGTTGATCACAGGATCGTCTTTCTATTTTAAGACCACCATGGCGTCTTCTTCTACCGAGACAAAGCCCTTGGCCACAAATATTATGGCACAAGGCACTACTATCAAACTCAAGGGCACAGAAAATTACGTGCTCTGGTCTCGATCTTCTATGGTATTCATTGGTGGTAAGAGGAAACTTTACATTTTGATTAAAGATCCTTTAGATGAAAAGGACAAAGAGTACGACAAATGGCAAACTGATAACTATTTGGTTATCAATTGGATGACCAACAGTGTTGAGGCTCATATTGCCTCAAATCTTCTTTACAAAATACAACCAAGGAAATGTGGGAGGATCTCGAGCAAACATACTCCCAAAAGAAGACGAAGTCACGCCTTGCAGATATTTACAGGCGAATCTGATCGGCATCTCAGGGTGATTCCACCCTCATCGAGTACTACAGGCATCTATCCAGTCTGTATGAGGAGCTTGCAATATTCCAGCCCTCATGTTGCACCAAACAGATACAAGAGCGTTCTGACTGGCAGGTATACTGCTTCCTTGATGGCCTGCATTCTATGTACCATGCAGCGAAGGAGCAATTTCTTATATGAGACACACTGCCAACAATGAAGGCCATCTTTATCCGACTTGAGGAGCTCGAGACATCCGCTGCCCGGCCTCCTGTCTTACCTTCAACAGAGAACTTTGCACCCATCGCCTCATCTGAGCGAGGAGGCAGATACAACTTGCGAGGAGGACACGGTCGCGATCCAAGTCGTGGCCGTGGACGGGAATCTGGACGAGGCCGTGACTTTGGTCGTGGTCGTGGGCGAGACTCTATTGCCCCATGCACTCACTGTGGTAGGTGGAACCACCCGGCTGAACGATGCTGGCAGAAGTTTGGCGTACCTTCTTATCATGCCAATAATGCTTATAAGGATGCCTATGATGTAGAAGAAGCATCGCCTGCCTCCAGTGGCAAGACTGTTCATCTTAATGATGCAGATTACTTCCGCCTAATGCAGATCCTTCAGACTCCAGGGCCTACCACCACTAGTAACACTACAACTGCTGCTCTGGCCACTCTTTCAAGTACCATAGCCAACTATGCTATCACTTCTACTCCAGCTTGGATTATTGATTCCGACGCCTCTACTCATCTCACTGGAGAAGGTAGTCTGCTCACCTCTTTCATACCATCTACCTCTGTGAAGTCAGTTCGAGTTGCTAATAGGACAATCACAGATTACTAGTGTCGGAACTATGGAATTCTCTTCCAAACTCCGACTTTCGAGGGTTCACTGTGCTCATGATTTTCCTCTTAGCTTGTTGTCAGTTCACAAGCTTTGTGTTGAGCTTCATTGTCGCGTGATATTTGATGAGTCTTGTTGTTATTTTCAGGACATTCGGACGAGGCAGATTTTTGGTGGGAGTCATGAGAAGAACGGCCTATATTACCTTGACATACCCTTAGACTCCAATTTTGTTGGTGTTGCATTTATCTCCGAAGATCCGCTTCTATGGCATCGACGCCTTGGACGTCCCTCTGCCAAGGCCATCTCCATGATGTTTCCTGAACTCTCTGCTCTGAAGCCCTTTCAGTGCGAGGCATGTGAGTTCGGGAAACACCATAGAACTTCGTTTCCTGTTCGTACTGAGTCTCGTAATACTGTTGCTTTTCATCTTGTTCACTGTGATGTTTGGGGACCTTGTCCGATCCGCACATTAAGTGGTCATCGCTACTTTATAGTTTTCGTTGATGATTATAGTCGATCTTCTTGGGTCTATCTAATAAAGGAGCGTTCGGAGATTAATCAGATTGTCAGAAATTTCTTTCATTATGTTAAAACTTACTTTTCTAGCACTGTTAAGATCATTCGTACCGACAATGCTCTTGAGTTAACCCAACATGACTTGCCCTCTTTCTTTCCATTCCAGGGAACTGTTCACCAAACATCATGTCCATATACCTCACAACAGAATGGTATAGCTGAGAGGAAACTCCGACACTTCCTAAATGTTGCCAGATCTCTTCTTAGTCAAATGAATGTTCCTAAACAATATTGGGGAGATGCTATCCTTACTGCAGTGTATCTCATCAACCGTGTTCCTTCATCAGTTCTCAAAGGGGCAACTCCATTTTCCTTACTTTATCCTACCGAGTCTCCTTTTCCCATACCTCTGCGAATTTTTAGTTGTATTGCCTTTGTTCATAACTTTCATGCAGCTGACAAATTATCCTCTCGTGCCATCAAATGCGTCTTTCTTGGGTACTCTCGTACCCAGAAAGGCTATCGCTGTTATGATCCTGTTGGACGTCGATACTATGATCTGCTGATGTCACTTTCTTTGAGCAAACAAGTTATTTCACACAGTCTGTATGTGACATTCCTCTGGACCTCCCTCCTCCACCAATCGTCTATACTCGCCAGCGTACCTCTATACCTCCTACACTAGTGTCTGTACCTTTGCCTGTCCCTTTTATGCAGGATGATATGACCACTTCAAATGCTCCCACCACTGCTGTCCCGGATGTACCTGGGGAACTTCCTATAGCTCTATGCAAGCAAAAAAGGAAATGTACGTATTACCCCATGTCACATTTTACTTCTACAGATGGTTTATCTAGCTGTGACAAGAGATTTGCAGATGCTCTTAATGCTATTACCGTTCCAAGAGATCATTTCAGTGCAATGCAAGAACAAGGTTGCCGACAGGCCATGGATGAGGAGATGGATGCACTTACCTCCCGGGGTACGTGGGATATTGTGCCATGCCCCCCGGGAGTTCGCCCTGTATCATGTCGATGGGTCTTCACGATCAAACAGTCGCCTGATGGTTCTATTGACAGGTTGAAAGCCAGACTTGTTGCAAAAGGTTTTACACAAATCTTTGGAGTTGATTATTTTGAGACCTTCTCACCTGTTGCCAGAATAGGGTCGATACGTACCATTCTTTCTGTTGCTGCCAACAAGGCTTGACCCATTTATCAACTTGATGTGAAGAATGCCTTTCTTTATGGTGATCTTGAGGAGGAGGTCTACATGATGCAACCACCGGGGTATGCAGTCGAGGGGGAGCATGTATGTCGACTACGCAAGGCCATTTATGGCCTGAAGCAGAGCCCAAGGGCATGGTTTGACAGGCTCACTACGGAGATCAACACACTTGATTTTCAGAGGACAACATCTGACTACTCTCTCTTTGTTAGACGACGGTCTACTGGCACGATTATCCTTGCTGTTTATGTTGATGATATGGTTATCACAGGAGATGATGTAGATGGTATTCAGGAGACCAAGGCCTTCCTCAAGAAGGTCTTTATCACGAAAGATTTCGGCCAACTTCGTTATTTTCTTGGCATCGAGGTAATACGCACTACATAGGGGCTCCATCTTTCACAGAGAAAGTATTGCCTCGATATTCTGACTGAGGCAGGACTTCTTGGATGCAAGCCATCTGGCATCCCTGCAGAAGTGAGTAAATATTCAGCATCTACTGATCCAGCATTTGAGGATGCAACACGATACATAAGCTTAGTGGGAAAATTACTCTATCTCACTGCTACGAGGCCAGATATATCATATGCTGTGAGCAGAGCCAATCAATATATGGAGAAGCCTCTTTACAGTCACTGGCAGGATGTTCTTTTGATCCTTCGATATTTGAAGGAATCTCCCGGAAGTGGACTTTTCTATGGGGTGAATGGACACACTAATATCTCTGCCTATACAGATTCTGACTATGCTAGCTCTCCTGAGGACCGCCGATCCACTACAGGATACGCCATGTTTGTTGGGGATAACCTTGTCACTTGGCGAAGCAAGAAGCAGACAGTGGTATCCAGATCTAGTGCGGAAGCAGAATACAGGGCAATGGCTCAGGCCACATGTGAAATCATATGGCTTATTTCTTTCTTAACAGAACTTGGCATGTCAGTCGCCACTCCTGTACCCTTATACTGCGACACCAAGTCTGCCACATACATCGCCACCAATCCAGTTTTCCATGAGAGGACAAAACACATTCAAGTTGATTGCCATTTTATTCGTGATGCAGTACGAGAAGGACGAATCAGCACTCCACACATCTCCACTGAACTTCAACTTGCAGACATCCTCACAAAGGCCCTTTCAAGGAAGTGCCTAATGTACTTAGTATCCAAGTTGGGCATGATCGACAGATATGCTCCAACTTGAGGGGGAGTGTTAGAATTATTATTTTACAATTATATTTGTAACCTTTCGGGTTCCGTAACCCTTAACCATTCGGGTTCCGTAACCTTTAACTCTTCGGATTCCGTAACCCCTCGGGTTCATTTATATATTTTTACTCTTGTACTCTCTAAGGTTTTCTCTCTATATAAGAGACCCTAGCCCTATGGAATAGATATCCCATTCCTTCCTCTTCTCCACATCCTTATTGGTATTGTCCTTTCCATTTTTCTTTTTGCCCTTCAAGGTCATGAAATTGATCTTAGGCTAAACCGCTATAGGAACCACATGTTTCTGCTTCTTGTGTTCCTCCTCAATGGCGGTGCTCACCATCGGGTCATCCATAAAAATTTTCCTTTCCTGTGTTTTAGGATCATATATAAGTCTTTGTTATTGAGAGATGCAAAGAAGATGTAAGATTTGGGATGTTGAGCTGACTAAGAGAGGGTGAGGAAGGCGCGAGAAGTGTTGGATTGAGACTATCCGAAGGGATCTTAGTTATGTGGATCTAAGCACGAGAATGACCCAAGATGGATTTGAATGGAGGCAAAGAATCCTTGTAGATGACCTTACTTAATGTGGGAAAATGCTTTGTTGTTGTTGACATTACCTGAAACTTCATTTTGGCATCTTGCAATCCATGGAGTAGGATGCCAGGACCAAGAATTCATATCCCTTTTAAAAATCAGATCTCCCCTCTGTTGGAGAATACAATAGTGGTAATTGGATCTTTCCAGGATCCAATTACCACCACTCATGGTTAGTCCCACATCTACTAATTGTGGGACTCCGGTCTGTTTGTGGGGCTATATAAGAAGCCCCACACCCCCTGTACTCAATGAGAAACTTCAATAGACACATATAGCCCTTTGAGGCCTTCTCCCGTGATTTTTTCCCGCTTCTTAGAGAGTAGGGTTCCACGTAAATCCCTATGTCAATGTTTATCTTTCTTTATATTTCTCATTCTGTTTATCGATTCGCTTCCGCATTCGTAGATTTCGATACCCTCGACCATAGAAAGCTTGAGAACTTTTTCTCAATACTATGGTCTTCAGTATTGTATTTTTTGTCAAGGTCTTCCCAAAGTCCATTCCCAACCTGTGTGAATGACCAATATACGTTAAACGACGTGTTGGGTAGAGTCAACATGATCCAATCATGACTCGTGTTCCTTCCATGCAAATTGCGCCTTTTGACTTTCGGGTAGTGTGGTGTTTTCCTTCTCCACCATGGGACATTCAATTTCAAGCATATGTATTAAGCTGACAATGATTAACCTAATTTTCATGCGTTGCTACGAACGCTTGAAAATTTGAGCGAAGATTCTTCTTTAACATACCGATCATAGTCACCCTTGATTTAAACATCGTACTCGACATATTTTAGTCATGATTTTGAAAATCTTCCCTATGATAGTCGTCAACAATATCAACATTATTGAAAATAAATTGCAAGCTTGCAAAAGTCAGCCGACTAGGCCGACTAGTCGGTCCGACTAGTCGAGTCGGGGGGGTAGCCGACTCGACTAGGCCTAGTCGGCCCTTAGTCGGTCCACCCGACTAGTCGGCCTAGTCGGCCGACTTTTACAACAACCTTTTTTATTTTTTTTTCACTTTTTTTAAAGCAAACATATTCTAATATGATTAATGTTATATTTAAAGTCAATTACTTCTTTTGTTTCATCATGATGTCATATAAAATGTACAATTATATGTATATACATACGAATATATGTATAAAAAACTGATTTATATATTTAAAATAATTAAAAATTCAAAACCGACTATTGACCGACTAATTTCGACTAGTCGCCCGACTGCCGACTAATCCTTAGTAGGTGACCCCGCCGACTGAATACCGACTACCGCTTTCTGCAACCTTGATAAATTGTATTTTTTTTTGGATCAACATGATTTATTTTAACATGATTTATTTTAACGATATCGTATATTCAGTTATAATGAATCATATATAAATCAAAATCCGATTATAGATAGTTATTGAATAATATGAGATTTATTTTTAAATAAATAATAGGAGAATCATGCAATAATTTTGAGATGACAACAAACAAGATCTTGAAAGAGCAACAAAATTAGTGATTTGTTGTGAGGACATAAAAAATAGATCAGTTCATAGATAATCGAAGTGTCCATGGACTGTCTGCCCTTACCCTAACAATTCCAGTTTTTAAGGTATGGCTATTGGCTATCCACTCACAGGATACAACAATCCGATTTTCTTCAGTGCACTTCGATGGGACTGTCTCTGTAAGCACCTTAGATTTTAGCAGTCAAGAGAACAAAGGAGAATTTCTGTGGAGAAAACTCAAGAACAAAGAACACACGTAAGAAAAAGCGGCCATGTTGGAGAAGAAATAGAGCTTGTGGGAGACTCGAATACCTTAGATCCCCAACTATCGGATTCCCAATGTTCGAAGCAACTAGAATTTGAAGCGTCATGTACCCGTGTCCAGTTTGATTCCCAAATGGTTTTATTACAAAGTAATCGAGTAGATTAATTTATCCGACTTGTCAAATAAAACCCGCAATAAGAGTATTTAGATCCTAATTGCCTCTTCCGAGCCTGAGTCGGTGATGCAAACAGATATTTGGTGCGACGATTGAATTTAAAATATTTGGTAGAATTTTCGGTGGAAGAATAATAGAAGGTTTGAGAGAAGAAATCACGCCTGTAGTGCGGGGTTGAGGGAGGAGAACACGGAGATCGCGAGGGGAGAGAGGAAGAAGTAGGGAGATAGAGGGAGATAAATCTCAAATTTTATTAATACTCAACTGAATAAAAACACTGGACCCTCATCCCTTTATATAGGAGGGATGTCATTACAAAATTAGAAAAAACTAATTTAATTTGACCACTAATTATCCTAATTAGACTCTAATTAATTAACCGACCAAAATTTAAAATTCAAATCTACGAATAATTGTTGGAGATCACAGGCGATCTCAATTATTTAATTAGAGATACGATAATTTAAATAAACGTAAATAAAATTGACCACTCAAATTAACTAAAAATTCGGCCCTATATTTGGGTCCGACGCTGCATCAACTCTCCTCCGCTTTAAAAATTCGTCTCCCGACGAATTGCTGGAACTGCAGTCTTGGAGGTCGAATCCGCCTGCTCAGTCATCTTCTGGAAGAATTGGTGGGGGGCGCATGGCGGAATCCATATGCGGGCATGGGTGGCGCGACCTTCGTGGTGGAAGAACATGTGTGGCGCATACTGCGGCGTTGTCTTGCGTTTCGCTTCCTCGTTGTGATTGAAAAATTGACGAGGCATGAGCAATACGGCCGTTGGAGAATCCATAGCAAAGTGATGACACAAGGAGAGGAGAGGAGGAGATGTGTCCAAGGAATGAAGCCATGGGGTCCTTTTATAGGGGAAGCCCAAGGCTCTAGTCCTATTAGGATAAGGAGGATCCCCATATTTCTGGTTTGCAACACTTTTTTTAAAATATTTCTGCCGCCGGGGGCTTGGGCGCAAATTTCGCATCCCCTCAATCTTCTTGACTTTCCTACTCCTTTTGGCCCTTCTGCAAATATGATTTTCAGGGGGTTCTTCTTTGCAATTTTTCCAAAATAGCTCTTCCCTCAATTGAGGGGATTCGGTGGGAGGAGCTCCCGCAACCCTCGTTAGGGTTCCATGCCTCCCTGATAAGAGGCGGCGGCGGGACTGCTAGGGATGGCTGCGACACCGCAGAGGGGAAGATGGGCTGGGTGCGGGAGGCGGTTGCGAGAGTGGGGGGGGTCACAAGGCTTCGCGCAGGAGGCGCGAGCGCTGGGGGGGGGGCGAGATCGGGTCGGCGGGCTGTGTGGGGGTGCGGCCGAGTCGGGGGCGGCGTTAGTTGGGGGAAGAGGGGAGGGCGCGGGCGGGGTGGTGGAGTCGCGGGAGGAGGAGGAGGATCCTGGGGGAGGCGGGGGCGAGGCATTGGGTGCGCGGTGGAGTGGTGGGCCGGCGCTGGCGCGGATGAAGGCGAGGGTAGGGCGCGGTGCGCGCGATAGGGCGGGGTTGGGAATGGGGTGACGGTATGGGTTGAAGCTGGGAGGAAGCGGGGGTGCAGGCGGGGCCGGGGCCTGGATGGGTGCCGCTGGGTTCGCGGGATGGGGGCCTGAGGGTGCGGTCCCGTCAAGGTCGAGCGGCAGTGGGGTGGGAACCGTCATTGGATTTGATTATCGGCGATGGCGGATGGTTTGAAACCCCCTGGACAACAACCGAATCGGTTTTTTTCTCCTCCGAGATGGCCTGGACAGCGGCCGGTTCGTCTTCCACAGCGATGTTTTCATCATATAGATCCGTACCTTTATTTTTTTCTTCGAAATCAGGTTGAACAGCGGCTGCAGCGATCTGACTTTCGTTGTCGACGAACAAATCTTCACCGATTTGCGCGGCTAACCATGCTTGGACTTTGAGGCATGATATAAGTCGCTGCTGGAACTTCTTTGAACGTGAATGCGAGCTCGAACCATGAGACGGACGGCTGAGACCAAACTTCAAACGCCAATATTCAACAGGATCGTCGAATCGTAGGGACGATTCGGCTGCCATGCTCTGATACCAAATGATGCAAACGGAATTTTGGCGCGACGATTGAATTTAAAATATTTGGTAGAATTTTTGGTGGAAGAATAATAGAAGGTTTGAGAGAAGAAATCACGCCTGTAGCGCGGGGTTGAGGGAGGAGAACGCGGAGATCGCGAGGGGAGAGAGGGAGAAGTAGGGAGATAGAGGGAGATAAATCTCAAATTTTATCAATACTCAACTGAATAAAAACACTGGACCCTCATCCCTTTATATAGGCGGGATGGCATTACAAAATTAGAAAAAAACTAATTTAATTTGACCACTAATTATCCTAATTAGACTCTAATTAATTAACCGACCAAAATTTAAAATTCAAATCTACGAATAATTGTTGGAGATCACAGGCGATCTCGATTATTTAATTAGAGATACGATAATTTAAATAAACGTAAATAAAATTGTCTACTCAAATTAACTAAAAATTCGGCCCTATATTTGGGTCCGACGCTGCATCAGTCGGAGTTGGAGTCGTAATTGGAGCCAAAGTAGAGCGTGCCCGTGTTGTGGCCCTCAAATCCTCCTCTCTTCATTTTCTACAAGATCTTAAGGAGGACTCATAGATAAGTCTATCAAAAGTTTATACCAAGCAATATGGTACTAAACTTCTAACTCCTTAACTCTTCCTTGTTTCAAGTTGTTAACACCGCTTTCATAAAAAAAGTGGTTAACACCACAAATTGGTGCCAATTGATCCCAATTATGACAATATATACACGTACACACATATGCATAGATAGACATATAAACGTACTAGTTTTCTTTCAAAAAAATAAGCGTACTAGTTTTATCAAGGGCGCTTTGGATGCTTGCGTAATCATCCAAGTGAGGCGAGGCCCCAACACCTTTCCTCCCCATGTGAGGTATTTTGCCTCTAGCGCTGTCCAAGTGAGCCATTGGCTGCAGGCAACATGTACTCAAGGAGCTCACCTGAGGCAAACTTGAGGCCTTTTACCCACTTTTTGCATTTTTATTCATTTTCAGGTTTTTAGGTTGGATATATATTAGTTCTACTTCCAAGGACCATTAGCAAACATATGTATACATGCGGTCACCCACATTATGTAGACCCATGCATACATATATAATGTCCATATATGCATAGGCGCATGAAGATATACCTATATGCACGTGATACATGCACACACAAATAAAAGAATATACACGTGTTTGTGTGTATATATTGGATTAATCTGGATTCCAATTAGGTAATATATGTCTAGATACACATATACATGTATATATATGCGTATGCATCGATACGTGTCTATATATATACACAAACGTCTAAGTATATACTGGATTGATTTTAGATTGTGATTTTGGTGTCACTCACATACACACATATATAGCACTTTGCTTTTCTTGGGCGGCCGCCTAGCGTCTCAGTCGTATTCGTCCTGTTAACATCTTGGAATGCCTCATGCCTTTGAAAAAAAACTGTCACACTGCCGAAAAAAGAAACTGCAGTTAGGAAGTACTAGTAGTCCTGTTTTGAAGGCTAATCAGGACATCCCATGGGCAAAATAACCTTGACAGCAACCCATTTCGTCAGATATATGCATGCTAAATTGCAGTCTGGTGCTATTTACTTTTCTGCATTGTTTTCATTCTTGATACGATATTAAATTGTATTATGGATTTCTTTTGTTAAATATCCTTGCTTATTTATTATATAATCCTTTCAATAGGTTTCACCAAGTAGATAGCACAGATCTAACTGTTGCGGTTAACTTCTGGTGGAAATCACACATGATGTTGAACATGCTTGAACATATGGATTCCTATTATCTTAGACGGATTGTAAACAGGTTGGGTTTTTGCATCACATTTTTTGTCTAATTCGTATTTGGGCAAGGCTTTGTTTCGTTGGAAAGCGGATTCAAAATTCTTGGAGAATGCTAATGGCAGTTTCTTTTTGTTGATACCTGTGTTACATATACACCTAATCATCCGTCATGAAAAAGATTGGTGGGAAAGGAAATGGTAAGCTATTATCTTAAAATGTTCTTACATTTTTTTGCAGCTTCTATAATTTGTTTTGGCCAGTATGATCGTGCAATATGAAATATAATTTCAAGCTAATTGCGTGTGTTTAAGCTCTGATGATTTATGGACATGCTCTTTTTTATCTTTTAATTTTGGATTATTTGCTTTATGTTATGGGATAAGATAGAAGCATTTCAGTTCTTGTGAAAGAGTAGAATGAACGAGAAATGTTACGAATTTAGACAAGAAATGGGAAAAAAAGAGTTAGGTCGGAAGCATAACATGGAAAAGATAAAGAAAAATAGGAACAACGGGATGTAACGTGGAACCCCACTCCGTGAGGAGCGGGATGAAACCACAGGAGAAGCCCTCAAAGGGGAGGATCTTTCATTCCTTTTTCTCAATGGATACATGAGGTATGTGGCTCCTTATATAGACTCCACAGAGCCTCCAAGTCCCACAACTGGTAGATGTGGGACTAAACTCATGGATGGGGTAAATGAATCTTCTCCAGGATCCATTTACCCTCTACAACTCATATGGCGCATACAACGAATACTCCAACACTCCCCTCAAGCTGGAGCATGCAATGCTGAGCTTGACAAACAGAAAGAAACTCAACGCTACATGACACTACAGACAATATCAACTCAACGCGCACAACTGCTGTAGTCGAGGACGTTACTTCTCATGCCATGTAGGTGAGGAGGACGAACGGGCTGGAATGTGAGTCTACCGAATCTCCTCGTCGGAGAGCATGCGCTCTGAATTGCGTCTGTCAGAGTCACTGCAACTGAAAATGAGTCTCCTCGTCGGAGTACTCTGGCCCGCACAACATGTGGACAACTGCTCCATCTCAGAAAAGGGCCGAATTGAAAAGGGTCGTGGCTGTGCAATCCTCATCGGAGTCCACGGTCGCTGGAGAATGGAGTCTGAAAGAAGTCTCCTCGTCGGAGAACTGAGTCTCTCCCATCTGATACAGAGAATGGTACACTACTCTGGTGTCCCGATGATACCACATGAAAACCCTTGCCAACATGGCATAGGGAATGGTCCTCTACTCTGGAGTCCCTATGGCTCACATGAAAACTCTGACCGAAACAACAAGAATGGATGGGGACCACTGACATTGATGGCAAACATGTGCACATCTGAAAGAAGACCGCATACTCGTGCGTGTCTGAAACTGACGACTCGGAACCATGATCGTCGAGTCTGATCAACTGAAGAACTGTAGAGTCTGACCATATGGCTGGTCTGGAGACTGACATTTGAATCTGGAATCTGGAATCTGGATCAAGACCTGTGACTCTACATATATACTCCCCCTTTCTCCCATGCTGGTCGAAATGAAGACATCGACAATTGGGATAAGATAAATGGGGAGAAAATAAAACATAATCAAAGAATTTCTTGTGACTTTTCTTTATTCTTTTTTTTAAGCTGTCACATTTTTTTTAAAGCCGTTTCATTTTCCTCTTTTTTTCGGCTTCTGTAATTTTTTTTTTGAATAATATACGACAAAAAAATAAAGGTCCAAAACTCTCTGACCGCCCCCTCCGGCCCCCAAATTCTCTGTTTTTTTTAAGCTGAAGCCCTCCTAGGCTTTTACAGATTTTTTTAATAAATGCCAACGGGCCCGCTCGGGCCCCCTTGAATAAAAGATGCGCCTCCCTTAGGGTTCCCCTAACAGGAAACCCTCGTGACGCCACCGCCCCCCAAAGATTTGAGGCTTCTTCGACTGCGCCGCCTGCGACCCTATGAAGCGGAGGAGGGTTGCCGCCTGAGCGAGAGACGGAGCCACGACTGCCGCAAGCCTCGCAAGTCGCTTGTCGTCCTTGCGTTGCATTGCTGCTCAGATTTCTGCAGAGATGCCTGCGTTGCCGGAAGGCGCGAGAGAGATGCCTGCGCAGGAGATCGCATGGGCGCGGGGGGAAGAACCGCAGAGGGTTTCGCCTTTGGCGTCGAAGGAGCATCCCCTTGGAATCGTAGAGGGTTCCCCATCGAGAAAACTGCGAGAGGATGAAGTGCGGCTAGGGCTGTTGAATAGCGCCTGGATCTTCGTGTATCGCAGGATGATGAGAGGAGCTTCGCCTGCTATGACACATCGCGTGGGCTCGCCTGGGCTCGTGCAGGAGCTCTAGGCGATGGGGCTTATCGCCCTGGAAATCTGCGGCGAGTCTGCGCCGTCGTTGGAAGTCGAAAAAAGCCGCTGGAGGAATGGAGTAGCCCCATTGATGGGGTTGCGTGTCTGAAAAGTGCACCTGGCTGCATCTTCGTCTCCTTGGCGCAGTCTCCAGGTGATGGGAGTACGGGGTACGCCGTCCCTTGAAACAGAACTAGGGTTTTAGAATGAAACCCTATAATTGAATCGAACCATGAGCAAATCTATGAACAAAAATTCAATTGAAACTCGACTAAAATAACATAACATGATTCCTCGAGAATCGAACCCGCTCTGGTACAATGTTAGAAAATAAACTTCGGAAGCATAACATGGAAAAGATAAAGAAAAATAGGAACAACGTGATTTAACGTGGAACCCCACTCCGTGAGGAGTGGGATGAAACCACGGGAGAAGCCCTCAAAGGGGCGGATCTTCCATTTCCTTTTCTCTATGGATACAGGAGGTCTGTGGCTCCTTGTATAGACTCCACAGAACCTCCAAGTCCCACCACTGGTAGATGTGGGACTAAACTCATGGATATGGTAAATGGATCTTCTCCAGGATCCATTTACCTTCTACAACTCATATGGCGCATACAACGAATACTCCAACACTTTATGTTCAAGGGATAAATTGTTATCTTCTTCTACCCTTTCATAAAAAGGATTAGAAGTTTCACTAATCAAGTTACCGGTTTCTTATAACTTAATTGATCTACTTGATTATATGGAGGAAATTAAGTCTTCTATCTTTCCCATGCTTCCTACTGTATTTCTCCCCAAATGCACCCTGCAACAAAGTACACATCCCAAACTCCACAAGTACAGCTAACCCAACATTATAACAAAGTGAGACACGGTTTTGAAGACACTGCATCAAATTTATATTCATGGCTGAAGGTTTTTTACTCGTAGTTGGTGCCTACTCTTTCCGGCATTGATATCTTCAACTATTGTGCTAATGATCCTCGATATCTTCTTTTTGAGGCGTGGGTATAATAGAGAAATGTTTGGTTCATTTATTGGCGAGACATCTGCAAAATTTCTCTTTCTAATAACACGCTCTAAGACATTCACTTGGATTTCTGACGTGTTGTGCATTTGCTAAATAGACTTGCTTATCTTGTCTGGTTCCTTTTCTCCTTGCACCCTATTCTTCATTGCTGGAGACTTAAGAAGAATTAATCACTCGGTTATATCTGCCATTTAAGAACTTTTTATGCAATTCTTAATGATGTTTCACACCTTTTTTCATTTTTGCAAATAGGACAGGATCTAATGCTACACTGGCCTTCCAACAATGACCTTAGTGAAGTTGAAACTTTCAACCTTCACGAATCAGATGGTTAGTTTTTCTACTGAAACTTTTCACTGTCTGAGCTCTTTTGTATTTCTCGAAGTTGCTGTAACATGATAAACATGCACTCTCTTTATGAGACAAAATAATTTTGTAGGTAGCGTATTAAGTGATCACTTGAGTTTATCGTTATTTAGTATTGTGAAACTTTGAAAAATAATGATGTGAGTTTGAGAAAAGTTTCATGTGGGAGATGTATTTCAGAAGTATTCCCAAGGACATGGCTTTGTTTTTCGTTGATACGATCTCTTGATTAGAAGTTCTTTGGTGATGCATGGATTATATTATATTGGTGAATATGCAAAGCTAAGGCATACATAGGGTAGTTGCAACCTATGGAAGGAGTGGAATGTAACATGCATGTGCCTTCTGATGTTCTTATTAAGGTAGTGGAATGTATCACGTGGGGAAGACTCATCTTCACAAAGGATCTGAAGCTTGAGATTGAAGGCTATAATGATGCTAATTAGGTTATTGTGCATATATAATAGAATATTCAACAGTAGTTATTGCTTACATCTAGTGACAATCTTGTGATTTGGAGGTGCAAAAGTTAATTTGTATGTATGAGGTCCAATGCTAAAGCCGAATGTGAAATTGTTGTATTGGATATTGCGGAGATATTGTGGTTTAAGATTGCCCTTACTAATGTGGAAGTAGATTTTGAGTCACTTGTATATTTTATACCAACAAGGTTGTACCTCTTAGAAGACTCATCCTTGGAATAAAGGCAGAGACGCTAGGAACAGAAGTGTGAGTCTATTTCGTCCGAACATTTTGAGAAATGACATACTTTCAATATATTTATCAAACGCATGATAGGATAAAGCATGCTAAAGTTGATCATCGCTTCATCAGAGAAATGATTGATTGAAAGGAGTTTGTATTGTCATACATAAAAATTAAAGAATAAGTTGCTAATTTCTTCACAAAGGAGATTCCCATAAACAATTCTTAGAAGAATATGAGCAAGTTGAACATGTCTAATCTCTAAATCCAACTTGGGAAGGAGTGTTTGTTGGACATGCGAGCCCACGACGAGCCATTATGCAATAAATGTTATTGCAATTCACTCCTTAATCTGAAATGAATAATAACTAATTTTCATATGATCATACAACTGTTGATTCAATTATTGAATCATAGAGGCTGGTGCTTGGATGAATATCTAAAGAGTTAGATTGAGGACTCATCAAGCTCCGTCAAATGATTGTTAAGAGATGATCTCCAGCATGAGTAGGAGATGGCAATCTTTTCTCACATAGGCTGATGTCTGACCGACCTCTTGATGCAGGTCCTCTGCATAGGAATAGAGATTCGGAGGTGCCAGATTAGTTAGGTCAAAGAGTTGACTTAATGAGATCGAGATAACCAAAGTCTTATGTCGTATGCTGTCACGATATAGGCACACATCCTCTGACCGGAGACAGATGTGTTACTATATGTCTGAGTATCTACATTTGGCAGACCAATAGGTTGATGACCTAACCAAGGTCTATACACCAACGCGCTGGTGTGCATGCAAGGGCATATGAGTAATACGATCTCTCAAAGGGATCATACAGGTTTATTACTGAACCGGAAGACATGAGCTCACTCATGAGATATTGGGAAGAATCAAATTCCGTGCACAGTCGTCTCGCTTTGGAAGCTTGACTGAATTTGTAGGTTTGATATATACTTTTGGAAAGTATATGATCAACACCTGGGTATGATATATGCTTTTGGAAAGTATATGATCAATACCAGCTCCCAATGATCGAATGAGAAAACTTACTGATGAAACCCTGAAGTAGACAGTGTAAAATAGATCTTGTACTTTGGGATTATTCTGGGTCTTCAAGTATGCAGGATGTACAGGTATTAGGAATACCTGAGGGTGATGTGATCATAAACGATTGTATAGGCATGACGTTTCCATTCCTAGGGAGTGATGAAACGAGACTGGATTTTAGTGACTCCTCTCATAGAGAAGTGATGTAATCTTAGTTCAAATATTGGACCTTGATCTGAATGTGATTCGTATACAATGAGAAAATTAGATCTCCGGCTTTGATTTAATCAAACATCTATGGGAGGTCCACAAGATCTGGATTTGAGATGTGATCTCAATATCCAAGTCACTATACGTGGAACAATACAATCGCCCTGTCCTTATCTCCAAGTATCCGCGGAGAAAGCGTATTATCCTTGAAAGAGTTCATGGATAATTTCGTTGTTGATATATGTATCCAAGCATTGAGAAAATTGATAATTAAATGTGATTTAATTATCATGGATAATATGAATTTGATTCATATTATAAAAAGTGATATCTAAGATAATTAAATGTGATTTAATTATCAAAGATGTGAATAATATAAATGTGATTCATGTTATTTCGGCACATGAGAAAAGAGATTCAAGATGATTAAATGTAATTTAATTATCATGGATATGAATAATGTGGATAGCGCTATCCATATTAATCATATATATTATAAATGTGATTTATAGTATATAAGAGAGAGCTATTTGTGATTTATATTTGTTGATTAATTATTGATGTGAATTGGATTCACATTGGATGATTAATTAAAATATAATTTACATTTTGTTTTGGGATGTGAATGTGATTCATAATTTTCCAATGGCATGATTGCAATATTTCACAAGATAATTATGAATTATTTTTGTGAAATAATATACAACAATTGTTGTTGTAAATCCTAGAGATATCATGAGATAATGGTATCTCATGAGATACTGAGATCTCATGAGATACTGAGATCTCATGAGATGTTGGTAGCCGTCCCCCCTTTTTAGGGGATATGGTTTATCTCCTAGGATAATTAATTGATTTGATTTGAATTTAAATATATTGATTTATCGATATATATTAATTTAAATTAAATCATTTGTTCTTGTGTTTTTTACAACAACATCTCAGCCATTGAAAGAAACACAAATCAATCTCAACCATTGATTGTGTGTTTTCCATGGATTGGGATCCATGGACTCCCAAAACCCTATATAAGAAGAGGCACCCCTTACTCTTCAAAAAGAAGATAATGAATGCTCTCTCTTTTTCTCCACATGCCAAGCCTCTCTCTCTCTCTCTCTTATAATGGCCGTCCACCATGGAGCCATTGTGAGAGTCGTCATCGACGCAACATCGTCGTTATGCTGGCGGATCATCTACTCGTGGATCTCCATCTCCTTCGGTGCGTCTCGCTCGTGAAGAAGATGATGGATCTCGTATGACGAGATCAGGAGATCCATCGCTTGGATCATCAACATGGATTGCGAGGAGCACACATATCATCAACGCGCTCACAAGCGTCTCCTCTGTTGGATCGGACTTGAGACAAGAAGTCTCTTCGTTTAGAGACTCGATCGCAACTACGATTCAAGAGGTAAATCTTATACCTAATTGTGGTTTAGATGAAACGATCCGAGAAAGGTTCTTGGATCATGTGGTTTCATCATATTAAAAGTGTTGTCTTTTTATTATTATATAGATTAATGGATCTCATATGATGATCAATTTAATATTGTGGGCTCATTCCTTAGTACTTTCATTTAAAAGTGAAGATAATATTCATCGTATGCAAGCGATATGTCCCTCTCTTGTGATTTTTCTTTAATCGAAAATGGTTTTCAACATAAATTATTGTATTTTGTTATCTACTTTTCCACGTGTTTTCTTCACCAACTAAAATAATCAATTCAATTTAGTTTTTCTTTGAGAGAAGAGGGTGGACTCCCAAGTTGGGACCCACCACAATGTTTATAAATAAAGTATCAAAAAATTAATTATACATCATATTATAATCATCATGAGGCACTGATGAATCTCTAATTTATTATATATTAGATCAGCCTCCAGTAAGCAGATACTACTATACACTCCAGCAAACAGATTCATCATATTTCTTATTTATTACGCTCCTTTCTTAGATTTTTTAATAAAATCCGTCACTAATTAACCCTAATTAACAAACTGACTCTAGTTTATTACTAACCCTAATTATTGTATATAAATAACACTACTATATTTCTTTTATTTTCTTTTATATCAAAATCCCTAAAATTAGATAAATTTTGTATATATATTTGTTTTGACATTAAATATAAATTAAAATTAGAAAAAATCTCAAAAGAATCAAAAAGAGGTATTTTAAATCATTAAAAATGCTTCCAAAAAATTGTAGTTTATACATATGATTTATTTTGGCTTTTTGTTCAAATGAAACTTATAGATTTCATCGAGATATACAACTTTCATGTTTTACACTTTTTCATTTGTAGACTGTACTTATTTCTTTTTGAATTTTCTTTCTTTTTTTTATTTCGCTATTTTTCTATGGGGCCATGTGGCGCCCCTAGGGCCGCCCACGTGGCCCGTTTCTTTGTCCTCTTCTGCATCACACCTCAACCGTGGATCTCATCCTAGAACTGGATCTAGACCCTCCGATAATGCTCGCTCATCGACCGCATGATCTAATCTCCTGATCGGATCACCGCCCTCCAATTGCACACCCATGTGGATCGTTGGATCTCCAGATCCAACAGCTGGGGCTCTATCTTCTACCTTCCCCAGCCCGCTCCCATACGTTACACCACGCCACACCCCATCCTCTTTCCATTTTTAGCATCCATCCCACATAACCTCCTCCCTCGCTAACTCCATCTCGATGAAGCCCTAACACCCCCTCTTTCGTGCGATACTCAGCCATTCATGATCGACCTTCTAGGGCCACCGCTCGGTGGTTTCAAACCTCACCTCTATCTCTTCTGTAACCGCTGATCTCCACCTTTATATCCACCTCCCCCGACCCATTTCAACACGTCGACGATCGACCATTACAGTAGGCTCCAACCCAACCCTCATCCTCTTGTCATAGAGGATGGAGGTTTGGAGGTGCGACGACGACTGGCGGCCTCGGTGCCGACCCATGCTTATCCGACCATGTCAAGGCATCGTTTGACAACTGTTCGAGCTCTCTGGCCCGGCTGCTCAGATTGAGCGAAGACCGAAGCTTTACTTAAAGCTCAACCCAAGCCCTTCGACCATCCCCGCGTCTTCTTCAATCTCCAGGTAATTCTCCATTGTCATTTTAGTGTGTTTTCTTTGATTTAATTAGGCGTCACCCTTTACGTTCACCTGCAATTGAATGCACCCAGAGCTTCGCTGTGGATCATAAATCCACGCTGATGCTTTCGATCACCTTCTCTCCTCCAAAACCTCCTCCATTCCAGTTTTTCTCCTCTGCCCACAACGGAGGAGAACCCACCTAGGGCACCACAATTCTCCACTCCGTTGTCCTCCACTCACCTCACATCACTCACACCACATGCCTCAGCTATCCTCTAAACCATTTTGCAGGTATTCTCTTCAGTGGTTGGAAGCTTTGGAGGAGCTCCGTTCTAAAGCTCTACCTCCGGTGAGGCTTCATCACTCCACTTCACCAACCAACGCCAGGCCCTCCTCAACCCACCAGCTCCTTCGCGCGTTCTTCAGTGAGCTTCATCGACCTTCAGGCTGTGCAAAGGAGCAAGAAGGAGGAGGGCTCTCGCTGGAAACCCAATCACATTGCTAGCTGCGGAGGAGTCGATCTCGAGAAGCAGTTACTGTCAGATCACACGATTGGACGACCCTCGTTCCTCCCATGGTTCAAACCAGAGCTTCCAGGCTTGGTGGGTCCAAGGCCGCTCGAGCCGCCCACGTGGCTCGAGGCACCCGTATTAGTGCCGAACCTTCATCTGAGCCTCCATCCGTGCGCCTAGTACGTGTGGCCCTGGAAATTTGCATCCATGCCCTCGTCCTTCTCCAGAATTGCATACAGGTCCAGGTGTGCGTGCCTCGCGTAGCACACCTGGACATTTTGCATAGGGACCCAACTGGCTCTTCAATCTTACAGAAGGGTCCTTCCACTCTTGAACAATTACAGGGAAGCCTCGTCGGCTTTCAAATATTGCAAATATGCCCCTCAAGGTCTGTTTGTAATGTTCTCTATTTATTTTCATGTTTTTCTTACGTTTATGCTCATGGACTATTCCTTGAATATCTTTAGCATATGGACTCCTTTTTCAATGATTTCAATTTCACTATTTTGCTCATTTAATTCTCTATCTAATGTCATGATTTATTGATTGATTAGACACAAAACATCATGATATTTTTGAGATATATCATGTAATCCGTTTAGCTATTTAGATGCCATTTATTGAACTTGGATTTATTTTGATGCACCAATTGCCCCATGAACTTGAATCTATTTACCTTGTTCATTAGTTACTTGACCATTTAGGGGTATATTTATACTTTAGTGTATGTTTGCATTTCATATCATTCTGTTGCATATTCATGATGTTTAACTTGCATAAAAATCAAATAAAAAATAGATTTTGTGGTATGCATCATATCTTGACTCCTCTTTATTCTGCATCATTTTATTATTGTAGATTGCATTATTTTCATTCGTTATCTACTGCATTATTGTCCTAGGTAGATTAAGTAGTCGCTTACTTTAGCTATTATTATATGAGTAATCACTTAGGTAGCTAGTGTCCCTTTGTTCGACTTTGGTACATTTACCAAGTAAAATACTCCACATAAATAAATGTGTGGTTGTTGATAGCTTCGATTTCACCTCATGTACTACGACAAGTATCCATCCTTAAAGAGGCGAAATCACGGTCCATCAGGGACTCAACGCTCTACAATGCTCAACAACATTTTCAGTGTAAAACCTCTTCCCTCTAAATATGGGCTCGTTCCTAGTGCACCAAATGAATCTGATCACCGCGAAAGGAAATGTGATGTCCTCATACATGGCACCACAAACCGATCTAATACTCCTTCAAATATTTATGCAATCCTGACTCGCAATTATACGATGTTGGCCTTGGTCCACTCCTACTCAGATAAAGGACACCGGAAAACAAGTGGTCTGCATCCTCCACCATCGCTCTGCATTTATCACAAGCAACATCCTCCACACCTAGCAATTGGCCTCGGCGAGCTTTTGAAAGGATCCTCCCCAACCTGAACAACCATAGGAAGACCTTGACATGATTTGCAATATTACATCTCAAAACCATACCCATGTTTGCCCCAACCTCATCTTTCATCGCCGTTCCGTCCTCCACCGAAAAATTGTACACTTTCTTCACCGTAAATCTCCTGTCTCCCCATATAAAATGATCCCTGCTCGAGGATGGACCCTCGCTCTGTAATAGTTCTGCCTACAACGTAAGGAACTCCTCCACCATCTGATCCAACAATGCCGAAGTGAACACCGGAGACCACGTCCCATGGTTCCAGACTTGCTCTACCCTCACCCTTTGTCGCCCGCCAACCGCAACAGTCGGGGGTACCGCTCCCCCAAAGCCCCATCTCCCGTCCAATCATCTAACCAAAAGCAGAACCCTGCAACATTGGTTGAGATCTCAGGAACAATCGCGGTAATCCCCTTACACAACGATGAGAGCATCCGCCCTGGATGTACCTCCAGCGACAACGCTACCCCATAGATCTTCCTCAGTAATCGACAAACCAAATCCTCCGACTTCTCCCACTGTCGAACCACCCACTTTTCCATAAACACCTTATTTATTATTTTATCTCCTCCATCCGCGACACCCTCAGACCACCCTTCCTTTTTGGCGATGCCACCTTGATCCAATCCACAAAGTGAAATCCCTTCTTGCTCTGGCTTTCGTTGATGAATCTCAGCTACACCGTATTAAAATCCATTTAGTATTCTCCATGCTTAAACAATTCAATAAAAAACACAATTAATTCATTGTTATTAACTTTTATTAAATCTATGTATAATTAATACTAAAAAGCTAACTAATTATTGTATTTAATACTAACATTTTCTTTTATTGTCTCTTTTACTGAAAACTCCTAAAAATTAGATTAAATATTGTATATATTTATCTTGGCTTTAAAAAGAAATTGAAAATACAAAAAATAAAAATTCACTAAAATAACTGTTTTTAATTACTTAAAAATGCTTGCAAAAATTGTGCTTTGTACAAATGACCTCCTTTAACTCTTTGCTAATTTGACCTCCTTCTATTTCTTTCATAGTTTCCATTATTTCTCTCATTTTCTGAATAATTGATTCCATCAGCCTAAAGCAATCCTTTCATCAAAGCCTCGATCTTATTACGTGCCTCGTAGGCAACACCGTCGTGGAGCAGGAAAAGATAGGAACTGTCGAGAGAACATAGACACCTTCCACCCCGCCAGTTTTATCTCCAATCTCTTCATCAAAATCTTCCAATCTCGGGCCTTCAGCTTCCCTGCCACAAGACGAAGCTCCAAGTAAGTAATCAGCAAAGACAATGCCGTGCATTCCAGCACTTCCGTCTTGTTCCGCTGCTCTCGCTCAATGGGGCCTGAAGGGAACAAAACATCACTGACTTCTCCTTGTTAACCTGAAGCTTGGGCACATCCTTAAAGATATCCATCACCTGTGAGGCACATTTAATCTTCTTCGCTTCCGCCCTTAGGAATAAAATCGTATCGTCAGCATACTGTAAGAGCAGAATGGATAACTCCTCTCTCGTATAGCCAGAACACCAGTCGCCAGCAACCGCCAACCTCATCAACATCGCAAGAGCATCAACCACTAACACAAACATGAGAGGAGGCAGCAAGCAGATCTACCCGATTCCTCTCTGCGGCTGAAAGTAACCTCCCTCCATCCTGCCTTCGACTAGTGCATCATGAGATACAATAGTGACACATTGCTTAATCCAAGCAATCCACAACTCTAGGAATCCCCTTTTCTCTAATGAACGGTGAAAGGACCTGTCCACTTGGAATAACTTCAATCTTGCATTAAACCACACTTTCTGCCGTGGAACACAGTTCTTAGTTCTGATGTGTCTATCATGTCACTTCTTCACTCTGTCCTTATAGATAATGCTGTTATCATATGCACGGTTTCTAATCTCAACAAGCTCATTATGGTCCAATTCTCCATTTTTCTTCCTTAGTGATAGTTATAGTATACTTTTCTGATTGCCCATTTTGATTTGTGAATTAATTCTACGGGAAAATGACGTAGCTTTCCAAATACCAATCCGGATGGGGAGCTGTCCAATGCGGTCTTGTAAGCCATCATATAGATCCATAGAACTTGGTCCAAGAGCTAGGACCAGTTCTTCATGTTTAGGCGGAGTAGTTTCTGCAATATACCTTTGACCTCCTGGTTCGACACCTCATCCAAGACATTGGATTATGGGTGGTAAGGGCTACTGACACGGTGCTCGATGCTGTAGTCCTTAGCCAACTTCTTCACTTCTCCGTTGACAAAGTGGCTACCCCCATCAGAAATCAAAACCTTCTAAATCTCGAACCTTAAAATTATTTTATCCTTCAAGAACTTGCAGACGATCTTGTTGTCTGTGGCTCGGGTTGGGATAGCTTCCCTCAACCTATATAGATTTTCAACTACAAGTAGAATGTACTCAAATCCATTACTGTTAGGGAATGAACCCATAAAATCGATGCTTCATACGTCGAATATATCACAGATGATCATAGGTTGCATATGCATGTCATATTTGGGACGGATGGTCCCTCCCATTCTCTATCAGACTAGACACGACCCGACAAATGTATATGCATTCTTGAATGGAGTTGGCCAGTAGAAATCACATTGAAGTATCTTCTCAGTGGTCCTCTTCTCGGAATGGTGTCCTCCTGCCTCCAAAGTATGGCAAAGAGTGAGGACACTCTGATATTCCTCCTGAGGAATATACATCCTCCAAATGCAATCCGATCCTTCGAAGAAAAAGGAATGGATATTGCTAGTGGTAGTCTCTAGATTTTGACTTCATCCGGTCAATTCTCCTTTGGGCCAACTCTAGGGAACTTTCTTGAATATAGGTTAATTCACTATGTCAACATACCATGGGAGCGAGTCAATACCACAAATTGACTCATAAGAGAGGGATTCTTTATTCTTCTCTAACTCAGGGGACTTGTTCAACTCAATTCGTGAAATATGATCAGTCACAACATTCTTTACCCCAGGCTTATCTTTAATCTCCAAATAATTCTTGAAGTAAGAGTATCCATCTAAGAAGACACGCCTTTGTGTCCTTATTTGTTATTAAGTATCCGATGGTTGGATGATATGTATATACTGTCACCTTAGAACTAGTAAGTAGAGATCTGAACCTTTTCAAGGCAGAAACTACAACAAGCATCACCTTTTCTGTCACTGTGTAATTCCTCTGAGTTTGATCCAAAATTTTGCTTGCGTAGTGAATAACAAATGTGATTTCGTCTCTCGTTTGTCCCAACACAATACCTATGGCAAAACCTGAAGCGTCAGTCATGATCTCGAAGGGAAGAGACCAATCGGGTGCTTGTAAGACGAGAGCTTCCATGATCTTCCTTTTGAGAAGCTCGAAGGCCTTAAGACACTTGTGATCCAAAAAGAACCCAGTGTTTTTCCCCACGAGAGCTTTGTACGTGGTCGGAAAATTTTGGAAAATCCTTAATAAATCCTCTGTAAATTCTGATGTGCCCCAAAAATGACCGTATTTGTTTCACGTTGATTGATGGCTTGAGCTTTCTAATCACATCCACCTTGGTCAGGTCAATCTCCATTCCCTTGGAGATGATGTGTCCCAACATGATGCCCTCCATTAATATAATGTGACTCTTCTCTCAAGAGCATCGGATTCACCTCTCTACATCTTTTGAGGACTCGATCTAGGTGTGCGACACAATCATCAAAAGAATCACTATGGATCGAGAAGTCATCCATAAAGACCTCCAGGAAATCCCTGACCATTTTTATAAATACAGCAATCATGCACTGCTGAAAAATGCCCGGGGCATTGGAAAGCTTGAAAGGCATGCGCCTGAATGTATATGTACCGAAAGGACAAGTGAAAGTAGTCTTTTTCTGGTTGGGTGTGATGTCTATTTGATTGTAGCTCGATTACCCGTCCACAAAACAAAAGTATTCCCTCTCTGCTACTCTATCCAAGATCTGATCAATAAATGGCAATGTGAAGTGATCCTTCTTCATCATGACATTCAAGCATCTGTAATTTACACGAACACGCCATGCCATTGGTACTCATGTCGTGATCTCCTCTCCATCCTCATTGGTGATGATATAATGTCCCGACTTCTTCGGAACTATGTGTAGGGGTGCTACCTACTTGGAGCCTGAGATGTGGTAGATAAACCATGCCCTACACCATTTCTCTATTTCTTTCTTCACGACTTCCCACAAATTTGGATTCAACCTGTGCTAGAATTCACGAGAGGGTTTAGCATTCTCCTCGAGGTAAATGTGGTGTGAACAAAGAGCATGATTAATATCTCTAGCAGGCGAAGCTCTTGCTCTTCGGTTAAGAAATATCTATACGGAACCGCTAATCGCTATTGTTAATTTTGTCCCGTTGTTGTATGTGCGAAGAGCTATATTTATACAGAACCGTACTTAAAAATTTAATCTCAGTGATGAAGTATGACTAATTGTGTTATTTAACCTGGGTAAGTCCATGGTCAACACAGGGAATTGACTTAATTTTTTTCTAAGTGAAATAATCGATTTCTCGAATCGTAGTATTTCGTAGATTGATTGAATGCATGCTGTTTTTCTCTTCAAATCGATGCAGGTTTTTAAAATAATGCAAATGTAGATACAAATGTATGAAAAAGAAATAACAAGTTGCAATGCAAGATGATTTTTATTTTTATTTTTTATTTATGAAAATGAATGTAGTGCAGATGGATGCAAATGCAGACACAAAATAGAATAGCCTAAAAGAGAGAGATATGTGAATGCATAGATTATTCTCCAATAATATGGTTAATAGTCTTCAAAATTATCCACATATTTTAAAATAAGTTCAAGAAATATTTATCCAATAAGGCTCAAATTTGCATGCCATAATATAAATTAATCCAATTAATCCTGTACAAAGATCAATTTCAACACCAAGTTTAATCAAATAAATTTCAGACTTTAAAACTCCTCTTTCCCTGCACATATTTATTCCTAAAAAATAAATAATTTCAAATCCCAAAATATCTGAGTAACAATTGATCAAGCCTTAAAAATATCCCTTTATGTAAATTAATTTTCTCAAAATATACAATTGCCAAAAAATGTCACTAAGTAGCTTGCATAAGTCAATTTAATCCACTAATAAAAATTCAATTTAACTAGCACTTATCTGTCCACAAAATATGTTAAATGAAAGAGCACAAAAAGCTTCAAAACGACATAAAATCATTGTTTGAAAAAACACGCCTCACGACGTAAAGGTGCTCGAGGCGAAACAATGCGGAGGAAAAGAGCCTCGAGGCGACTGCCTCGGCCCCCTTGGCTGAGGCGAGTACCTTAGATGATCGAGGCGGTCGAGGCAAGGCGATGCGGTGAGGCGGGTTGAGGCGGTACCTAAGGTGTTATGGATTACCACACGTTTTAATAAAATAATTGGTTCTATTGGTAGTTTCAGATGTTTATAAATGCCTAGTTGTTGAGGATATATTTATACAAGATGAATGCTTAAATTTGACCTCTTTCTTATTCATATTTACCATTAACATGTTTAATTATTTCAGTGAAATCTTAATATTACACTTTTAAAAATATGAATATGCAATCTCAGATGCATGCGAATTTGAATATCCATATAAGAAAAAATTTCAGGATGGGGGCGCTACCCCCTGCAACCCCTGTAAAGGGGGTCCACCTAGACCCCCTAGTCCCCCAGGCTCGTTGATTGGGCATCGAGACCCCCGTACTGGTAGGGTATGGTGTCACGGAGGGACATCGGGTCGTTCCTCAATTGGGTTCAACAGAACTTACATTTAGGATTCAAATCATATGATTCATATCAACATCTCGGATTTCTTTATTGATAAGTACAACCAATGACTCCCTCTTTGAGAAATATTTAGTGGCCAATGATTTCCTTTTCATTTGTAGAAATTTAATACAAAGGTTTATGGATTTGACATATCCTTTTTTTCATGTTCTTATCTTCATAGTTTCATCATATATTACACTGTTATATATTATATATATCGAATTAGATTATTTCATCAATAAATATATTTATTATATTTTTGTAATTATTTTCCTTTACAAAATGAGGCTTACGCCTTGACTGCCTCGAGGCTACGCCTCACCTCGCCTCTAGGGAAAACGCCTTGTTCCGTCTTTCATTTTTTTCAAACCTTGCATAAAATTCACAATTTTTGATTTAAAATGAGAAAGTTATGCAATATTTAATATCCAGGGTCTAAAGTGTAATTTAAATACAGTTTTTTATTAGATTTAAGTCCTTCGGAGGGCTTATCTGTAGTTTCAAGAAGGCGATACAGATCCTGTGTAATTTTCCCAGGGCGAGGAATAAAAAGTAAACAGGAGGACCTGGAGGGGCCTCTCCGTAAATTGTCCAGGTCACCTGCACACTGCACGTGACTCTCAAATGCTCGGGCCGAGGAATGGGGGTGCACCTCCACATGGCTGTTGGAGGTAGCTTAGGGGGTTCTCGAGGCTTAGGCGTGGCATGGTTGCCTCGAAGGGGACCTGGGTTGTCTGATCAGAAGCACTCCTACGACCCTAATGCGAGTGGTGATGAACGACTAGTGAGGGCTTGTAGGGCGATCGGAGGGCTGCAATTAAAAGCGAAAGAGATCGTTGGATGAAGATCCAACGGTATCTGCTCTCCCTCATTCTCCGCGTGCAGTAGCGACAGGGCAGAGCTCCATCAAGGCTCCTGGAGCTCCACCAATGCGCTGACGTCTCAGGGACAATCGGGGCATGATCGTGGACTCATGGCCAAACTTGTAAAAGTCGGCCGACTGGTGGGCCCGATGGGGTAGCCGACTCGACTAGGCCTAGTCGACCATTAGGCAGTCAATCCGACTAATAGGGTCGACTAGTCGGCCTAGTCGGCCGGCTAATCGACCGACTTTTACATCATGTTTTTTTAGTTTTTTGACATTTTTAAACCAAACTTATACTAATATGCTTAATGTTATATCTAAAGTCAAATACTTTTTTTGTTTCATTATGATAGTATAGAAAATGTACAAATCTATGTTAATATAGAAGAATATATGTATAAAAATTGATTTGTATATTTAAAAAAATAAAAAATCATAACCGACTAAATTCGATTCGTCGCCCGACTGCCGATTAATCCTTAGTCAGTGACCTTGCCGACCGAGTATCGACTTTCGCTTTCTGTGACCTTGCTCATTGCAAAGAAGACGGAGAGGAGCTAAGTAGTTATCTGCAGGTGTGAGCGAATGGCCGAAGCGAGGGGGAATGAATTGGGAGTGGTTCTAAATTTCTGAGCGAGATGGGGTTCCTTATGGGTGAAGGTGGGGAACCTGATCGGTCTTCTCCTTTGCAAGGAGAAGAAGTGGGTCGAGCTGGAGAGGATGTGACGGAGGGTATCGAGGGTGAGTGTGGTATGCACGTAGATGGTTGGAGTCGGGAGAAGCTCTGACTAGTGTCGGAGTTCTGGTACCTAGCGTACATGGATAATAAATTAGAAGGGGGAGAGTTGTTGGAGATACCTGGAGAATGGCTGAGATCGGTGGTGGAGGGTGGAGTCACTTGAAGTGGGCCTGGGATTGGTCCCTAGTTATCGCTCGAGGTAGAGGGCATTCCTATCGAGCTCGGGCAGTCTTAAGTGTAGCTGCTACACGACGGAGGTGCCGTTGATCACACCGGAGATTGGGAGGCCTTCGTCCCTCGATTTGAGACCCACACACTATAACTGAGAGGTACGGAGGGCTCATGCCTATCTCTCGAAGATGGTGGATGACATAGATGGCGGAAGGAGCTCATCCCTAATTTGTCACACTATTAGTGAAGTTAATTAATTAATATTAGAGAGTATATTTAGTGAATTATTAAGGGATGCCAAAATCTTCATATAGAGTAGATGAATCGGGGATTCATCACGTCTTGAAAAAAAGCATGATTGACTATAAGAAAGGGTTGCATGTCATTCAATGTCATAGATGTTAGGAGGCTTAGCATTGTGTTTCCAGATTTGATTTGTTGGAAGGTCATGATCTCACAAGTGGGGGAGCTTGATGAATGACCGACTAAGCATAAAGTGGTCATGGTGGAAAGTTAGAAATATGGAATTGAGTAAAGGGAGAGACTCTTGTCAAAAATGGCTTTTGGAGGATGATGCGAATAATATGTTCTTCTTTGCTGTGGTCATGGAAGATAGAGGAGGAAACTCATTCATTCGTTTCTGTTGGTTAATACTAGGGTGGAACTTGGAAGGCGATAGGTGGTAGGAAAAGTACTTTTTGACCACTTTTGTGCTTTGAGCAGAAGACCTGGGAGTGGTGGCTGGAGGTGGTTTTATAATAAGGCCTTTAGGTTGCAACATGGGTAAGATGTTAGTCTGATCTGGAAATTGAGGATGGAAGAGGTCTTGATTGTGGTTTCTTAGGTGAATGCGGTGGGCTCGTTGGTCTGGATGGTTTTCTGATTTTCTTCTTCTAGAAATTCTGGGATGCGGTTCATGATGATATCACCGTGCAAATGGAGTTCTTTGTTGGGCACTCTTGCTTTGGCTGGCTTAACACGAGACTTACCTTCCTCTTACTCAAGAAGGAGGTGCCTTAGCATGTGGAGGATTTCAGGTCTATTATGATCTCAAATGTAGTGTATCTCATTGTTACATTGTTTTCACTAACAGAACACGTTAATCATGAATGATATTATTTCTCCTGTTCAACATGCATATGATGGGTCATTAGATGATGGCTACTAAGATGATGACAAATTGGAAGAGATGCTAAGTGAAGGAAATACTTTGGGAGGTAGAATTCTCCGAAGTGTATGATTGTGTGGACGGACACTTCATCTAGGCTTCTCAAATGTGGAGAGGGTTCCTTGATACTTGGATTGCATGGATGAGAAGATGCACCACTATGCCTTATTAATCAATTCTGGTGAATGAAAATGAAGGTCCATATATGATTTCTTTCGAGAAAAAACTTTAGTATGATCTACAGTCTAGTTCTTCTCTTTTCTCTTCTGAACCAGCAGTCAGCAGTTCTTAATTAAGTCCTTACCTTAAGGGACCCTAAATGTTGTAAGAGACAGTTATACTGAGAAATCCTTCATACCTATATATGTCCAATTCGTCAAAAGTGAAAGGAACAAAGCTGGATTTCTGGTGGTTCACCTTGAGCCTGAAGCTTCACCATATATTATGAAATGCTCATAAACAAGCTTCCTGAGAATGGTTGTTTTGCCGAAAATTACTGTATCGTACATGCAATCGAGAAGATTTATGACCCCTGAAGGTCTTATGGTACATGAAAATCGTGGGTACTAAATTAAGGTACGAGGACTTAGAAATATCATTGAAACTCATAATGACCTGTCAGAACCTTAGTTGGAACTTCACAGCTAATGGAGGCAAATGCCTTGCAGCAGTAAGATGATTTCTGGTGGAAAAATTTACAATGATGATTTTGGACTCTGTTGCTACTTTTCTGTAATTTGACCCTATAAAACTCAAGTTGTATTGACATATTTATTTTTAGATAGAACCATCCCTGCGCTATGTGTTCACCTTTATATTATTCAAGATAGATTGTACAATAAGAAGAAACCCTTATTTTTTATATTTAACTTCTCTTTATCTGCAAAGTTATAAAATAATTATATTGTGTAAGCTGTAAACAATAATTTATGTTTGTATTTGTAGATTGTTAGAAAATAGCAATGCAAAAGCGTATCAGAGAAACAAAGATAAAACATGAAGAACAAGGGATTTTAACGTAGAACCCTACTCCTTAATGAGCGTGATGAAACCATGGGAGAACGCCGCAAAGAGCGGATAGTCTATTGATTTTCTCATCCGATACAATGGGTGTGGGGGTCTATATATAGCCCCCACTGAGTCTGCACATCCCACAGACGGTAGATGTGGGACTAAACTCTGGATAGGATAAACTAACACTCTTCCTAAAGCTAGAGCATGCAATGCTCATCTTGGACAAACAGAAAGAAATCTCAACTCACGCTACAAGACACTAAAAACAATATCAACTTAATGCACACAACTGTCAGCTGCTGTCGAGGACGTTGCTTCTCATGTCGTGCATGTGAGGAGGACGGGCGGGCTGGAGTGTGAGTCAACTGAATCTCCTCATCGAAGAGCATGTGCTCTGTACTGCACCTGTCAGAGTCACTGCTACTGAAATGAGTCTCCTCGTTAGAGTACTATGGCCTGCCACAACATTGTGGACAATTGCTCCTTCTCTGAAAGTGCCGAAAAGAGCATCGCTAATTATCCATATGCAGATCTCTGAAGATGGGTCTCTCTCATAGGGACCTCAAAGCAGGTTCTCTCTCATACGAACCTCTGAAGGATCTTGTACTGGAGTTCACGATTGCTAGAGAATGGAGTCTGAAAGTCTCGTGGAGAACTGGTTCTCTCCCATCTGGCATAGAGAATGGTACTTTACTATGGTGTCCCTATGAAACCACATGAAAAAACTATCCAACATGTCACAGGGAATGAGATCTCTACTCTGGAGTCCTTATGGAACACATGAAAACTCTGGCCGAAAGACAAAAGATGGGGACCACACAAAAGATGGCAAACATTTGCACATATGAAAAGACCGCATACATGCGCGCGTCTGAAACTGATTACTCGGAATCTTTAATATCGAGTTTGAAACTGTGCATAGAGAATCTTCATCTGCAAAATTGTAGAGTCTGGAAATATGACTGGCTTCTGGACTGGAGAATCTGAATCTGTAGTTTGTGACTCTACACAATACTCCCCCTTTCTCCCATATTAGCTGGAATATATGTCATCGACTATGTTGGGAGAAGACATGAAATTTGGGAAAACATGAATCAATGAACTGATTACTCTTTTTTTCGGTTTTTTCCTTGCAAATTTTTTCTCAGCTATTTTCATTTTTAATAGCCATTACACCTTTTTTTAATAAGCCATTCTTTTTTTGTACGGCTTTTCCTTTTGTACCTTTTTTTATAGCCGACACTTTTTTTTGCAAAAATTTCTGCGTACGGCTTTTATTTTGTATGCGCCTTTTCAAAAGTCAATTCCCTCTTTTTTTAATACATCATCCTTTTTCTTCAAAGACGACCCATAAACCTGCTCCAGAATATGCATTTTTTTTTAAAAACCTACGACTCCCTTTGGGTAACCCTCTCCCGAAATATCAACTCCCCCGATGGAGCCCCTGGTGGAGCGCCGCCACTGGATCTGAAGGGGGGAGATCGCGCCACCTGCGCGATGGATCTCTGGGTGTCGTTGGGAGGAATCGATAGAGATGGAACAAGAGGAAGAGATGTAGGTGAAGGGGTTTCGGCTATTAGGTGCAAGCGGCGAGATCACATGGATGGTAGGGCTGCCGACGCCTGTGTTGGGGCTCCGCCAGAAGATGGGTCTCCTCGTCACCGGCTTGTTGGAGATATCCGCCTGCGGAAACCGAAAGATGGAGACCGAGGTGGCAAGGAGCTTCGAGGAAATCTCACGTCGCCTGCACGACATTCGAGAGAAGGGGGCTACTGCTTGGAGATGTGCGACATGGCTCGAGAAGGATGGGGCACCGCCTGGAACTGCACACTACATGAGAGGTTGGGTTCTGTGAACCCTATCGAGCAGAGCCTTGGAAATTGCCATTTGGTACTGCTTAGAGCAAACTTCAAGAATTCATCTTCAAATATAAATGCCAAAGACAACGAATCAACTTCAGCAGCCAATCTGCTGATATTAAAGGTGGTTAATGTCGAAGACTTGTCATATGCAACCCTATCAAGCAGAGGCCTGAAGGTGCAGCTGGAGCATCGAGCACCGCCGGGAGCAGGAACCCTAGAGGGAGGGTCTGTGAATGCCAGCTAGTGACTAGAAGAACCATGAATGATCTTCAAGAATAAGAACACCAAAATCGAATATCGAATAATACATAAAACAGTCCTCAAGAACAAATCCTGGAGAATCGAGGCCGCTCTGATACCTTGTTAGAAAATAGGAATGCAAAAGCGTATCGGAGAAATAAAGATAAAAACACGAAGAACACTGAATTATAACGTGGATCCCTACTCCCTAAGGAGCGGGATGAAACCACGGGAGAACGCCTCAAAGGGATGATATTCTATTGCTTTTCTCATCTGATACAATGGGTGTGAGGGTCTATATATACCCCCACTGAGTCTCCACATCTCACAAGCGGTAGATGATTGAACTCTGAATGTGGTAAATGGATCTTGGAGAGATCCATTTACCCATCTCCCTCAAGAGTGACGCACAACCAAATAATCCAACATAGATATAGCGTAAATATATAGATTCTGAATGTTAATCATGAGAACATGCTATTTAGAACAAAAAAACAACTATTTTTGCTCATAAAGTGCTAGTCGTAGCATGTTGTAAACCGAGGAGACATCCCCTTTTTCTTTGATTATTTCTTTTTAAATTGAATAAAGAAATCACACAAATTAGGGGTCTATGGTATCCCAGATCCTAATGCATATTATTCAATATTGCGCATGAACACCGGTATATTATAGATAATTACTTTCTTGCCTTTTTTTAATAGAATTTCTATCTTGTACCATGTATTTCTATATTCTCTATCACCTTCCACCTAATTACTATGATGGATTTGGGTGGAAAAGACGTCCATCACTTTCAATTCTGGAAAGCCTATCCTCTCCCCCTTCAATTGCTCCCTCATGCATCTCTCTACCCCATTCAACCTAGTCTCAGTCTCTTAGAAGTAAAAGGATGGGTTTGGTGTGTGAACCCATGCAAGGTTTTTTGATGTTGGTGTTGTGCCTTGAGAGAAAATATAACAAGTGAAGAAGAGGAGTGTAAGTATAAGGGATGGAAAAGGAGGAGGGGAGGATTCATTTCCATCTTTGTGGTTAGAGGAGAAAGATAACATGTTCTACAATGGTTAAATTGGCAAAATTTTCCCCAGTTTTTGTTAGAGGAGAAAGACAATGGATTCTATAGTGATTTAAATGCAAGCATTCATATGAATGATGCTTTGCTGGCAGCTTGGCAAAGGAGTGGTGAAAATCACCCAAAATTTGAATTTAACTGGAGGAATGTTCTAATTGGGGCATTATCATTTTAGAGGCGTATTCGAGGTCTTACTGTTATAAAATATGAAGAATGCAGAAGCGATTGATAAACAGAGCATAAACAAGAAAGCTAGAACATGGAACACCATGATTTTACGTGGAACCCTACTCCGTTAGGAGTGGGATGAAACCACAGGAGAATCCCTCAAAGGGGCGGATATTCTATTGAACTTTCTCAATGGATGCAGGAGGCCTGGGGCTCCTTATATAGCCTCTCCAGAGCCTCCAAGTCCCACCACTGGATGATGTGGGACTAAACACTGGATGGGGTAAACAGATCTCCTTCAGGATCCATTTACCCTGCTATAACACAATGGGCGCATACAACGAATGCTCCAACACTCCCCCTCAAGCTGGAGCATGCAATGCTCATCTTGGACAAACAGAAAATAAACTCAACTCAACGCTACAGGATACTACGGACAATATCAACCCAACGCGCACATTGCTGCAGTCGAGGATGTTGCTTCTCATGCCGTGCAGGTGAGGAGGATGTTGCTTCTCATGCCGTGCAGGTGAGGAGGACGAACGGGCTGGAGTGTGAGTCAACTGAAGACTCGAAATCTAATCATCGAGTCTGAAACTGCGCCTGAAGTCTCCTCGTCGGAGAACTGGGTCTCTCCCATATGGCTCAGAGAATGGTGCACTGCTCCGGTGTACCTATGATACCACATGAAAACCCTTGCCAACATGGCGTAGGGAATAGTCCTCTAATCTGGAGTACCTATGGCTCACATGAAAACTCTGGCCGAACAACAACAAGAATGATGGGGACCTCGAACTGATGATGGCAACATATGCTCATCTGAAACTGACCGCAAACTCGTGCGTGTCTTAAACTGGAGACTCGGAAGACAATTGTCGAGTCTGAACAATAGTAGAGTCTGGAATCTGGATGGTCTGGAAATCTGCATGTGGCATTTGAATCTGGAACACAAGACCTATGACTACATATATACTCCCCCTTTCTCCCATCCTTGTCGGAAAACATGGACGTCGACCAAGTTGGGAGAAGACAATAATGATGGGGGTAAAGAAAACATCAAATAGCCGACTTCATCATTTTTTTTCTGGCTTTTCAAACATCATCATTTTTTTTGCTATTTTCAATTTTTTTTAGCCGCAATTTTTTTCCAAAGCCGTTCATCATTTTTTTACGGCTTTTTCAACATATTTTTTGTTTTAATTGCGCACGATTTTTTTCGATGTACGCGCCTCTTTTTTTCACTTTTTTTTTAAAATAAGCCCGTAGCCCTTGGGTTCCTCATCGGGAACAAAATCTCAAAGGAGGTCGCCGCCTCTGGATATTTGGCTGGAGGTGGGGCATCCAGCGCATGAGTTTTTTCTGCAATAGGAGCCGCGCGGGATCTGGAGGTGGGGTCACGCCTGCCGCCTGGAATCTGGAGGAGCAGAGGCTCCCACAGAGCCTTCGCGCGAGGAGAGGTGCCGCCGAGGCTCGCGCGTGCTTGCGCGTTGGGGTGAGCTCGAGCGGCCTTGCGCCGCGTGGGATGTGTCGCGCGAGTAGCTCGTGGCCTGGAAGATGTCGGCGGCGAGACTGGCGCCTGGAGGGGCGGCTTCGATCGGCGGTTACGTCGCGCACCGCCTGAGTCCGATCGGAGGGAGGAGGAGATGCGCGCATGCTGCGCCGCGATGGAGGACTTGCAGACGCAGCAGGAGGTGAAGATGGCGCGCGATTTGGAGGATCGATGGGACCGCCTGGGGTATCGATGGCGAGCGCTCTGCACGATGGGGCTGGAGAATCGATGGAACCTATTGTGCGCTGCCTGCTGGTGCGCGCCTCCTGTGCGCTAGGGCGGCGATGGTGTGGCGCTAGGGACGCCGCCTGCGCCCATAGTTTGAAGAAGGGCTCCAGGGAACTGGTTGTTGATGAATCAGGGGGCGGTGTCGAGAACAGGGCTTCGAAGAGGTTGCTTGCGTGATGCGCCGCCTGCTTGAAGATGGTGCAAGGCCTGGAGAGCAGATTACGAACAAATCCAGGGTTTCAGAAAACCCTAGAACAAGAACTTTTGACCAATAATAATCTTCAGGAATAAACAGCAATCGAATCTCGAATAAATAAAGAACACGAAATCCTCGAGAATCGAACCCGCTCTGATACCATGTTATAAAATATGAAGAATGCGGAAGCGATTGATAAAGAGAGCATAAACAAGAAAGATCAAACATGGAACACCCTGATTTTACGTGGAACTCTACTCCGTGAGGAGCGGGATGAAACAACGGGAGAAGCCCTCAAATAGGGCGTGTTTGTCTATTGACTTTCTCATCTGTTACAGGAGGCCTGGGGCTCCTTATATAGCCTCCACAGGGTCTCCAAGTCCCACCACTGGACGATGTGAGACAAAACTCAGGTGGGGTAAATGGATCCTGGAGGTATCCATTTACCCACCTATTACATAAGTGACGCATGCTCCAAATGCTCTAACACCTCCCCTTTTACCCTGCTACAACTCAATGGGCGCACAAGACAATACTCCAACACTTACTGGTTCATCATACTGTTCAGCTGCTTTTGGGACACACCTACATTTCCATCTATCTTTGTGTGCATGCCACCTTTTAGATATTTTTGCTGAGAGCTCTCCGAATCTGTTTGGGTTAGTTTATAACTGGAATGCCTTGGTATAAGTAGTTTGTCAGCGACATAGATGGTTGGGAGACTTGGGCCATTGTCAACATGGAGGGAAGACTACTTGCTTACTATGTTTGGCCCTTGGGCAAGTTTTCAGATAAAATAATTTTGTCAGGTATTCCGGACATCTTCTGTTTCCACGGCCTTATAGGGCTAATAAATTCTTATTTGTCTTTTCGTCCAAAAGAACTTAGATCAAATCTTATGAATATCTAAAAGATCTTATTGGAAATATAGTGTTTGACTTATTATTCATGAATTTCACTTCCTTGCATAGGAAAGTATGCCTACAAACTGATGTTTGGCATGTTGTTTTTTGTTTTTTAAGGTACTAGTGTCCCTAACTTCGGTGATGTCAGAGAACCAGAGGAAAATCCACTGGAAGGAGCTCATGGCTTGGATGATCTTGAACCATCTTCTATTCAGGCTCTCCACGAACTTGTTTCTATTGTTCATGATTTTGTTAATTCTGCTCCAATTTCAGCTTTAGCTACTCCAGCCTCTCCATCTACTGAATTGAAAGGTGGAAAAGAGGGCACATCTACCGCTAAATCATTTGGACTTAAGGAGGATCGAGTCGCCAGCCTTTTGTGGTCTCTCAAGCCACTAGTGCTTCGTAAAATATTATTATCTTTGGCAGTATGTTTTAAAATCATGAATCCTGGATAGGAGTGTTGTCGTATTTGACTTTTTTTTGTATAACTACTCGAGATCTTATAATCATCAAGTGCCACCAAGATTAACTCTTTTGATATTTTTCTGGCTTTTATGCCTCCATTGGTTGGGTGTTTCAGGATATCTTTTGAATATGATAGAAGTCCATTCTTCTGAATCCGTGCAATCCAGATAGATCTTACTGCTTTATTCCAAAAAATGTTTATTTTATATATATTATTCTTTTTCATAGGGATATCTACTTGAGATTAGCCGAATATGCATATATTTTTTATTGAATTTAAATGAAGAATTAAGCCAACAGCTTTTGATACGTCTTCAGAAGTTCTCATTAAAAAGGATGATCTGCATGCAACTTACTCCAAAGGTTTACCATTATGCAAATTTCTGAGAGAATTTTGTATGGGTCATTGAGCGTCGTGGGACTTGATTGTAATGGTCAACTATATACAAAGTCCGATCAATGTGACTAAGTCCTACCACTCCATGATGTGGGGCTAAAAAACTTACTCAAACAACCAAGTACATAACTATCTTAACAAGAAGCAATACAATTCATTAGTATTTTGCTAAAATTCATGCTATATCTTAAATTATCTTTTGCGGGATGAGAATTGATTTGCTCCTATACTTCTTCAACGTACACATGAATATAGTTGCACAACTTGTAATGCATTTATTTGTAATTATAAAATGGATTTCTGCACCACGAATCCTAGAAATTTGGTCAATTACCTTCTCGACCCTGTAAACATCGTAATTATTACTTGAACCCTGCAAACATTGTCCGTTTAACACCACAATCCCTGCCGTTAATTTGAATTTTCTTGAGTCAACATGCTTGAATTAAGGTTGGGTTAATAAAACCACGTCAAAATCATTGGATGCAAAGGAGGTTAGATGATGCGCCGGTTAGAAGATGCGAGATTTGGGATGTTGAGCTGGCTAAGAGAGGGCGAGGAAGGCTCAAGAAGTGTTGGAATGGGACTATCCGAAGGGATCCTAGTTATTTGAATTTGAACCTGAGAATGATCCAAACTAGATCTGAATGGGCCAGAAAATCCATGTAGCCGACTCTACTTAGTTGTGGGAAAAGGCTTTGTTGTTGTTGTCTCTTCTTCCTTGTCTCTTCTTTTTCCTTTTATTCTTCTTCTACATTCCGAGAAACCCAACTCCAAGGAGGGGGCCGTAGGTCGGCATGTCATTGGGGAGGAAAGGCAGAGGTTGGGGCGATGCTGGGAGCCTGGGAGGATTGGGGATGGCATGGGGGACGGGGTGGAGGTCGGGGCAGCGTTGGGATGGTTGGGGCTGGCACGGGGGAGGAGGGAGGAGGTTGCGACACCATTGATTGTGGTGTCGGAGGTTGGTGCAATGGATTGCTCTTATTTGGTAGAGGAGGATCAGAAGTCGGAGATGATAAAGCTTCGTCGGAGCTTTGATACAAATGACCCAACCCTTGATTTTGGCAATTGAATCATATGGTAAACACATGCAGTGTGCACATGGGCTCGAGATGAATCTCCTTGTCCAAAGTCAGAGGGAATAGGTGGTTGTGTGGTCCGAGCGGAAGCGATGTAAGCAGACCAGAGCTTCGACTACCGTACGTGATTGGAGGTGGGAGGTTATGGGAGATAGACAGAACACGAAGAAGAGGATAAGATGGAGATGGAAATCGAGGTGACGGATCAATGATTGGACAAAGGAAGAAAGATGTAGAAATTGGAGAAAGAAGAATGGATGGAGGAGGAAGATCTGAGATGAAAATCTGGAGGAAGAGGAGGTCAACATACATGGAGAGTGGTGGAGAGGATGCCTGGGGTCCTGAGCGAGATGCTTTGGTGATCATAACCTCAACTGATAGAGAAATCGAGGGGCTCAAGCTCATTGGAGTGGTGAAGCAGGCGAAGGAGATTCGATCTCCATCAGCTCCAGCGACCTTTGGCCCCATCATGGCTTCTACCTCGAGTACTTCGACTCCCTCAACTTCACCTTCATCTCCCTCTCTAGCTTCGATGTTGATTCCATCCTCTTCGATTGCCCCCAACTCGACAACTTTGTGCTCCTCGACCACCTTATCTTCAACCTCTTCTCCCCTGTCCCTCCGCCCTCGACCTCTGCCTCTATCCTTTCCTCAGCTCCTTGCATCCCCTCGTCGTCCACACCTCCCCTTCCCACCACGACTTAATCATCCGGACCACCTCGTCCAACCACCCCCCTTGTGCCAATCCAAACCCCCCGTTGAGGAGGGAGGTTAAGGGGGGAGGAGGGGATGAAGGGTCTACATTTGTAAATTGGACAAACAAAAACAATGATATAGACAATTTTTAACAGAATGCCGTTCTTTTAAATAACAGATTGGATGGAAGTTAACCACATGGTTCATAGTGCAAGAGTTAATAAGTTGACATGGTTCATGTGATAATTACGATATTTATAGGGTCTGAGATGCTAATCGCCAAAGTTTATAGGGTTCATTGTGTAAAAATCCCTTTATTAAAAGTCATCTGGTTGGCAACATATGTCATAATGTTTCAATTTAGCTCCTTGTGAAAACCAAATCGACCTTGTAAGTTGTTTGCTGGTGATCATTCTTTTATAGATTTGTTAATGCAAGCTTTAAATCAACGAGTACCTATAAAGCTTTGCAAATATTGTGCTCTTTGTAAATTACTGGACATTAGTGCTTATCCTTGTTTTAAAGTACCATACTCTATAGTCTGTTGATTACAACTCATCAACCTTTAGGGCAATGGGCAAGCAGGGGTTCTGGAGGGCGATCGAGAGGGAAAGGAGAGAGGATGGGAGAAGGGGGGGTTCGTAGGTCTTCGACGGGGAGAAGGTAGTGGCGGTTGTTCGAGGTGAAGAAATGCTAGGGAGGGGGTGGATAATATTATATGTGAAACATGATCAAATTAAGCAAATTAAACTCAATAATCACAAGAAACAATCCACAATAAGCAAAGCACATTGTACGTAGATTTAAACGTGTTCACCCTACACAAGGGGTACATCTTATGAATGAGCTTAGCCTACACAATGCTTGAAAACTCTTATTATCTAAACTACTTCTGGTGTAGTACAAACACTTTACAACTTACAAGCTCAAAACATACTAGTATTTATCTTCTACGCAAAAAGAAAGGCTTCACGGAGAACGCCTCAAGGCATGAAACCTCATATAAGGGTTTATCTTTTGATTGAGAAGAAATGTCTTCACTCAGAACACCTCTAGCCATGAATAAATTTAAAGTACAATTATTCTAAGGAAGCGTTTTAATAATAAACTAAATACGAAAAATACAAACCGAATTGGATGAGAGCAGAAGGCTTTTGAATATATCTTTGTTAACTTAGAAATATTTTGCTTATATGTTGTCATTGGTTAGCTTATATTTATTTGTCATTGGTTAGCTTATATTTATATGTTTGGCATTCATTAGCATATTCAATTTGTGATTTTGTTAGTTAATTAGGAAGTTCAAATTGTGAGTTTAGTTAGCTTTGTGTTTGTTGATTGCCTTAATTGTGAGTTTATTGACTATGTACCTCAAGCGAATGTCACTTCTGGTAGCGACTCGTCTTTTTACGTGCTGCTGGTATCGACTAATCCTACATGTCCATACGCTTACCTTGCAAATCGTACTAATCCAAATACAGTTACTTGCAGACTGTGTAAGAAGATTGTCAAGGGTAGTGTGTACAGATTCAAGCAACATCTAGTACACCGAAGAGGAAACTAGCTGTATGTCCCATGGTGGACGAGGAAACGAAGAAAAAGATGATTGCGTACCTTGGTGATGTTGCTAGGAAGAAGTCTCAGAAAGCTGCTGATGTTCAAGAGGTGAGGGAGGAAGTTGACGCTTAGCGGTCCGCTTCTGAAGAAGGCAGTGTAGGAGATTCACGATGACTTGCAATGCTATCGTGATACGTGGACATCGGTGGAATGCTCTTTAATGACAGATGCATGGACGGACAAGCGTGGATGGAGTATCATCAATTTTTGTGTCAATTGCACCTTGGAGAATTGAATCATTCGAATTCGATTAGGATTCGTTTGATAAAAATTCTAGAAAAGTTCGATTCGAAATAAAATGAATTGAATTTGAATTTAACTTTTGGATTCGATTCCCAAATGAATCGAAATGAATTCACTTGGATTCGTTCGATAACAATTCGATTCGATACACACATACATATGATATAGTATGAAGCATTATATATGTAAATAAATGTAGTATATATTTTGTAAAATCCCACACATGATACACAACTTAATGTATTAAATAAAAATTTTCATCATCTTATTCTAAACATCCCAATTTTGGGATGCACATTGTATACACCATACCCCCTCTTTACTCGTTCAAATTCTCTCTCTCCCCTTGTCACACATGAGAAAAAAATCCTAACATTTGCTTCTGCTCTCCAACACCACCATCTCCAACCTCTCGCTCTTGCTCGCTCTCTCCAATGTTGCTGGCTCTAGCGTCCCGCTCCTGCGTGCTCTCTCCAACGCCGCCGGCTCCAGCCTCAGAGGAGGCTCACATTGCAGAATACATCTGCAAGTTGGTGGATGAGTGTTTGAAAGAGGTGGGAGTGGATAAAGTGGTTCAGATTGCGGCGGATAATGCATCCGCCAATATAGCAACAGGTTGATTGTTGGTCACCAAATATTCGTAGATTTGGTGGACTCCGTGCGCCGCACACTCCATTGATCTTGCTTTGGATGAGATAAGTAGGGAGACGAAGGTGATGAGTGCAATCATGAAGGCGAAGAGGCTTACGGTGTTCATCTATTCTCACACCAAAACTGTAAGCTTGATGCTCAAGTTCACTAGCAAGAGGGACATTGCATGGCCCGAACAACCAAGATTTGCATCCCCTTTTCTCACTTTTGAGAGCCTGAATGACAAGAAAGACAAGCTTATGTTGATGTTTTCGTCAGAAGAGTGGAGGAACTGCAAATGGTACAAGACCAAGAAGGGAGAAGCGGCGAGTTCTATTGTATTCAACCCTACATTCTGGAACCACACTGCACATGTCGTTCGAGTTTTCACTCCATTTATTCGTTTATTGTGTGTGGTTGATGCAGATCGACGCCCATCCATAGGCTTTGTCTATGGAGGACTTTAAGAGGCCAAACGGGAGATAATTGCATCATTCAGTGGCATGGAGCCGTCTTACAAATTTATTGTGGATGCCATTACCTCCAAGACCAAAGGGAGGCTCGATACTCCATTGCATCTAGCAGCTTATTACTTGAACCCATTTTTCTTCTACACTGAGTCTTGTGGTAATCCGGATGTTGTGGTGAGGAGAGGGTTTAAGGAGTGCATGGAAAGATTTTATCCAGATTTGGATATACAAGATGCAATTACTAGGGATGAGATGTCATACAGGCTTGGTCGTGGAGATTTTGGCAAACCTTTAGCTGTGAGACATGGGATGACAAATGACGACAATTTTTATCCAGGTATTCCATCCCCTGGCCATTATCTCTTTGACAAGCCTTATTTATTATATTATATTGACCAATTCTCTATTTAAACAACTAATTGGTGGTATAATCGTGGAGATGACACGCCTCATTTGAAAACCATGGCCATCAAGATCTTGAGCTTGATGTCTTCATCCTCCGCATGTGAGCGTAACTAGAGCACATTTAACTCGGTAATGACTCCATTCCACCCACCAGATTTGATTAGTAAATTAGTAATTGATATAAATTTAAAATTTATATTTTAATCTTCAGATCCTTACCAAGAAGAGAAACATGTTGGGGATGAAGAAACTGAATGATCTTGTATACGTATGTTCCAATTAAAACCTGCAAGAATGTCTAGTTGAGAAAGAAAGAGATCCTCTCACATCTCGTGATCATGGAAGGCCGTATCGCGATATAGCGACGATATATCGATATCGACATGTCACCGATATATCGTCGATATGGTCGATATTTGGCCTTCCAAGGCCATTTTATTCACAATCTCGATTCGATGTCGGCAATATGGCGTCGATATATCGTCGATATATCGTATCGACATGGTACCGATATCGATACCGATATCGATATGTCTTTCCATGCTCGTGATTATGCACACATGACTGAATGGACTGGAGGTGTCGATGCTCATGACGAGGAGGTTTTTCCAGGTTCCGGATTGAAATGGGGTGCTGTAGCACATGCTAGTGGTGCAGAAGAGAATTTTGAACGAGAAGGAGCCAACAAGGCGAACGTGGCAAGGGAGCTTCATCTGCAAGCTCCAATGCTACGCCGATGAATGAGAACGAGGATGAGCTACATCTTGAGGATATAGAAGAAGAAGAAGATGAAGATGATGATGATGATGATGAAGAGATGTACTTCGATGATGACATTGAGAATTAAGTCGATGGACTTGTCTCATTTTCCATTTGTATTATTTTTTGGGCATGTTGTATGTGTTTTTGAACATTTGCTTGTGCTATGTACCAAACATTTTGTTCTTAACTTGCTTCACTTTTTCTTCTCTTACTATACTTTTTTAAGCTATTGCTAAATATCAAAATTGCTAAATATATGAATATAAATGAGAGTATATGTATTAAAATTTGATTCATATATTTAAAACAATAAAAAAATTCAAAATCAACTAATGCCTGATTCAATCCGATTAATCTCCCGACTGCCGATTAATCCTTAGTCAGTGACCCTGCCGACCGAGTACCGACTGCCGCTTTCTGCAACCATGGTCCACACTTCCACCTGCCCTTTGCTATACCGTAAATATCCATTTGCAACTCACAACAGAGGCACCTGATGGAGCAAAGACTACTATGTTCCAGGTACCACGCGACCGCAATGCTGCCATCTTCTCTTACATTGGATGTCACCATCTACTGTCCTGTAGCGCCTCCTGATATGTACGTGGGATAGTAACAACAAAGAGTCCCACCACAAACTTCTTGTAGTCCTCTGAAAGATGATCCAAAGAAACATGCACAGCCAGAGGATAAATGGCATATTGGCGACGAAGCTTCCTTAGGGCAATAGGTATCTCCATGTCATTAGCCCCTTTGTCCTCTGGAATCAATTCTTCCTGTGTATTATTTAAAGCTCCAGTGCCATCAGTTGAAATAATGTGTTCATGACATACTTGAGGCGTGGTGAATGATGTGGACGAGGCATGAGCAGAGGGGCGAATAGAAAACCTACGATTGTAAACATGTGGTAAAAATTTGGACTGGGTGGACGGAGGTGGAGGTGGTAAAGGCAGATGAGCATCATGGGGGGCATATAATGTAGAAGACGGAGGTGGAGGAACCACAACATCCTCTCCAGAACTTGCATTAGACAACCTGTCACATGTAGGAGAAAAATACATAATAGACTCAAATAATTTGACGTCAGCACTCACATAATATTTTCGTCCTACATGATCAAAACATCTATACCCTCCCTTTTTGGGTACGAGAATAATCGACACACATTTGACAGCTCTAGGTGAGAGCTTGTCACGATCAGGAGTAAAGTTGTGGAGAAAGGCCACCGATCCCAAGACTCTGGGACTGAGAGAGAATAGTTCCTTCTCGAGAAACACAATCAAGAAGGAAACTCTCTCCAAGAATAGTGGATGGCATACGATTCACCAAGTAGCATGCGGTGAGAACCACATCCCCCAGAAAGAATGAGGGGAACTGTAACGTCCCGGGCTTAGGTCCCCGGTCCGTTATCGAGGAAAACTGACCCTGACAACTTGTTGAGTTCGGACCCAATTGGATCAGTTGACAACCACCCAAAATGCTTAAGCCCGAGTTGTCAAGTAGTAATCCCCACCACTTATATACCACACCCACACTTTGTGAGTTTTCTATGTGTTACTAAGTTTGGGGTTAGGGTGTTACAACCTCCACCACTTATATTCGCAACGTCCTCGTTGCGATATGGCCCATCACTTATTCCCAGTGATAATGGCGGCTGCACGCTCTGGGTAGACATTTCCTCCATCCTCTTTGTAGGGGCGGTTCCACCTCTCGGGTAGCCCTTTCCACTATCAAAGAGAATTTGGCTCTGATACCACGTTGTCACGTCCCGAACCTCTAAACATGGGGAAAATTACGGAAGCATCCCAAACAATGAATTTTTTTTCGAGTCCAGAGGCAAGACAAAAAACGTAATATTCCATAAATAACATTCAGAGTGCCAAACATGTTGGAAGAATAAAGGAACATAACCAATAAATAAAAGACTTATCAAGTCTGAACTACATAATAAAATTCAATAAGTCTATCCATACAATGATTTAAGAGGATAGAAAAATATCAATGACTCTTCAATCCTGCCGATGGCCAACCCTCTTGCTTTCCTCTAAGTTGCAAGGTTGTAATTCAATATTAGTCAAACGAATTTGACTAAGTATGCACCAATAATTTATGAGACATACCATCATAACCATATACAATGAGTAGTAAAGAAAAATACGATGACAATTCCATATGATAAGGAATATAAATCAATAAATAAACGATGAACTATAATAAGACTTTTTCAATTATGCCAATAATCATGGGATAACAATGACAATTCAATAATTTTCTTTGAATATCACAAATTTTGTGACCATAATATCAAAATCCATATGAAATATAAATCAATACCATCTGCCGACACCTGGCAGCCCGAGCTTGGATAGAAGCCACCCCGTTCCCTTAAATCAAAATTTTTAAAACTAAAACAAATATCAATACGAGATCTCCTATCCAAACCCCAATGCAATGTACATCAATACTGAGTCAACCGTTGTAGCGGAAAATTGTTTGGAAGTAGTGTAGGATTACCCGCCTACAACGGCCAATTGGTGGAATTAACCGTCCGCGCGGCACCCGACCAGATCAAAGTCTCTAATGGACCAACAATGAACAATGTCTACTCCCGCACGATGGTGGTGTCAAAAATAATAACTTATTTTTCAATAAAAATATTTGGACAAAAATTGCAAATTAAGCTATATATATTGATGTATCTATCTCTGTAATATTTAACAACTAATCCATAGATAAGCATTATGGCTAAATATCAAATTAACACCTAATTACCTAAAGTTGTAATACATAGATATAATCAAAGAAGTTTAACGAGATATTATAAAAAAACTCCATTGCAATAACTAATAAAATCGAATGTGGGGTATAAATGACAATGGTATGAAACATAAATTAATGTACGTACCTTGTTCAAAATTTTGAGATGTATTGATCCGAAAGGTTTCCGTCACAGAAAATCATCTACCACCTAAACAAAAGGAATGTATCTTAACAACCGTGAAATATTTCATCCTAGGACCCGAATTTCCCAACCGAGAAAACCCCTTTTTCTCTTTTTTTTGAATGAATAACAATAATTTGGTTATTAGTGTTACTAGGGCTTTAGCATTTTGGGTGGTTGTCAACGGATCCATTTGGGCCCGTATCCAAAAAGTTGTCAGGGTCAGTTTTCCTCGATAACAAACCGGGGACCTAAGCTCGGGACGTTACAAATGGTATCAGAGCCAAATTCTATCTGGTAGTGGAAAGGGCTACCCGAGAGGTGGAGCCGCCCCTACAAAGAGGTTGGAGGAAAAGGCTACCCGAAGCGTGCAACCGCCACTATCATTGGGAATAAGTGATGGGCCATGTCGCAACGAGGACATTGCGAATATAAATGGGGGAGGTTGTAACACCCTAGCCCCAAACATAGTACCATATGGAAAACCCACAAAATGTGGGGGTTATATATAAGTGGTGGGGATTACTACTTGACAACTTGGGCTTAAGCATTTTGGGTGGTTGTCAACGGATCCATTTGGGCCCGTATTCAACAAGTTGTCAGGGCCAGTTTTCCTCGATAACGAACCGGGGACCTAAGCCCGGGACGTTGCAGGAACGACTCTGAATCAACAAGGTCCTCGTGACTTCAAGAAGGTGACGATGTTTACGTTCTGCGACACTATTTTGCTGTGGAGTGTAATTGCAAGAAGTCTGATGAACTATACCACGGGACCTAAGAAAATTCGATAAATTTAATGTGGAAAATTCCAAGGCATTATATGTACGAATGAATTTCATATTAGCAGAGAAGATGTTATTGACTTCAATAAGAAAAGATTTAATTATATCACCTGCTTCAGACTTATGTTTTAATAAGAATACCCAAGAAAGTGAAATAATCATCCACAACAACCATATAAAAATGAATACGGCTAGGACTCCAAATGTCAAAATGAAACAACTCAAAAGACCGACTACTGTAACGACTCGAATGACTCGAAAATGAGGAGCGATGATGCTTCCCAAACTGTTAGGCTTCACAGTCTAATGTAGTGCGAGTAGATATCTGCGGGAGCAGATGAATCATCTTTTGAAGAGGAAGGTGGCCAAAGCGAAGATACCACATGAAAGGAGAGACATATCCTGTAGGAATAGTAGCTACCCCAACTTATGGTGGAATGGCAAGCTTATACAATCCTCTCTGTTCACGGCCATGACCAATCACCATGTCAGTTAGTATGTCCTGAAACACAAGAGAAGATGGATAAAAAATAGCACGACAATGTAAATCTTTTATAATTTGACTAATAGACAAAAGGTTCATCTGAAAATCCGGAGCATATAAGACGTTCTGAAGATGCATAGAAGGGGATAGAATAATCTCCCCCTGATCAATAATGGGTAGTCGAACCCCATTAGCAATGACCACGGATGTCCCAGGTGGGATAGATCTGTACGAAGTAAACTACGTCCGATCTCCACATATATGATGTGACGCTCCATAATCCATAATCTAATCTGTGAGATCCGAACTGCTACAACTGTTAAACGCATGAGAAATACCTGATGAACTGGATGACGCTCTAGCAGTACCTGCTGCATCTGAGGAACCTCCTGCAGTCGGAGTAGTCGGAGTACTCATCATCTCTCGAAGTCTCGACACAATATCATCCAAACGTGTATCCGGAGGTGCAGACAGCGACTCAGTCTGATCGGCAACACGCGCAGACACTGGATATCCATGCTTCTGAAAGCATGTCTACTCCGAATGACCAGGACAATGGCAATGGGAACATGGGCCATGGTGACGGCCTCCTCCTCGACCACGAGGTCCGCAACCACGAAAATGGGAAAACCCACTTCTGCTACGAGAAGCTGCCATGGCAGAGGGAGTCATCTGGGTCGTAGTAGTGGATGTGGCAGTAATCCTACTCAATCGTTTGTAGACCTCCATCGGCGGTATCGTCTCGCCAACCAGAAGTTGAGTACGAGTTGCATCGTACTCATAGTCAAGAGATGACAGGAAGACTCCCGTCATTGTGGCATTTTGATACTGTTGTTATTGTTCAGTGTTGGTGGTAATGGGCATGAAGCTGTGTAGTCCCTCAAACGTACCTCTCAGATGAGAGAAGTGTGTTTGGAGTGGGCGACCATTCTGTTTGGTCGAAAATATGTCGAACTGCAGTGGAAGAATCTTGCTTTCATTCTTTTCCTGCCCATATATGTCTGCTAATATGTCCCATATAGCCTTTGTTGTGGGCTGATTAACAATATCATTGTCAATCTTCGTGTTAAGTGCCCCAGAGAGCCAGATGTGAGCATATGCATCATCTTGCTTCCACGATGTATTAATCCCAATCTTATCCGCCAGTTCTGATTCTGTCAGAATGTGCTCCTTGTTATGGCACTGCATAAGAGTATGAAACTGCATGAACCACAATCCACAACTCATCATTGGTCCCGTCCATCTTCACTATGGGAGTCAGGCCTTTTAATGCCCTAGAAGAAGAAAAAACGCCACTCTTATTTTTTGACATGATACCAATGGTAGAACCATGAACAAATTGAGGAGTAGACTAAATAGAGAATGTCTACACAATCATAAGGAGTGGTTGTATCGGTAGATTCATACAACCATCCTCAAATCTTCCTTGGGAGGTTTAGAGGCGTACGCCATGATTTAGATTGGAAAAATCACGTTTTCTGACTCAAACCATACTACTAGATTTCGTGGAATAGGACGTACAACAACGACAAGCGGCAAGGGCTTAGCCCCCTTCGGCTACGGCGATTGGAGAGGCCGAGGGGACCAACGGCGGAACAGAGGGCTGGGGAGCCCTGGCTAGTTTGCGCGATAGGGCTGGGCCGCACGCGTGGGAGGGCCTGACAGCACGCGTGGGAAGACCTGGTGGCACGCTAGGGCTGGAGGCCCCTGGCGGCGTTGCCTGGGAAGGCCTGGAGGCGCGGGATGGCTGGCGAAGGCCCGACGACGGTGGGGGGGGGGTGGAGGGGGGGGTTGGCGTGTTGGTTAGGGTAGGATACGGGAACCCCGATCTATAACCATTGCTCCGATACCATATTTGAAGAAAAGAAATTCATAATATAAATGAGACCCAAGGGCTCTCTTATATAGGAGAAAAGCCCTGTGTTAATTACACAAGAGGTACATCAAGAAAACATAAAACATAAATAAATCCGTGAGATACAATTATCTCAACAGTCCAAGGGCAGCCGCAGGAGGTGGTGTAGGTACTGGAGGTGGTGGTGGAGGTGGTAGAGTAGGTGCAGGAGGTGGTAGAGTTGTAGGATGTGGAGGCATGTAGACCTCCTCATCATAGTTAGATGGGGCCAGTATGTCACCTGTAGGAGAGAAATACATAACAGACTCATAGAATGTAATATTATCATTTACAAAGTATTTCTGATGAAGCGGATTAATGCTACGGTACCCCGTTCTGGGTATGAGAGTAGCCAACGAAGACACACTTAACACCTTCGGGAGAGAGCTTGTCATGACCATGCGAAAGATTGTGAACAAAGGCCACATCCGAACACTTGGGGTGTATGGGAGAATCGATCCTTCTCGGGAAACACAATTGAGAAAGAAAATTTTTCTCCATAAATAGAGGATGACATATTGTTCACTAAATAACAGGCAATGAGAATCGCATCACCCCAATAAGAGTGAGGAGCACAACTCTGAATTAGAAGGATTCTGGTCACATCGAGTAAATAAAGATGTTTGCGCGTTGAAACTCCGTTCTGCTGAGATGTATAGGCACACGAGGTCTAGTGAACATTGCCAAGAGACATGAGAAACTCATACAGTTGTAATGCGCAAAACTCTAAGGCATTCTGAGAACGCAAATACTTGACAATAGCAAAGAAATTTTCTTTATCTCATTAATAAGTGATTTAATGACATACCTGGCCTCAGACTTATTCTCTAACAAAAAAATCCAAGAAAGTCTAGAATAGTCATCTACAACAACTAGATAAAAACGGTGTTCCTGGTGATCAAGGACACGACTCAGACCGTAAATATCTAAGTGAAGGAGCTCAAATAACTGAGAACTGTTCCAACTCTGACGAGATGGAAACGCACAACGATGATGCTTCCCAAGCTGGCAAGCCTCGGACTGAGATCTGTAGGAGGACATGACACAACTTCTACAGAGGAAGGTGGACAAAATGAAGGTGCCATAGGTATGGGGAGATTGGTCTAGTAGGAATAATAGAGGCACCGACATGAGGAGGTTGGACCAGTCTGTAGAGCCCCCGTTGCTCACTGCCACATCCAATCATCCTGCTCGTGACTATGTCCTGAAACACAAGAGAAGATGGGTCAAAAATTTCATGACAATGCAGATCCTTTGTAATCTGATTAATAGAAAGCAAATTCATATGAAAATCATGAGCATATAAAACATTCTGCAGGTGCATGGATGACGTCAAATGCACCTCCCCATGTCCTGCGATGGATAAGTGAACCCCATTTGCAGTGACTACCCATCTATCAGGAGATATATACCTATAAGACAGGAATTGGTCTCTGTCTCCATACGGATGGTGAGAAGCACCAGAGTCCATGATCCTCTCTGTCATATATGCATTGTTATAACCAATAAAGGCATATGCGATACCTGAGGAGCTTGAAGAGGCTCTAGCTGCAACTTCAATATCTGTAGATCCTGTAGTGGTAGTGCCTCCACTGGAGTCGTGATATCTCATATACGAGAGACAATGCCATCAAGGCATGAATCTGCCTGAGGAGCTATAGTATCTGAAGGTTCAATATGCTCCGCCATGCGAGTAGATGCGGGGTATCCATGCTTCTTATAACATGTGTCCTCGGAGTATCCTGGACGACGACAATAGGTGCATGGACCCCGTTGACGTCCATCACCTTTGCCACGTAACTACGTCCTCAGAACCGAGTAGAATGTCCTTTGCTGCGAGAAGCTACCATCGTTGAGGAGGGTTGTGTGGTGGCAACATGTGGAGTAAGAAGCCCGTTGAGACGATTGTAAGCCTCCATGGGGGGTATGGTTACCCCAGTACGGAGTTGTGCTCGAGCTGCCTCATACTTTGGATCAAGCGCAACCAAGAAAAGTCCAACCATCGTGGAGTTCCTGTATGCCATCTGCTGCTTTGTGGAGGTCATACTGAAACTGTGGAGCTTCTCAAATATGTCACGAAGCGAGGAGTAGAACATGCACAATGGACGACCATTTTGCTTTGCCCTGTATATGTCAAACTGAAGCTGAAGAATGTTGGCCTTATTCTTCGCTTAGGCATAAGTAGATGCTAGATTATCCTACATCACTTTGGCAGTGGGTTGGTTAACAATATCATTGGCTATCTCTGTGGTGAGGGTCCCGGAGAGACAAATACGTGCATATGCGTCATCTTGCTTCCATGAAGCATTGTCCCCAATCTTGTCCATCGGCTTTAGCTTCACCAGATTGTGCTCTTTATTGTTGCACTGCATAAGGGTCAGAAATTGCATGGACAAAAACTAATAGTTGGTCTCGTCCATCTTCACGAGGGGAGCCGAGCCCTCGAAGGCACCAGACGAAGAAAATATATCACCCTTATTTTCTGACATAATAGAAAAACGACCAAAAGAGGAACTCGATTGAAGAAGTAGACTGATTTGAGTGCATCTACACAATCATATGGAGGATTGGTTGTACGTGTAGACTCATACAACCATCCTTGTCAGTCCTCGATTCGCATTAGGGCCAGAAAAGATGATCTAGAGATCTAAAATCACATTTTCCGATCAAAATAAGACCATTTCAGACCACAATTCAACGTCAGAGAGGAAATAAATCAATCGTGGAGATCGTATGTGGTGCCAAGAGGCGCGAGGGGTCGCAAGGGACCGTGCTTGGGTGAGCAGCGGTGGTGAGGTGGTATTGCGACTCCCTTGCGGCGGTGCTTAGGTCTCTGTTGCTTGCTGCAGTGATGCGTAGGGCACTGGCGGCTGCAGCAGCGACGCACAGGGGCACACGCGGAAGTTGGCTTGTGAGGGTAGGGCACAAGTAGGATACTCAGCCTCCGAGCTAGGACCGTCGTTCTGATACTATGTTGAGGGAAAATAATGAATTGCATTCTCATGAGGCCTTAGGGTTCTCTTATATAGAGGAGAGACCTATTGATAAATTACATAATGAAGACATAAAGAATAGAAAAGACATAAAAGAGATAAAAATAGAAAATATCTCACTAGATTTCATTAGTAGCATCGAAAAATCAACATACTAATAATCTTTTTTTTGTCTTTTAGAGTTAAGATCTAAAGATCCAATCTTAAAACTTGAGGCTACAACAAAGCTTCGCAATCGATTATACCCGCACCGCACGAGGTGCATGTCACACAACGTACAACACTTTCTTCAACTAAAAGAAATGGTTTTGGAAACAGATAAAGAGTTGGGAGGTTGTCTTTTTATCTTTAATAAAATCGTTGAAAATACACTCTTAATATCCACCAGGAAAAATGTAAAACCACAAATATTGGTATAAGCCAAGAACAATCGAATTGATTCAAGGCTAGTAACATATGCATGAGTTTCATCAAATCGATACCTTCTTTTTAGTTATACCATTGAGCAATTAATTTGGCTTTGTTCCTAGTGACATTGCATGCTACACTCGTGAAGTTTATTATGGAAGACCAACAAGTTCCAATATGAAATGGTCTTTTCACTTCAAGAACTAAGTCTAAACATCGTTCTTCCATTCAAAATTCAAACTAATTAAGTTCCTTTTGCTGCCAGTTTGTCTTTACCAAGACCAAGGAGGTAATCAAAGGCCACACACCAAAAAACTTTTAGAGTAACATGTAATACTCCTTTTCCTGGAAAGGAAACCTCAATTGCTTATCAATGGAAGTGAAAGGCATACGATTGATGAGAAACATGGGAATAAGGACATCTCCGTAAGATGTTGAGGGAACATGATAATCAATGAGTAAGGTACCATCGATATCAAGAATATGTCGATGTTTTCGTTCGGCGACCCCATTTTGTTGGAAGTATGAGCACACATGGTTTGATGTAGTCTCTTGAGTTGACAGAAAAAGTCACATATCATGGGAAGTGGATTCTTTAGCATTGTCAGATTTAAGAGTTTTTCCACAATCATCAAATTGAGTCTTTATTTTATTAGTAAAGCATACTATAATGGGAAAAATATTGTATTTATTTTTCAGCAAAATGGTCTATGATACAAGAGAGGTCGTCCACGAGAACAAGATACTATATGTTTCCCACTCGACCATAATATTGTATGGTTTCCCATACATCAGGATGAATAAGCTCAATAAGTGTAGTGGAATGGATAAGAGAACTATAGTGATGCTTCCCCATTCGGTAGGCTGCACACTATAGGCTGACAATGAGAGGGAGCTGGGGAAGGATTCGACAAAGTTCATGAAGAGATGATGTTCGGATCTGACAGAGTTCATGAAGAAATAGATGTTCTACGTATTTGTGCTAGAGAGCTCTTGAAGTAGCCGAAAATGAGTCCCAAAATATGCAACAATATTAGAAGACTCCAACAAAATGGTAGACATCCCCTTCTTCACAGTCCATACCAATTGTCCTTCCAATAAGTATGTCCAGACCTTTTCAAAGAAGAAATCAGTATGTCGTAAAAGATACAAGAGTTATCATCAAATATAGCTCGACAATTAAATTTCATTGTAGATCTGATTGACATATATAAGGTTAATAGGAAACTCCTGAACACATTAAACATTATGGAGCTGGATGTTTAGGGTGAGATCAATATCCCGTTTTCCTTGAATAAGGGAAAACCTATCATCTGCAACCTGGATAGTTCATCGTAGATGGACTTAGCTCATTCGATGTAGAAGAGTTCTTTCTCTGCATATGTGGGTCGAGGCACCTATATAACTAACCACTTCGTTTTTGTATTTTTTTTTGGCAAAGCCAAAAAAATACATGTACATACATCAACAACGGTCTTTTTATGACCACCTTGATGCAGGAGAGAAGCATCTTTAGAATTATAGAATAGACACATCCCCAAACACAAGAATTATATCTTTCAATAGAGATCTCAGAAGGAAGAAACACTTTGTTATGGGGCATCCTGCTTGCTTCAGGTTCATCATATCAAAATATGTCTGGAATATACTGCTGGATTTTTTTTCTTTCCCATATGTAGCTTTCACTGAAGTCCTAATCTCGTAGGCACTTGTATAGTAGACCCGTTCATTTGTAGTTCTGTCGATTACGTTTACCATGATAAATGAGTTCACCATTCCATTGTCCTTGTCTAACGTAGCATTTTTGCATGTCTTGGTTACAAGCTCTTGCTCAAACAAAATATGCTCTTTATCGTATCCTTATACGATCATCAGGAACATCTGATATCATTTGAGATAGTTGGTCTCGACCAATTTGGAGATCGAGGCAAAGAGGGTAGATGGGCACTCCTTTCCTTGTATCCTTGAGGTGTCACTTTGGATTCTGACATCTTTGATGATGTTGCCTCGCTTACCCATAGAATAACAAAAAGATGGTAGATGTTTAAATCATATCGTATTGAGTGAAATCAATATCTGCTGAAATCTAATCGGCTTGAGTCCATAGGGGTTTGAATGCTAAAAGAAGCACTTATTCATGCGCTCTCAAAGCCCGTAGAGGCTGGAGAAAATCCGGACAGTATCCACAAGGGTCAAACATACATTAAGGGATGGCTAGTGGTGGTGGGATGGTATTTGGTGAATCCAAGAGGTAGCTTCGGTTAGCAATTAAGGTTGTGTGGGCTGGTGGCGCTTGGGAGGTGGGGGTGGGCTTCAGTTGGGAGGTGAGGTAGGGTACTGGATTGGGTGTATGGGTGGGAGGAGAGGCTGGTACCACGGGAAGGGCAGCTGTGGGCCGTGGGGGGTCATGAGACGAGCATATAGGTGGATTGCAGAGAGGGAAAGCGGCAAGTGACAGTGGGGGGGATGCTCTGATACAAAGTTGAAATTAGAAAGAAAATTGCTTGAATAGAATGAAAACCTTACGGCTCCTTATATAGATGGAGGTCTAAGGTTAGTATTACAAGGAGAGATGCATCTCTCCTCAAAGGACGAGAGTAGCACTAGGGCTAGGGTTTACAATATATCACTCAACAATCTTTTTTTTTTGGAGGGGGAGTGCTCAAGGGGCGGAGGGTGTTATTACAGTCTTATATCTGCTTGGAGCGATCTCTCATTTACGCATCAGTTGTGACAAATCTGCTATTTTTTCTTTCGGGATAGATGATACATATATTGATGTGTGTCAGCTCTTGGGACTTAGCGTGGGTTGTTGCTTATCATCTACATGGTGTTGCCTAAAATGGGTGGGCATTTGAGACGGGGGGGGGGGGACTGAACCCTCCTTGCCGTTTTGGAACTCTATGGACTGACTTTACCGTGAAGCACAGAGTGTACAAGACTGGGGACCGCAACCATGATCTATGTTTTGTGATTGGCCAGGATTTGGTGCGATTCTCCGTGGTGAGAGGTTATATATAGAAATTATCCCGGATCATGCCAAGATCCTGTGGGAGTCTTGATCCTTTTAATTCTCATGTTATATTCTTGTGAATATGCAGTTTTTGTGGCTCATCACCTTTTTTCCTTTTAAAAAACCTCTAGTCTGTTTTAAGTTGTTGAAAATGTGCTATACCTATATTTCTTTTGAACTTTTGCAGGAAGTTTTCCCAAGGACACTAGAGGCCCTTATCTTGCATGCACTCTCACCAACTGCCGCAGAAGTTCTTACAAGGAAGTTTGATCAGATGGATCATCTATCCTCGAGGAAACAGCGGTAATTTCACTGATCTTACCACTGAAGGACAGTCTCTGTTCCCAATTTTGAACTGTTAAGTATTCTCTGGCAGCAACGAATTCTACCAAGTATTTTATAGCGTGTTCCAAGACCAATTTGCTGCAATGGATTCTCTCTTAGCGGGAAAGGAATCATTTGCATTTCAGGTACCATTTGCTTTCTAGTCCTTCATGCAGTTCCGCACCAGTTTGTATGTGGCAATGTACATTTGAATAGTTGGTTTGAGATTGGCTCTCCTCGTTTTTATTTTTTACCCTTAAATAGATTTAGTTTCTTGGATACACTTTGTTAGAAATTGGTTCATGGACACGGTGATTATGTTAACAATCATCATTCCTATAATTTATTGATTATTGCTGTTTTTAACTCTAAGTACGAATACCCTTTCTGATTAACCAAAGAATTTTTCTTATTAGGAGTTAATTAGATTCTAATTCGGAAGTTCAAAGAGTTGAAGGTTTAATATTAGGATTTATTTACCACATGATCAACTTTAGGTATAGGGTGGCAAAATTTATGTTTACCTTCGTTATTCCTCTTAATTTTTTTCTTAGTTTACTCTAACAAAGTGAGAACATGTTATTTATATAGCGAATATTTCAGAATAGAAATAGAAATAAGTGATAGACAATTGTAATATTTCTGTTGTGATTTTAATCCCATTATTATAAGTCTTACGAATTTTGGTAGTTGGGCTTTCTATATGAAGAACCCGCATTCTTCAATGTTGAATAAAAAACTCTTCTTATTTCAGAATAGAGCAAAGTTCATATATCATCTCAGTGCCTCTCTTTGAAGCCTAGCTGACCATCCCCACTATTTGTCATTGTTGCGAACAACAACAATAAGGTCACCAAGTAGTGATCCTCGATTTTCTCTCCCTCCAAGGTTTGTTCCTGCTCGTTTTAACGTATTGAGAGTGTTGGAGTATTTGTTGTATGCGTCATGAGTTGTAGCAACGTAAATGGATCCTGGAGAAGATCCATTTACCCCATCCATGTATTTAGTCCCACATCGTCTAGTGGTGGGACTTGGAGGCTCTGGGAAGGCTATATAAGGAGCCTCAGACCTCCTGTATCCATTGAGAAAAAGCAGTGAAGCATATGCCCCATTGAGGGCTTCTCCCGTGGTTTCATCCCGCTCCTCACGGAGTAGGGTTCCATGTTAAATCCCACGTTCTTTGATGTTTATTCTTTTTCCATGTTATGCTTCCGCAAGTTTATTTTCTTAACATGGTATCAGAGCGGGTTCGATTCTCAAGGTTCTTCATGTTCTTTGTTTGTTTGAGTTTCGATTATGGTGTTTAGTTCTTGAAGATCAACTGTTGGGGAGTGTATATTCATGTCCGCTATTACTTAAATATTTGTTCTTGTTAAAGGAAAATTCTGTTTCCCATATTTGGTTCGAGGATTTTTCATGGAAACCCTAAATCAAAGCATCTCCGACATTGCTCGAGTCAGAATCCAGATCCTAGTGCGGGCGTGCACTTCCAGCAAGCGCAACGTGCTCCTGTGCTGCTTCTCCTTTTATGCAGCAGTACATCGGCATCTCTTCTCCATACAGGAAGTGCTCGTCCTGTACATCTCCATGATGATGCACCAGCGACAGGTCTCCTACATGCTAGAAACAATCATGGTTCCAAAGTTGCAGACCACGCGCCTGGACAGAACCCAAGGTTCAGATCTTTTAAACAAAATTGCGAGATGGTGCAACCCTTACGCAGTCGACCATATCTCCCCGCGCGATTCCTAGGTGTCGTCGCCTTGGCCCTACGCCTAGATATGTGCCCTTCTCCAGATCTTAGGCGGCGTGAGGCTGCTCTGAGCTCCCGCGTGCTCTACCCTTTCCTCCACCGGCGCATCTGGCGGCGCTCTCGAGCCGCCTCCTCTCTTCCAGACCGAAGTCTGCGGGTAGCCTGCGCATCTCATCAGGCGGTACCGAGACCCTCCTTCCTCCCTCGCGATTGCAGGCGGTGCCCCTCCACGCAACAGTGGCAACCGACACCTTCAGGTGGAGCCGCTCCGTGCTCCAAGCAGTGGCGACCCCTCCGCTTGTGCGCGCCTCCAACTCCAGGTCCTCGGGCGGCAACCATCCGTGCGCTCCTTGCTAGCCCCTGCCACTACAAAGCCACATCCAGGAAGGCCTCTCCTCGTGCAAGGTGGCGCAGACCTCATCCTTCTTTCTGACGGTGACAAAACGAGAAACCCCAATCGGGGGAGGCACGAGTTCGTAAGTAGGTTCCCAAGTGGGAACCCTGTTATAGGTCTAAGAGGGCTTCTTGTTTTATATTAAAAAATATGGGCCCAAGAAGGCTATGAGAAAAAAGGAGGTGAGGCCTATTTCAAAATTAAAAAAGGCAAAAGAAAAAAGAGAGGATAGGTCTGTAAACAAAACCTATCTGCAAAAAAAAGTTTAAAAAATGTGACGTCTATATATATATAAATTTGGAAATAATCGAGGAAAAAGAAGAAGAGAAAATTTACAAGGAAAGTCGAAAGAAAATATCATTATCGGCTAAGAATTTTCATGTTTTTCCCTATTTTTATTGTCTTCTCCCAACATAGTCATTGTCATATGTTCCGACTAGTATTGATCCAGATTACTGGACAAACAGAAATAAACTCAACTCAACGCTACATGACACTACGGACAATATCAACCCAACGCGCACATTGCTGCAGTCGAGGACGTTGCTTCTCATGTCGTGCAGATGAGGAGGACGAACGAGCTGGAGTGTGAGTTTTCTGAATCTCCTCGTCGAAGAGCATGTGCTCTGAACTGCGCCTGTCAAAGTCACTGCAACTGAAAATGAGTCTCCTTGTCGGAGTACTCTGGCCCGCCACAATAATGTGGACAACTGCTCCATCTCGGAAAAGGGCCTAACTGAAAAGGAGCCGTGGCTGTGCAATCCTCGTCGGAGTCTACGGTCGCTGGAGAATGGAGTCTGAAATAAGTCTCCTCGTAGGAGAACTGGGTCTCTCCCATCTGGCTTAGAGAATGGTGCACTACTCTGGTGTACCTATGATACCACATGAAAACCCTCGCCAACATGGCATAGGGAATGATCCTCTACTCTGGAGTCCCTATGGCTCACATGAAAACTCTGGCCTACAAAACTAGAAAGGATGGGGACCTCTGAACTGATGGCAGTTCAGAGCACATGCTCTTCGACGAGGAGATTCAGAAGACTCGCACTCCAGCCCGTTCGTCCTCCTCATCTGCACGGCATGAGAAACAACGTCCTCGACTGCAGCAATGTGCGCATTGGGTTGATATTGTCCGTAGTCATGTAGCATTGAGTTGAGCTTATTTATGTTTGTCCAAGCTGAGCATTGCATGCTCCAGCTTGAGGGGGAGTGTTGGAGTATTTGTTGTATGCGTCATGAGTTGTAGCAGGGTAAATGGATCTTGGAGAAGATCCATTAACCCCATCCATGTGTTTAGTCCCACATTGTCTAATGGTGGGACTTGGAGGCTCTAGGACGGCTATATACGGAGCCCCAGACGTCCTGTATCCATTGAGAAAAATCAATGAAGCATATGCCCCATTGAGGGCTTCTCCCGTGGTTTCATCCCGCTCCTCACGGAGTAGGGTTCCACGTTAAATCCACGTTCTTTGATGTTTTTTCTTTTTCCATGTTATGCTTCCGCAAGTTTATTTTCTTAACAGAGAGGTCCTACTACCCTTCTACGACCCCATCAAAAGCTCCTCATTTCGTCTACATATCCTATAATGTATGATGGTGCTAGGCCGCTTGGTTTGTCTATAATATGGTTTTAAAAAACGTACCTCGAGGCATTGAGGTGTATGCTATTCTATCATATTTAATATGTTGGTTGCACCTATGTTATACAATGATATAATTATCTATGTTCTCCATCATATTGTTTTGAGAACGTTTTCCTGAGCTAGAGTGGGGGTACCGCCTTTCCAAACCAGCTTGTTGTCAGAGCAACGAGATCTCTGTTTCGGGTGGCAGGCCTCGTCTAACAGAGTTAGGGGAGTTCATATACTGCATTGCACGGAACTGTACAGATGAGTTAACGAGTTAGGATTCGAGGCATCTCATATGCAGAATATTACATATTTGAAAGTTCTAAGCATGCATATTATATATTCACAACATGTATAATAATGCGCGTTTAATGTAGGAATATGTAAAGTTTGGATTTTAAAGAAACAAAATAGTTTTGTTTGGTTGTAGGTTTTATACATAATATAATTCTTTTATAAATCGCGTGGCCTCAAATTTCAACGAAATTCCACCGAAATTCTCTGAAATTTCCATTTCTTTAGGTCATCGAAATTGAAATACACCGTTTCTTTTTCCAATATTTCAATGAAATATCATGGAAATGTCAATGAAATTTCATCGAAATTACACATCGTTTCGGGGAAACAACAAAAATAAGGGAATCCAACCTTCACTTTTCATCAAAAGTTACATATATTAATGAATTTTCACTTGTTTATTCGCTAATGTGTTGAGTTTTTCGAGTGCTTTACATTGTTTAAAGAAGTTTCTTTAGTTAGTTTCTATATTTTATATCTAAATCCAAATCAAATCAGTTGGACACAAGATTCAAGAGTTTGATTAATGTTTTAACTGAAGATATCTATATTTTTTGTTTTTCTTTATTTTGATATATATGTTTTAATTAGTTATTGTAGAGATATATTTGCTTACGTTATTTATTTCCATGTTTCCGTACTGTTTCTTAATTCCCTGTACTTATGAATGTCTTATGTAATTTACCCATAATCTACTCTCCTATACCCATGTCGATACGATATATCGTCGATATATCGACGCCATATCGCCGACATCGAACCGAGATTGTGAATAAAATTGCCTTGGAAGGCCAAATATCGACCATATCGGCGATATATCGGTGACCTGTCGATATCGATATATCGTCGATATATCGTTGATATATCGCGATACGGCCTTCCATGATCATGAGATGAGAGATGATCTCTTTCTTTCTCAACTAGACGTTCTTGCAGGTTTTAATTGGAACACACGTATACAAGATCATTCAGCTTCGTCTCCAATATGTTTCTCTTCTTGGTAAGGATCTGAAGATCAAAATATAAATTTTAACTTTATATCAATTACTAATTTACTAATCAAATCTGGTGGGTGGAATGGAGTCATTACTGAGTCAAATGTGCTCCAGTTGCGCTCACATCCGGAGGATGAAGACATCAAGCTCAAGATTTTGATGGCCATGGTTTTCAAATGAGGCGTGTCATCTCCATGATTATACCACCAATTAGCTGTTTAAATAGAGAATTGGTCAATATAATATAATAAAGAAGGTTTGTCAAAGAGATAATGGCCAGGGGATGGAATACCCAGATAAAAATTGCCATCATTTGTCATCCCATGTCTCACAGCTAAAGGTTTGCCAAAATCTCCACGACCAAGCCTGTATGACATCTCATCCCTAGTAATTGCATATTGTATATCCAAATCTGGATAAAATCTTTCCATGCACTCCTTAAGCCCTCTCTTTACCACAACATCCGGATTGCCACGAGACTCAGTGTAGAAGAAAAATGGGTTCAAGTAATAAGCTGCTAGATGCAATGGAGTATCGAGCCTCCCTTTGGTCTTGGAGGTAATGGCATCCACAATAAATTTGTAAGACGGCTCCATGCCACTGAATGATGCAATTATCTCTTGTTTGGCCTCTTAAAGTCCTCCATAGACAAAGCCTATGGATGGGCGTCGATCTGTATTAACCACACACAATAAACGAACAAATGGAGTGAAAACTCGAACGACATGTGCAGTGTGGTTCCAGAATGTAGGGTTGAATACAATAGAACTCGCCGCTTCTCCCTTCTTAGTCTTGTACCATTTGCAGTTCCTCCACTCTTCTGAGGAAAACATCAACCTAAGCTTGTATTTCTTGTCATTCAGGCTCTTAAAAGTGAGAAAAGGGGATGTAAATCTTGTTTGTTCGGGCCATGCAATGTCCCTCTTACTAGTGAACTTGAGCATCAAGATTAGAGTTTTGGTGTGAGAATAGATGAACACCGTAAGCCTCTTCGCCTTCATGATTGCACTCATCACCTTCGTCTCCCTACTTATCTCCTCCAAAGCAAGATCAATGGAGTGTGCGGCGCACAGAGTCCACCAAATCTGCGAATATTTGGTGACCAACAATCTTCCTGCTGCTATATTGGCGGATGCATTATCCGTCACAATCTGAACCACTTTATCCACTCCCACCTCATTCAAACACTCCTCCACCAACTTGCAGATGTATTCCGCAATGTGAGCCTCCTCTGAGGCATCTGTGGACTTCAAAAATGAAGTCCCCAAGATGCAATTGACACAAAAATTGATGATACTCCATCCACGCTTGTCCGTCCATGCATCTGTCATCAAAGAGCATTCCGTCGATGTCCACGTATCACGATGGCATTGCAAGTCTTCGTGAATCTCCTACACTGCATTCTTCATAAGCGGACCGCTAAGCATCAACTTCCTCCCTCACCTCATGAACATCATCGGCTTTCTGAGACTTCTTCTTAGCAACATCATCAAGGTACGCAATCATCTTTTTCTTCGTTTCCTCGTCCACCATGGGACATACAGCTACGTTCCCTCTTCGGTGTGCTAGATGTTGCGTGAATCTGTACACACTACCCTTGACAATCTTCTTACACAGTTATTGGGATTAGTACGATTTGCAAGGTAAGCGTATGGACATGCAGGATTAATCGATACCAGTAGCACGTAAAAAGACGAGTCGCTACCAGAAGTGACATTCGCTTGAGATACATAGTCAATAAACTCACAATTAAGGCAATCAACAAACACAAAGCTAACTAAACTCACAATTTGAACTTCCTAATTAACTAACAAAATCACAAATTGAACATATATGCTAATGAATGCCAACCATATAAATATAAGCTAACCAATGACAAATAAATATAAGCTAACCAATCACAACATATAAGCAAAATATTTCTAAGTTAACAAAGATTTAGAGAATAATAAACATGAGCAATAAACCAAGCCAAAAACATCTAAGCAACATGCGCATCGTCAATTAAATCTAAGTTTTAATAAAAAAAACCTAACAACTAACATTTTTTAACAAAAGGTGCAAATTAGCAAGATAACCTAGTCATTAATAACTAAAATCAACGTATAAAACAAGAAAAAAAAAGAAAAAAACGAGTTTCAGAAACCCTAACAAGGCCAGACCGTCAGGGGCGGTGGAGGTCGTCGCATGGAGGTCACAAACGGAGTCGAACAGACCCTAACCAGGTTCGGCTCCAAACGGAGTCACCGCACAGTGGTCACAGATGCGGAGGAAGAGGCGGTAACGCAACGGAGGTCCAGGAGTTGAGCGGCGAAGGGTGGCGAGTCGAAGAGTCGAGCTTCTGAGGTTTCTGTTTGGGGTTCTGTTTCGACAAAAACCCAAACCCCAAATTCTGCTATTGTTGGTTATTCGGGTATTTGGGTACCGTTATCTTTTTTAAAAAGTTCTATGTCAAAATCGGCCGCTTAGTCGGGCGACTAAGCCACCTGCTTAGTCGGGTCAACCCGACTATAGGCCGATTCGACCCAGTCGAGTCGGCTAACCCTTCCTCCCCCCCGACTAATTGAGCCGACTAGTCGGCCGACTTTTACAACACTGGTGTGGACCGCTATAAGGCCAGGTTAGGGGCCCGTGGTTTCACTCAAACCTACGGGGTAGGCTATCAGGATACATTCTCTCTAGTAGCCAAACATTCAACACTATGCATTCTTCTATCCATTGTTGTTTCACGGGACTGGCCTCTTTACCAGCTTAATGTGAAGAATGCATTTCTATATGGGGACCTACAAAAGGAAGTATATATGCAGCGGCCACCAAGGTTTTGCTACTAAGGGGAAGTCCCAGAAGGTGTGCAAGCTCCATAAGGCGATTTATAGCCTGAAGCAGAGTTCGAGAGCTTAGTACCAAAATCTATCGGAGTTGATAGAGCAACAAGGTTTTATGCGATGTACTGAGGATCTCTCACTTTTTGTTCAGAGGACTCAGAGAGGTACTGTTGCTATCCTTGTTTATGTGGATAATATAGTTGTTACAGGGGACGATGAGCAGGGTATTCAGGCTGTCAAGGAATTCCTAAGTCAGCAGTTTGTGACCAAGGACCTTGGTAATTTACGTTGCTTCTGTGGACTGGAGTTGGCTAGGAGGTAGTGAGGTCTTGTGATGACCTAAAGGAAGTACGTTACAGACCTTTCAGAGATAGACATGGTAGCTTGCAGACCTGCCGCTGCTCCTATTGACCCGAGCATGAAGCTATATGATGATGACACTATCGAGGTCGACAAGAGGAGGTACATGGAGCTTGTTGGCAAGCTACTATATGTGACTATTTCCAGGCCTGACATATCTTTTGCCGTGAGCAAAGTGAGTTAGTTTATGGAGCATCCTAGACATGCACATATGATGCAGTCCATATGATTTTGAGGTTTCTGAATACTTCACCAGGTACGAGATTTCTGTTCAGCAGAGATACATCTCTTTCAGTTACTGCATGTGCAGATGCAGATTATGCTGGGTGTCCAAAGGATAGGAAGTCTACTTCAAGTTTCATTGTGTTCATAAGGAATTGTCTGGTTTCTTGGAAGAGCAAGAAGCACACCGTAGTTACCAAATTAAGTGCGGAGTCAGAATACATGGCCATGGCACATGCCAAGGTCTTAAATGTCGAATTTCGATTTCATCTCGGTAAGCCTGGAAAGATAAATTCGGTGGAATTTCGGTGAAATGATTAGAAATTGGGGAAATTACTTGAAAAATCATTTTTTAAAAATAAAGATTTCTAATATTCTTTAACTCAATAACTGGTAAGATATCGATATGATATGCTACATTAAATTTCCATCCAATCATCAATCAACAATCAAAATGTATTATGCTGCTCAGAACCAAGATCAGATTTGGAATCGTAATTTGAAGCCATTAGTTTCTCCTCTTGAACATGAAGAGAATGGTGATACATGAGACCCTCTTCAATAAGAATGAGGTGATATATATGATAACTACTAATTAAAAGATATATATCAAAATAAAGAAAAACAAAAATAAAAATATCTTCCGTTAATAACTTTAATTAAACTCTTAAATCTTGTGTCTAACTGTTTTGGTTTGGATTTAATCTACAGCAACAACAACAACAACAACAAAGCCTTTTCCCACAATTAAGTAGGGTCGGCTACATGGATTCTTCGCCTCCCTTCAGATCTATTTTGGGTCAATCCCGGGCTTATATTATGGATTTAGATCTAAATATAGAAATTAACTAAAAAACTTCTTTAAACAATGCAAAGCACTCTAACAACTCAACACGTTAGTGAATAAATAAGTGAAAAATCATTAATATATGCAAATTTTGATGGAAGTGAAGTGTAGATACCTTTATTTTTCTTGTTTCACTGAAATAACATGTAATTTCGATGAAATTTCGTTGACATTTCGTTGATGTTGCTTTGAAATCCTAAAAAAAGAAATAAGGGAGCATTTCGATTTCGGTAACCTAAAGAAATTGAAATTTCAGAGAATTTCAATGGAAATTCGTTGAAATTTGAGTCCATGGCGCAGGCTAGTACGGAGATGATGCGGGTCAGATTTGTTCTTATTGACCTAACTATAGAGGCGCCTCTTCCCATGCACCTCCAATGTGACAATCAGGCTGCTATCTTCATTGCCAACAACCCAACTTTTCATGAGAGGACCAAACACATAAAGGTGGACTATCACTACACTCGTGACATGATATAAACGGGTCTTATTGCCACTACTCATGTCAGCCCTGGAGATCATATAATAGATGTTTTACTAACGCCCTAGCCAGATGGCCTTATCAGAGATGTTGTTCCAAGCTAAGCCTGATCGATATCTACGCTCCAGCTTGAGGGGGAGTGTTGAGATATTTCCTATTTTTCTTACTATTTTTTTATTATCTATTATTTTGTCTTCTTCATGTAATTTGCCCAATAGGTTCCTTTCCTATGTAAGAGAACCCAAGGGCCTCTCATTAATGCAATCAATTTTTTACCCTCTACATCTACTAATAAGCTTAAGCGCTTAGGAAAATGCCAATAACTAGTTAGTTTTGAGGAGTCAGTTGAAGGATGTACTCACATGATTGTCGTGATGGCAATATCCATTGACCTTCTCGACGCACCTTCCTACCTCTGTATGATTGCTTGATCTAGGCCAAGCCTTAGAAAATGGGAGAGCAAGGGGAATCATGATGATGCTCATCCTCTTCTTACAGAGGATGTCTACATTGAGGATTGTCCCACCCCATCCAAACTAGTCGAGGGGCAAAGGGAAACACATGTTGGACCTTGAAGAAGAATTTTCCCTTAAGGGTATGCCTCCTTTTGGGATCCGAAACAATACTCAGTTGCATGTTATTCCAATCACTGTTCCTCAGCCCAAGGCACTAGTGAAGAGACTTACCCCTCCAGATAGGATTAGTCTTGAATCTCCATGTACCTACTTTGTGGTTTATAAGGGAAATCTAACTTTTATTGATGGCATCGATCAATACACCCTAAATAACAAGAAAGGAATTAGATGAAGTGGGTGATTCTAGTTAACAGACAGTCCTCGAACTCCTAAGCGTCAAGGCTTAACCTCCGCTTCAAGAGAGCCTAGGAAGTGATTTCGATTCGTTACCACGGTATTTATGTGGTTAAGGGCGCCTTGCCTTGACCTCCATACTTGAATATTGAGCTTTATATACATATTTGGGGTCCAATATCCTAATTGTCATGGTTCTGGATATTACCTTGTTTTGGTTAATGAATCTAGACTTTCATGGACTTTCGTGCTTCAAAGTCTCGTGTTATATCGATCACCATAAATTTGTTAAAGAAATAAAAACTCGGTACGATATCTATGTAAAAAAAATATGTATTGATTATAATGATGGGCTTTATTTATTTTACGTGATTTTTATCGCTCTTGGGACATTTTTTATGGACTATTTGTGCTCACACTTCATAACATGATAGGGATGTCAAGTGCAAACATACGCACATTTTAGATGTTACGAGGACTATTTTGATTCACACAAACATGCCTTCTATGCACCGAGGAGATGTTGATATCACCACTTTGAGGCGTTCTCTCGTGGTTTCATCTCGCTTTTAGGGAGTATGGTTCCACATTAAATCCCGAGTTCTTTATTGTTTATTCATTTATCTCTGATTCCGCTTCCGCATTATATTTTCTAACATGGTATCGCAACGGGTTCGATTCTCGAGGATGTATTTTATATTTTTGTTTGAGATTCGATTTTTCGATTATGTGTTCTTGAAGTTTTATTCATTGAAGAATATTATCATGTATTGTTCAAGTTCGAGAAAATTAGTAATCTTGGAACCCTAATTTTGGATCATCTTCAGATCTCCTCATCGCAACAGGCCGATCTTCTCCAGCAAGCAGAGGCTGCGAAGGCCACTTCTCGGCGCTTGGCGGTAGCGGAATCTGATAAGGCACGCCATCGTGCATCCCCTTCATCTCGCGCACATGTATAGGGTTCCCACACAGAGCCCCAGACGAAGCCTCATTGCTCCATCTCGCAGCAACAAGAAATGAGCCCGTACCCGGGTGGCACCTCGTCGCCTCATCTACACAGAGCTCCATACTTCACTAGGTGGCGACAATATCCAAGGAGAAGCCGAGGAAGCCTAAGGTCACTGTTGTCGAGGCCGCTTCAAAGATCGACGGGACGGATCTTGTTGTGTTCCTTGTTGATATTGCGGGATCGTATGAGACATCCCTGATTGAAGAGGTGGAAGACCCAATAGGAAGGTGACTTGTTCGTGCGTTGTGTTCCCAAATGGGAACCCTAAATAGATCCCAAAGGTGGGCCTTCTGCTGCAGTTCAATGAGGGTCGGAAGTTAAAAAATATTTTATTTTCTTTTGGGCTGCAACAAAGGAAAATAATGAGTGGACTGAGATTTAAAAAAATGTAAAAAAGGGAGAGATGAAGCCCAAGCTTATATTAAAAAAGAGAGGTTTGGGCCTTTGGCCGAGTGATTTTGTTAAAAAAATATTTTGAGAAAAAAGGTGTGTGCAAAAAAATCGTATGTGAGAAAAAAGTAAGAAAGGGAAAAGCCATAAAAAATGTGAACGACATATTTGAAAAAAAGAGAGATGACTGCTATTAAAAAAGGGAATGAAATATCCGAGAAAAAATGATTTTAAAAAAAGGAAAAAAAGAAAAAAAACGTTGAGAAAACCCGAAAAAATATGACAGCTTATTTGGTTTTGTTTTCCCCCATCTTATTTTCTTCTCCCAACTTTATCGATATCACTATTTTCCGACAAGTATGGGAGCAGGGGGAGTACTATGTAGAGTCTCATATTGCCATATTTCATATTCCAGTCCACACTTTCTCAGACTCTATAGTTTTTTCAGATGAAGATTTCCCATGCGCAGCTTCAGACTCGACGTCAGATTGGTTCCAAGTTTCTAGTTTCAGACACACACATGTATGCGGTCTTCAATTTGATGTGCACATGTATGCCATCATTGTTTGTGATCCCCATCTTTTATGTTTCGGCCATGGTTTTCATGTGATCGATAGGGACTCCAGAGTAGAGACCTCATTCCCTATGCCATGTGGGCTAGGGTTTTCATGTAATTTCATGGGGACTCATAGTAGAGATCTCATTCTCTGAGTCAGATGGGAGAGTCCTAATACTCCGACGAGGGTACTTTTTCAGAGTCCATTCTCCAGCGATAGTGGACTCCGACGAGGATTGCACTCCACGACTTTTTTAGTTCGACCCTTCAGAGATGGAGCAATTGTCTACATATTGTGGCGGGCCAGAGTTCTCCATGTAGAGACTCATTTTCAGTTGCAGTGACTCTGACAGACGCAATACATAGCACATGCTCTCTGACGAGGAGTTTCAATTTGACTCACACTCCAACCTATTCGTGCTCCTTACCTGCTCGGCATGAGAAGCAATGTCCTTGATAGCAACAGATAGTTGTGCGCGTTGAGTTAGTATTGTCTGTAGTATCTTGTATTGTGAGTTGAGATTTCTTTATGTTTGTCCAAGCTGAGTATTGCATGCTCCAGCTTGAGGGGGAGTGTTAGAGTATGCGTCATATGTATTGATGGGTAAATAATCCCTGCAGGGTCCATTTACCACATCCCAGAGTTTAGTCCCAAATCTGTCAGTGGTGGGACTTGGAGGGTCTGAGGAGGCTAATATAAGAAGCCCCAGACCCCATGTATCCAGTGAGAAAGTGCAATGCATGCATCAACCCTTTGAGACATTCTCCCGTGGTTTCATTCCACTCCTTAGGGAGTAGGGTTCCACGTTAAATCCCGAGTTCTTTAGCATTTATTCATTTATCTCTGATTCCGATTCCACATTATATTTTCTAACAATGGCAAATTCCCTATTTAGATTACTTTCTTAACTGCCATTTTTTGTTGCTATGTACTTTTTTGGTTAAATCTTCCTGAACAGGGGTTGCTTGATTCTCTTGGTGATGACTTAAAGCTCTTGAGGATTTTTCTGGTGAGACTATCAATGTTGACCTACACTTTGGCCGACAGTTCGTACGTAGTTGAGCCTTTTAACTGAGCCAAGTCTCATCAAACCCATGGGGAACCTCTTAAGACATACATAGTACAGACCGATAGTTTGGATATATATGCTAACAGTGACACATGTCTAGTGAGGACATTTCTTTGGAAGATATCCACCTTCTAATTACCACTAGGAAAGGCAAACAAACACGTAAAATGCATGCAAAGTTGCAACTAGCGTATACCATGAGTTATGTTTACATACAATTTATTAAAGGACAATCAAGGACACATACACCTATCTCGCATGTTCAGTTTATGTAGATTCCACAAAGATGATGAGAAGCTCCAGAATTGTTCCGCACTCTGTCGGCACTTCGACAAGTAGTAAGAGAATGACCTATACCTGAGGGCAGAGCTTGATGTGCCAAATGGTGTAGTAAGAGGACATACTGAGAAAGTGAAGGTCACATGATCTCCCTCCGATGGTAGACAAGATACTTGTATTTATAGTCAGACAGTGCTGGAGCTGACTCATGATGCTCAATAACAGGGACAAAGTAGGATGTCCATGCCTGTGGTAGCATGTGTCCTTAGTATGCTTTAGATAGTAGCAATATGTGCACTAAGGTCGAGGGATGCCACCTCCTTGACTACGGATTCCTCGTCCTCTGAATTAAACAGATCCTCTACCTCGTGAAGCAGCTATGATAGAGGTCTGCCTCTTCCATAGGAGGGATAGTGGCGCTATCGAGAAACTGACTATGTAATGCATATGTCGGATCAAGACCAACAAGGAAAACGCCCAGCATCAAATTACCTTTCTGTCAGAAAAAAAACAACCATCGTGGTGTTCCTGTATGTCAGTTACCGATCAACACAAGTACTTAGAGGTAGGTAACTGTGGAGCTTCTAAAACATTCTCCTTATGCTGGAGTATCTTTTGTGGAGAGGGTGACAATCTGGCTTGATAATGTATGTGTTACGTTGAAACTAAAGAATCATGATCTCATTTTTCACCTAAGAATATGACATCATAAGAGTATCCCACATAGCCGTCGTTGTGGATTGATGTAGGATCACATTGACAGTCTCTGTTGTGAGTGCTTAAAAGTCAAACTTGAGCCCATGCGTTATTTTGCTTCAGCATGGCGTTGAGCTTTGTCGGCCAGCTCTGTTTTTGTCATGAATCATGATGCACTCCTTGTTTCTTTTCATGTTGCTAATGAATTATATCATCCACAACTTGTAGTTTGTCCAAGTCCATCTCGACAAAGGGATAAGGACCCCTGATGGCCCCATAAGTAGCATTTATCATTTCTTCTTCTATGAAGAAAAAAAGCACACCCGCGTAGGACGAAATCACCAGAAAGAGATGGACCAAACTTATCTACTCAAGCATATTAAAGAGGTTGCGTGTGTAGATTAGTTACAACACTTCCATCACCACTATAGGTGCTTTAAATTTCTCAAGATCTGATTCATATGATCATATTTGGACTGGACTGTCTCAAAACCTGGGCTCTGAAAATCAGATAATTTCAGAAGTGATTACATCGGAAAACATGCGCCATGGTCCCAGATCTAGAGGCCCCAGAACACTCGTTCTTTTGGCGAACGGATTGTTCATGAGCACCTCAGATGCCCAATGAACCCAACGACACCGTGCGGATGATTGCAGCTGTTGCTGCTATCGGTTGCAGCACCACTAGCAGTGTTGTTGCAGCCAGTGGCTGGCGGTGAGTGGGGTTTGTGTTATCAAAAGGGGCCCAGATCTATGGTCCAAGATCATCACTCTGATACCTTGTGGAAGGGAAATAAATAAATGTTTATTATTGTGTCCCAGGGTCCTCTATATTGTAAAGATAGATTGTCATCATCTAAGGACGTAGCTCAGCTACTGGTTAACACCTTCTAAATCTCCAGGTTTGTGATTGAGTTTGGTATTTGTTTGTGACTGTTGGAGGAAATGAAAGAGAGAACTTTCCAGGGACCCCTAGGCTCTCTTATATAGAGGAAGTTTATGGGTAAATTACATAAGATGGAACAATGAAAATAAACATGACGCATAAGTACATAAATACTAGAAATATCTCTACACTCCCCCTCAAGATGGAGCATAGATGCCAATCATGCTCAACTTGGAAAAACATTTATGAAACGGCCCTCTGAGCAACGGTTTAGTAAAGATATCTGCAGTCTGTTCTCCCGAACTAACATGGGAAGTAGAAATCAACCCCTTCTGAATCATATCCCTGGTATAGTGGCAGTCTACCTCAATATGCTTCGTCCTTTCATGAAATGCAGGATTATTTGCAATAAATAATGCTGCTTGATTGTCACACTGTAACTGCATGGGTAATGGTACATCTATATGCAGATCTGATAATACGGCTCGAACCCACATCATCTCCGTGCTTGCATATGCCATGGCTCTGTACTCAGATTCAACACTAGATCTAGCCACCACTGTTTGTTTCTCGCTCTTCCAAGAAACTAAAGAACTTCCAACAAATACTGCAAACCCTGAGGTAGATTTCCTATCTCTAGGACATCCTGCATAGTCCGCATCAGCACATGCAGAGATAGAAAGATTTGTTTCTTTACTGAACAACAATCCTGCACCCGGAGACGACTTTAGATATCTCAATATCATTTATACATCATCCATGTGTATCTGTCTGGGTTGCTCCATGAATTGACTCACCCGACTAACTGCAAAAACAATGTCAGGTCTGGTGATAGTAATATAGCTAAGTTTTCCCACCATTTCTCTATATCTTCTTTTATCAACTTCCTCTGTGTCATCTCCATATAGCTTCATACTAGGATCCATGGGAGTAGTGGAGGGTCGACACCCGATCATACCTGTCTCAACAAGCATATCTGTAATATATTTCCTTTGGGTCATCACAAGACCCTGCGCATTCCTCGCAAACTCCAATCCCAGAAAGTACCATAGAGTACCAAGATCCTTAGTCACAAACTGATGGCCTAAAAATGCTTTTACCATTTTTATCCCCTGCATGTCATCTCCCTTAACAAGTATGTCATCAACATATACCATAATCACAACAGTACCTCTGGGAGTCTTCTGGACAAACAAAGAGTGGTCAGCATTTGATCTTATGAACCCTTGCTTCTTGATGAGATCTGAAAGCTTCTGAAACCATGCCTGCGGACTTTGTTTAAGACCATATATAGCCTTGTGAAGTCTACATACCGTATGACACTCCCCCTCAGCAGCAAACCTCAGAGGCTGCTGCATGTAGACCTCTTCCTACAGATCTCCATATAAAAAGGCATTTTTAACATCAAGTTGGAACAAGGGCCAATCACGTGCCACTGCGACTGAAAGAAGAACACGTAGAGTTGAATGACGCGCCACCGGGGAAAAAGTGTCCATATAATCTACGCCATAGGTCTGAGTGAATCCACAGGCCACTAGTCTTGCTTTGTAGCAATCAAGGTTGCCATCCGCATTATATTTGACAGTAAAGACCCATTTACAACTGACCACAGAAGCTCCTGGGGGAGCAGCAACTAAGCTCCATGTGCCATGAGATCTTAAGGCAGCCATTTCCTCTTCCATGGCTAATCGCCAGCTGCTGTCTTTCAAGGCATCCTGATAGTTCCGTGGTATCTCCACGATAAATAGGGTAATAGCAAATCTCTGAAAATCACCAGTGAGGCGATGAAAGGAGACCTATGAAGCAAGTGGATAAGACGCACACGTTCGCTTGAACTTCCTCAAGGCAATAGGGACATCCAAATCATCAGCAGTGTCCACCTGTACATCATTATCCTGCACTTGTGCATTGTCAGTCCCATCAGTACTCATCACATGGACATACCTGGGTCGTGGTAGATGAATGACGGCCTCCGTGAGCTGGATTCGGACGACGAGTATAGAATTTTGGTAAAGGTGGGACAAGTGGTGGTGGTGGTGACGGTGGTGACACAACAGGAGTAGGTATGTGATCAGACTGACGTACAGGAGGAGGTGGCGCATAAATGTCATCATTAGTAGTGGAAGGAGTCATCCTATCACCTGTAGGCGAGAAATACATGGCATTCTCAAAGAAAGTGACATCGGCACGGACATAATATCTGTTGTTCACAGGATCATAGCACCGATAGCCCTTTTGAGTACAAGAGTATCCCAGAAAGACACACTTGACAGCCCTAGGTGAGAGCTTGTCAATCCCTGAAGTAAGTTGATGGACAAAAGCAACTGAACCAAAAACACAAGGAGTTAGTGAGAACAATTCCCTGTCAAGAAATACAATAGAAAGAGGAGCTTTCTCCCCTAACACAGAAGATGGCATACGATCATCAGATAACCTGCCATAAGCACAACATCACCCTAAAAAGATAGTGGAGCACAACTATGAATTAGTGAAGTCCGAGCCACATCAAGAAGATGACGCTGTTTTCTCCAGCGCCAACAGTCAAGATGGATGGGACGAATTACGAGCTTTCGGCGATGCTGTTCATGAGCTCTGATACCATGTTGGAGGAAATGAAAGAGAACTTGTTTATTCCAGGGAACCCTAGGCTCTCTTATATAGAGGAAGCCTATGGGTAAATTACATAAGTTGGAACAATGAAAATAGACATGACGCATAAGTACATAAATACTAGAAATATCTCTACAGTGACACCTTTCTTGCATTTGTTTCCTTCTAGTCTATGGAAGATGCGTATGTATTGAGTAAATCAATTCAATTTTCTCCCATCTATTTTAAGGTACTCCCATTCTTTCTTCTTCTTGTGGTTTTTTTCCTCGTAAATATCTGATTGCATATGTGCTTGATTTCCACAAGCGTTGTTGATGTGGTTTTCATTTCGTCTGGTACCTTGGTGCACACTATCTGTAGACGGCATTAATCTAATGGATGAGACCAAAAATGAAATAAACAAGAAGTTTAAACAACGTAGGAATGTCCTAGAATTTAGAGATTTTTAACTGTGAAGAATGAAGAAGATGCATGCTGAGAGCATGTTCAATGATAAGATGATTTGATAGGACTGAATATATTTTAAGCCTTCATTTTTAACGATTATACCGAATATCTTTCAACCCTTCATTTTTCTTGAAATGTATCGTTTCTGTTATTTATATCAATTGAATGTAAGTTATAGGAGAACCACACGTCCGACTCGGAAAACCATAGAATCAAAATGGTAAGGTTTTGTGCAATTATATTCCAATGCAAGGAAGGGTGAGCCCACATAGGAAAAGGCTCATGTTTGATTATGCAAGAATGTATGAACAAAAAATGAATAATTTATTTGATTCCTATTAATTCAAAAATGTGGCCCTAGAATTAGTTAAATATATGGCAAAGGAATGGGTTGTATACAGGATAACAAAGAACTTCCATTTTGAGACTTTATTCGGCAAGCATATTAGTTCAGGATGCTGCCTTGAACACATTTTGAGGCATCTTCTTGTGTGTAGTGGCAATCTCGTATATAAGATAAGAGAATGCCAAAAGCAGCGTCTTAGGAACTTATTATGTGTGCCTTGTATCTGTTATAAAATATGAAGAATGCGGAAGCGGAATGATAAAGAGCATAAGAACAAGAAACATAGACATGGAAGACCATGATTTAACGTGTAACCCTACTCCGTGAGGAGCGGGATGAAACCACGGGAGAAGCCCTCAAAGGGGCATGCTATGCATTGCTTTTTCTCAATGAGTACAAGAGGTCTGGAGCTCTTTATATAGCCTCTCCAGAGCCTCCAAGTCCCACCCACAGGCGGTATGGGACTAAACACTGGATGGGGTAAATGGATCTTCTCCAGGATCCATTTACCCTGCTACAACTCAACATGGCGCACTACCAAATACTCTAACACTCCCCCTCAAGCTGGAGCATGCAATGCTCAGCTTGGACAAACAGAAAGAAACTCAACTCAACGCTACAAGACATTACGGACAAACCCAACACACACATGCTGCAGTCGAGGACGTTGCTTCTCATGCCGTGCAGGTGAGGAGGACGAACGGGCTGGAGTATGAGTCAACTGAAGACTCGGAATTTGACCATCGAGTCTAAAATTGCACCTGAAGTCTCCTCGTCGGAGAACTGGGTCTCTCCCATCTGGCTCAGAGAATGGTGCACTGCTCTGGTGTACCTATGATACCACATGAAAACCCTTGCCCTCAATGGCATAGGGAATGGTCCTCTGCTCTGGAGTCCCTATGGCTCACATGAAAACTCTGGTCGAACAACAACAAGGATGATGGGGACCACGAAACAAAAGATGGCACCATATGCTCATCTGAAATTGACCGCACACTTGTGCGTGTATGAAACTGGAGACTCGAAAGACAGTCGTCGAGTCTGAACATCAACTGTAGAGTCTGATCATCTGGTTGGTCTGGAGACTGATATTTGAATATGGAATCTGGATCTAGACCTGTGACTCTACATATACCCCCCCTTTCTCCCATACTTGTCGGAAAACATGGATGTCGACCAAGTTGGGAGAAGACAAGATAAATGGGGATATAATACCAAATAAGCCGTTACATTTTCTCGGCTTTACTTGCAAATTTTTTTTTAAATTGCATACGGCTTTTCTTTGTATGCGACTCTTTCAAAGATTTTTTTTTGCAAACTTCGCCTATGGCTTTTTCTTGTACGCAGCCTTTTTTTTTCAAAATACTTGCGTACGGCTTTTTCAAATGTACGCGCCTTTTTTTTTCAAATCTCCTCCTTTTTTTTAACAAACTTCCTACTTTTTTTTAGCATCATGCGGCTTGTTCCCCCTCTTTTTCTTTTCTTTTTTTTGGTTGAAACATTACACGGCCCACATGGGCCAAGACCAACATTTTTTTTTAAACTAATGCCCAACATGGGCCGAAATATCTGCCGCCACCCCCTCTATTCCTAGGGTTCCCACGAAGGGACCCTTTCTCAAAATACCCCATCGGGTTCCTGCACTTGCCGCCGCTTGAAGGAGAAGACGGAGTCTTGGGCTCGCAGGACGGTGCGCGCCCGATGTCTGACCAGAAGATGTGGAGGCGCTCGGACCTGGAGGGTCGCAAGGGCGCGTTGCGCCTGATGGAGGCGGGCCAACATGGGAGAACGCAGGAAGGAGGGTGCCGCTGCTCCTTAGCTGCCGCCTGGACATGTAGGATCCGCCAAGGAGTTGCTCAGGTGTGCGCGACCTCGCGCGAGGCTGGCGCCTCTGCCAGGAGGCGGCGATGGCGGTGTCTCCGCCTGATGCTTCTTGCGTAGCCGCCTTCGATAGAGATGCCAAGGAGAGGATGCTAGGCGGTGCGGTCCAGATGAAGTGCGGGCTTCGCGCGCAAATACGCCAGGCTAGGAAGAATGATGGATTTGCGGGCTTTGCGATATCGCCGCGCTGCCTGGGGTTTGCTGTGGCAGGATTTGTGCCACCACGGAACCCTAGAGGATTCCATTGAGCCACCTTGTGGCACCGGACTGATTGCAGCGAAAAAAAAACATGGGCTCCAAAACCATAACCTTGAATCACGTGGGGCTTTGGAGATACGGCTAGGGCCACAGATGGGGAGATCCCCCATCGCCTGGACGAAGATCAGTGGGCATCACCAGAGCGTCCAGCAGAAATTAGGGTTCCAGGAACTGGAACTCAGAACAGAACTCCCCAAAAAAAATCTCGCTGACAGGAGATCTAGGGTTTTGAACCAACCCTCTAACAGAACTCAAATTTCAGAAATAATACAAAATAATCTTCGAATAAAAATCTTCAAGAACGTGAACTCCAACATCGAATCTCGAATAAAATAAAAAATATTCCACAAGAATCGAACCCGCTCTGATACCATGTTATAAAATATGAAGAATGCGGAAGCGGAATGATAAAGAGCATAAGAACAAGAAACATAGACATGGAAGACCATGATTTAACGTGGAACCCTACTCCGTGAGGAGCGGGATGAAACCACGGGAGAAGCCCTCAAAGGGGCATGCTATGCATTGCTTTTTCTCAATGAGTACAGGAGGTCTGGGGCTCTTTATATAGCCTCTCCAGAGCCTCCAAGTCCCACCCACAGGCGGTATGGGACTAAACACTGGATGGGGTAAATGGATCTTCTCCAGGATCCATTTACCCTGCTACAACTCAACATGGCGCACTACCAAATACTCTAACAGTATCATAGCAAATCATTTTCCATATAACATATTGATCACCTGCTTGCATTTTGTAGATTGTTTCATGAATAGTTGTATCGAAAATGGATATTATTTAGATACATAACTTGTCTCGTGTGTGACTTCCTTAATTTAAATATGGCTATTGTGCTCAATGATATATAAATAAGTTAAATAACTTAGCTGTGCTATAAAGCTTGATGCCTGATGATGTAATGGTCAATATACCATGATCCTGAAATTTCAAACGTATTGAAGAAGTAAGAATCACATAAGCATCTTGAAGGTGTTCTATAGTTTAATTGAAGTATCATGGACAAGAAGGGTTTTTTTGTGATATTGAACGAGGGCAATGGAGTTCAATATCATGATGTCTCATATTCTCCCTTTCATATGAAATGTAGCAGGTGCAACTGGCAATGTAGTGAGATGTATTTCCTTGGTTTCCTCTCCCTGAGATATTGAATGCCTGAGTCGAAAGGGGTGGCGCTGCTCTTCTTTTCTGTGTTACTCATCTACTAGAAATCATCTTTTATGTCTATTATTGGTTGTATATTTGTCTAATTGCAATTATGATGACCGTTTTTCCCTGTGTCCTCAAAAATAGTTCATTAAGGTGTGATCTTAATAGTCACACTCGATAGCTTTAACGAGGACGTTGGGAATTTTTAACGTGAAAAATGCTGCTGTGGATTAAGCTTTAACTTTTTGTACTGTTCTCTGCAGGCACTTAAGGATGTGATGGATCAATATTTGGATGTTAAACTGGTCAAACAAAGCAAACCTTGATGGAGAGGTCTTTTTCTCATGTGAATGACAGCATGCCCTCGATCACTGGAATAGGCAGCTAACATGTTCCTGCCCGCTAAAAGAATTCAAATTCTTCCTATATTGTAAATTAATATTCAGCAATTATAGCACTGTATTTAAACGCATTTTACAAGTTTTAAAGTCAATTTCAGAGATAATTACATATTTCCTCCTAGGAAATCTGGTTCCCCATGTTTAAAAAAGAAAATGACAACTTTGATTATTCTGCCACTTTCGATGATCAGCTACTTTTACTCTGGCAATTGAACATCATTCTTTAGGATTTTCGGGGTTTGTGCATTTTCCCTTACCTTGGATCTCGGTTTCAGATGCATCATGAGACAATAGAATGTGAAGTCCATAAAGAATAATGGATCCCTGGACCACCTACCCTGTCGATTTTGGGAATCAAAAACTGTGAAACTCACTAAGCTTTTCTCGCATGACAGTTCTTTTAGGACACGATATCCCTAAAGATGCATGCATGCAGTGGGGAGAAAAACTTACTGCGACATCCGTTATTTCCCCCCTTTTCAGGACCACCAGCCATCAGGGAGGATTTCTCACCTTTCTTGTTTGTTTAGTCAGCCTTACTGTACTTACACTGGCTGTTCAGCTGTTCATCCACTCACTTACCTTTACTTGAAGTCTACCATGCTGATGGTTGTGTTGGATTGTATATTCTTTCTATCATTCTATAAGATTGCTAATCCTGTTGTTTTTGTTATGTTTAAGTGTATGAAGTGAGTGTTTTACCATAGAATAACTATTTGGTGTCCACTCAATGTTCTGTCAAGACAGATTAAGTATGAACTGAGTGTTTTACCACAGAATAACTATTTGGTGTCCACTCAATGTCATGTCAAGACAGGTTTTTTATTGGTCTGTGCCATACTATGTATTTGAACAACTTAGTGCTCAATTGCAACACTGTAATAAGATGGACATTCTTAGTAACTTCTAACCATGTCTATATTGATTTTTCCTTCACTAAGAAGAGATTTAACTTCACTGGTCTGAGATTTACGAAAGTGTGGTGCCTGATTATACTACTTATGCTGGATGGATGTTCTAGGGCTGTAATTACATGATAATTTTGTTCTCTTCTTTGTTTACATCTTACTGGTTTGAAGGATGTGTTGCCAAGATTCCCAGGTTGCAAGTCCTAGAGCAGCACTGAGCTTTTGGTTGTCTGCTTGTGCAAGGAAAATAAAGAAGACAGATAAAAGAGGGAGGAAAAGCAAAGGGAAGAGGCAGTCCTTTTTGTGAGGCAAATGGTATGTATGTCTCTCTCCTATCCCCTCTTGCATCTCGCTTGCACATTCCCTCTACTTTCCCAGAAGGCTAATTGGGGGTATATCCCCATGTACAAGAAGACCCCACCACCAAAACCCTCCCAGTACCTAATCAAAAAATAAAAGCAATTCAATTAATATCCTCTTGCTATGTTCTTAGTCTTTCTCCACCTCTTTTAGCTCCCCAACTTCCCAAGGAATATTCTTAATTACAATTGTGCTTTTTATGTGTTTTTCCTTCTTTATGTAAAGCCTAGATAAGACCCGGAACCATGTGGTGTGGGCTCATCCTTACATGCCCTAAACAGTGAGCTTTGCCACCCCCAGTCTTAGAAAAGCCCTGAGGGCTCTAGCACTTCTTATCTTTCTGCGGCATTCAACCTAAACAGATAAATCACTTCTTGTTGGTAGAAATTCATTCCCAAACATCAAAAGATGTGATATTTTAAATTTGGCTTTTGATTTGTTGACAATTTGCCATCTTATTTTACATCAGTGGAACATAAATCATTTTAGAAAATTATGAATTGAGTACGACTGCCAATATTTTGATCTCTGCATATCACAGAAAATCTATCTGAATGTGATTCTCAGTAATTGAAAAAAAAACTTAATGGCATCCTTTTACACCATGATGAACCCTCATTTTGGTCTTTTTTCTTCTTTTCTTGAAGAATTTATAGCATATTTAGACTGTCTAGAGGATCGTCTAGTGAATCATTTCGAATGTAAGGTCACTATTTTTCTTGATATGGATTCCTTTAATCTCCTGTGCATTCCATCCTTACTAATCTAATCGCTACAAAAGCAGATGCTTTGTTGGGCACCAAATTTATGACCCATCTTGATGAGCCCCTTCTTTTTTCCCCGTCTGGAGTGCTTTTCACTGGTTCTTCACACCTTCTCTGTGTTGAATCCAAAGATGGGATCATGTTGACCTTTTTTAAGGATATGATGTAATAAGCTTTTGTCTTTATTCAAAATTCTTAGTTGGTTTTGGGTGTTCTTATTGAAAAGCTTATTGAGTCGATCAAGATAGTATTTAGATGTGGCAGAATGTTAGAATCTACTTGTGTATTCTTTCTAGGGTCTGATCTTGTCTTTGGTCAGTGCAACCTCTAGTTTGAACTAACCCTTGCAGAAAATGTCGTGGTTACTTGTTCGGTTTTCAAGCCCAACCTCACTGTCCTTATGGTGTATCTCCAGGTGGACTTTTAGCTAGTTTGCATCATCGATGCTTAGTCGTTCTTAGTTGGGTTCAATAAGTTGTGATTTAGCGCAAAGTCGGACAAGATAAGATACAATATTAATTTGTAAAATTGCCAAACTCAAAGTCGATTTTTGTACCGCATCGAGATAAACATAAAGTAGACAAGGGCATGGTTTGTAGATGAGATGAACCCGCATAAGATTAGGGCATGGTTTATAAATTGGTACACCAAAAATATGTAGGAACCAAATAGACTAAACATGGAGGCTAATTTTGAAGGTGAAATCTAAGGTAAAGAAATTTTCACTTTTTATTGAGGAAAACAAAGGAAGGCTTATGGAAGATAAAACTAAAAGGTTGAGAGTAATTTTCTTTTATGGCGGGATTGGTGCAAACACCTTCGGCATTGCTCGTGTTTGTGTTTTTTCTTCAATCCCAACAAGAGAGAGAGAGATGAAGATGAAAATTTCAAGGAGAGAGAGAGAGAGTGAGCACTCTCCTTTGCACGAAAATCAACAAAGTGAAGCTCGAAAAGGACTTGAGTGCCATCTGCATGATGTCGTTTCTTTTTTTTTGTATTAATAATAATAATATTTGAGTTATAAATGTTAAATATTTAGCTAAAATTGATTTGGCAGCTTATATGATAATGTATACCTTATATTTATGAAAGTATTTTTTTACATTCTGTATTTTTGTAGCAGGAAATGCTCCGAATTTATACCAAGCATGATTCGAGTTTTCATAATGGTATTTTCAACATTTTCTAGATTTGGACGAAAATTTGTGAACCTGTTTGAAATTTACAGCATGATTCGTAAATTTATGGGAGGTACATGGGGATGAAAATGGTCGGATACGGATACGAATATAGGTATATTCATATCTTTATCCATTTAAAATACGAATACGAATGTTGACGTGAATATTGATGAATGAGAAAAATGTGTTATTATATCCTTAAAAATGAACACGAATATAAAACGAATGAGTCAGATACGAATAATAACATAAGTATTTAATATATTAATTAAAATATACATGTTTAGGATGGTTTAGACATAAAATTGATATAATAGATATAACAATTTCATAATAGTTATATCAATAGTGGTGAATGTAAGCATAAAATGTTACGCACAATTGTAGATAAATCTATTACCATATTTATGTACAAAAATGAATATACAAATGCGAATGCAAATATTAGCGAAGGTTAAAGTGATATTCATATCCGTATCTATAATAAAATGAATATGAATGTTAAAATATGTATAACTGAATATGATAGCGGATCGGATACGAATATATTCACATCCTTAAAGGTACAAATTCATGCCGTAAATACATGGACCTACTAAATTTAGATGGTGTTCCAAATCTTGCTATAAATTCAGTCGTGAACTAAATTTTGAGCTTGTGCAAAATTATGCTATAAAATTACGGGTCCTGCCAAAATAATCTCCTTGTCATAAGCCGAGAATATATTGTTAAAAGTTTTCTTATCGTAAATTTAGAATATTGTGCTAAAAGCCTCTTATTTCATGGCTGTATTTAAAATGACGGTTAAAATTGAATAAAATATTGAGCATTTTTTCTTATTTATATAAATGTATGTATTCACTTTTTTTTGAAATCCTCCCCTTTACGCATATATTTTGGTAGTTGACACTCTTACCTCACATTATCTTTTTTTTCATTTTCTTTTTCCTGACAATTTGGCAAGTCTTCAGGGATCTCACTTGATATTTTTCAAAAATTTCTTGGAGCAAATCACATAAAAGTTCCTGATATTGGAATCATCAATAAAAATGTGACATTTTGATGTAAGACATTGCAATTTTGTTCATATAATCGTTCCATAACTAATCTAATAATAGTAACAGTAATATATAGTTAACACTATAATAAAGTTCACAGTGACGTTTTTTTAAAATTCGTCTGTGGAAAAGTATGAGAAATTCAATAATATGGGATTCCTTATTGAATCGAGAATCCCTTTTTTGGTATGGATAAAGGATCTTTCCATGTTATATTATTCAATTCTTGACTATGAATCGATTTGGTAGATCAAATATTGTTATTCATAATATTGATTGGATTCCGTATCATTAGGATGTAATTCATCCCATTGAATTTCTAGGAGTCAAATTTATCTTCTCTATGGGATTAGATCCCGACTTATTGCGAAGCAAAAAAACAATGACATTATGGAATTAAATATTCTCGTATTTATTGCTACTACACATTTCGAATCTTCTTATTCTTCTGGCGTTGATCAAGGAAGTAGCTGACGGACGCGAGAAAGAAGTCAGAAGGAATGCGGGGCTAGTTAATAGGGGGTTTGCGGATTGTCTCAGGCTAGCTGCTTTCCAAATTTCGAGAAAATCAAGAAGCAAAGCGAAGTCCCCAATATCAAATATCTAGTATGGAGCCTAACTACTCCACTCTTTCTTGCCACTATTCCACTCTTGCGCTTATAAAATGATGATATAGTTTGTTATGAATTACCTTCTTATACTTAATGTTAGCGATGAATGACATATGCTAAATATAAAATGATGATATTGTTCGTTATGAATTACCTTTTTATACTTAACGTTAGCGATGAATGTCATATCTATTGTTATATCATTAACGGGATTCCATTACATTTATTTGTTGGTATTTTCCAAATCTTAACTAATTATCGCTATTTTTTGAATTAAAATTTAATAACGATTAGCTAAATTTTGAAAAATAGTAAAATAAATGTTAATAGGTGAAAAATAGGAAAATAAATGTTGATAAATATCGAAAATTATATTGTCATGAAGGATATCATTATTATCAATTTTAAAACCTCGGAAAATATAGTGACATATTAGAAAAACATCATTGTAAGATCGTTTTGTTAAAGTGTAATTAATCATTAGGTATAGGACCCTAAGAATATGTAGACCATATGTGTAAGCTTATTTTCTTCAATTTTTATAAAAATTACAAGCATTGCAAAATTAAAATACTAGGCTCCAAAATATCTCCGTCTTTTATAAGGACATTTTTTTGATGCATGCTCCAAATTTTGTTTTTGCTCAAACGACAAATGACAAACATAAATGAACGTTATGGTCCATATTTATGTGTATGAAGATTGAGATGTGTTGATATAAAATTATATTTTAGCAAAGCTAAGATATTCGAATGAAATACTAACTTAGAGATAGTGCAAACAAATCGCGGGATCAAATTATTTTTTTAATGAAATTATCATTGATTTTTTAATTCACAATGAACATTGTATTTCTTGCTACACTACTAGGAATAAATCTCATGGCCACGGTTATCTGTTGATTTTTTTTCTTATTCATCATTAGATTAGCAATGATTTGTGCAACTTTCAACAAAATATTTAATTAATAGTTATTGCCATATCATAGCAAAATATTTGCAACGAATATTCAAATTATCTGTTGTAATGATCAAGTAACAAACCTTGAGATCGCATACTAGAACAAAATTATTAAATGGGATACATATATATATATTGTAAATATGTATTTATATATAAATAAAATAATCGTTTAAAATGTCAAATTTTTCAATAGAATAACATGATTGTCTATTTCGAGTAAAACTCTATAAAAGATTGTTACATTTTCTAGCATTATATATGAATATAATATTGTAATAATTTATTTATAGTTGCTTCTAGAAAATTACTCTAAGAATATAGCGGCACAAGTTATATTCCGAAAAGAGAGATGTATAACTAAAATTGTAGAAGTTAAGAAGGGCACAAGTGATAAAATCCCTATTATTTCATTATTTAAACCTTTATTTTCTGAAAATATATGATACCATCAAAACTGGGTCAATATGGGTCAAATCGCCAACCACCTGGGTCAACCCGATCGACCATCGGTCGGACCAATTTTTTAATTTCTATTTTTTAATTAATTACTTAAAACCGACTGAACCAATCGGGTCCGGCTGGTTCAATCTGGTTTTTTAAACGATGGTATAGACCCATGTTAATGATATAGCAACGTATAATATATTAGTTGCTAATTTTTAGTATAAAAATTAAAAACACTATTTTGGAAGATATAACATTTAGCTTTCTATATTTTAAAATGATATAATGAATATTCAGCAATAACATTTTTTATTAAGAGTTCAATGGGGCTGCCCCTTCGGGGAGCTAACTTGGCTCCCCGCACAATTTCGTCCGGTTTTTTATTTTTATTTTTGAAAAAAATTCTTCCGTGGAATTTCATCACTATATCTCTATATTATGTCATTAAAATTTCGTGAAAAACAGAGACTCCTACGGCCTCTATCCAGACAGTCATTTTTTAACGGTAACAGAATTGCTAAAAATGACCTCTTCTGGATGGAGGTCGTAGGAGTCTCTATTTCGCACGAAATTTTAATGACATAATATAAAGATATATTGATGAAAATCCACGGAAGAAATTTTCAAAAAAAATAAAGAAAGCGGGTGAAATGGGATAGGTGAGCTAAGTTAGCTACCCATGAAGGCAACCCCGTTTTACCCTTTTATTAAATATCGGCACAAATTCTCTGGACTTAAAACGACTTTTTTCACACTAAACAATATTAAACAATATTGACAGACAACTACGTGAGATGGAGAGCGGCGTGGGGAGGAAGGCTGAGGGTTGGGAAGGGAGGGCCACCGACAAAGAGCTTGGAGAAGGCGATGGTCAGCAAAAAGACGGGGAGTTGCAGGGCGATGCAAAGATGGAGGAGTTGGCGGGGGAGGGACCTTGGAGCGCACCAAAGCGGCGGAGCCATCCACCGAGATCCACCTTGTCCGGAAAGTGGTGCTACCGATGTGGAGCAAAGGACCACCTCTCTCCGAAGTGCTTGGCCCCTGCCCCGCTTTGTTTCCGATGCGGGAAATCCGGACATCGACGGAGGGAGTGCTCGATAAGAGGCGTCTGGTCTCTGAAGAAGGTTTCTAACAAAGTTGAGAAGGCTTGTGTGGTTGACGGCGCACAAACAGCTAAGGTGCACGAGAATCCTCAAGCGATTTTATCAGAAGCTGAGATGGGTTGTCTACTGCAACGTCTCTCAAAGGGTGCAAATTTAGATGAGCCGCTTGATGGAATCGTTGTGGGAGAAGGGTCACAGGAGGCGCTGTGGAGGATCAGAGAAAGGGTGGATTTAGCGAAAGACTCAGGAGCTGGAGTCGATGCTATTTGGTTGTCGGGAGGGCTGCTTTGCTTGAGAGGACTGTCCTTCGAAGGAGTGCAAAAAGTGATCGGAGGAGAGTTTGAAGGTGGTTTATCGCCGGAAGTAAGGGGAAGGATCTCGTGGCGGAGACCACGATTCCTAGACGGTTGCTCGGGAAATGAGGGGTCAAAGTGGCGCATGAAGGTGGCGGGCGTCCCCTTGAGATGTCGAAAGTTGGGGATTCTTCGTGAAGTGTTGCAACATATAGGTGAGGTTCTAGAGGTGGTGTGTTCTGGTTTGCGACCCGGAGAAGAATCGCAAGTGGTGGTTCTTGTCCGGGGAAATAAACCTTCTTCTCCGCAGCGCGCGACGATGAAGATAGGGAAAAGGTTGGTGGCACTGTGGTTGGAAATGTTGGACGACCAGCCAGTGGGCGACGGCCATCGTCCGGGCGACGACACCGGGAGGAGCGTCGGAGAAGATCAAACGTCAGATACCGCGGCGGGATTCGAGGCGTCGATCAAGGATGCGGAAGGCAAATCGGGAGGCGTAACGGTTGCATGTTCAAACGACGTATGCATGCATGATTTGTTGCCGAATATTCCATTCAATGCTTCGGTTTCGGATCCAATGGGAGGGCCGCACACAACTCCGGATTCTCAGGCATTCACGGATCCAAAGCAGACCTTTTCAGAGGTTGTCAAGCAACCTTTAATTCCAACGGATGGAAAGATTACAATAGATTGTCATCCCACAAAATTAAAGACCATTCAATCCACGAACGTGGACTCTCCAGTAGCCTTTTCGTTGGAGGGGTTGCGGCAAAAATCCGGAAGCTATTGGTGGCGAACGACGCGTTTCTCATCTCCGTTCTCTCCTCGATCTTCGGAACCTTCTCAAGGAGCCACTATCTCGTTTGATAGTTATGAATCCAAGCAGGTGGAATCAAATCAGGTGAAGGAGCCTATGGTGGGGAAGGGGTTCGTCGTTGGGGAAGGTGTTGATGTGTCAAGGGCGGAAGACCCGTGCAGGGGAGGACCGTTGGTGAGGAAGAGAGCAGATGCGTCTCGACGCACATGGATGAAGGGTTCGCGTGAACGCAAGAATATGGACCGCGTGATGCAAAAAAAGGGGAATTCTAGAGATGGGCAGCATTTGCCTTTTTTCCCACGTAAGCGGTTGCGAGCAGATTCGCAAGGGTGGGAGACAAGGGTGTTAGAAAGAGAAGGTGAAGTGGAGGTTGTGGGCGTACTTGCAGAAATTGATCATTTGCGTGATGAAAGTTTGATTAGCTCCCAGGACGTGGCGGCTTCTGTTCTGGAATCTAGTGACAGGGATGCGTCTACGAGGTCGAAGCATGATGTGATTACTGATGCAATCTTAGGAGAGGAAGGGAGGCTCTTCGAGATGGCGGTAGCGCGGACAGTGGGTGTTCAGGTGGCGGGGTTGAACCCCACTGTTTCCCAATGAAAATTATAACTTGGAATGTGAGGGGGCTGGGTCAACCGGATAAGCGTCTGGCGATTGGCACCCTCTTGACGGCATGGAAGGTAGATGTAGCATGCCTGCAGGAGACTAAGATTGAGTCATGGGATTTAGTGAGGTGGAGCTCCACTTCTGGAGCTCATCTCAATGAATTTAGAGCAGTGTTGGCGAACGGCAGCTCAGGGGGTATTGTAGTGGCATGGAATGGAGACCTTTTCGATATGGTAGATGAAGCTAGCTTGTCTCATTCGGTAACAGTGGTTTTGATTAGCAGGAGAGACCAGACAAAGTTTGTGGTGTCTTCGGTCTACGGTATTGCGGGATCCTCAACGAATGAGGCTCTTTGGAATGAGTTGCGGGCCATCAGATTGAGGTTTCCAACAATGGTGTGGCTTGTGGGTGGCGACTTTAATGTAACACTTTTTGCGGAAGATAGGCCTGGTGGGAGAGGAGCGCAAGACCCTGGATCTTATTTGTTTGCTGATTTGGTGGACGAGCTGGCTTTGGAGGTGCTCGATGCGACTAACTGCAAATACACTTGGAGGAATTCTTCTTCTCGTTCTCGAATTGATAGGTTTCTAATGTCCGTTGAGGCACAAGAGCTTTTTAATTTGGCAATTGTTACATCCTTTCCCAGGTCAAGGTCAGATCATACACCCCTCTGTTTTGACTCTTGTAGCGGGAGGGGTTATTCGTCTTACTTCAGATTCGAGCGGTGCTGGTTGCTGGAGGAAGGCTTCCGTGAGTTAGTGACCACTTTTTGGTCTGAGCTTGAGGTGGATGGCTCAGCGACTGTTCGTTTTGCTTTGAAGCTGGCAGCTTTACGGAAAAGGTTAGTGGTTTTCAGAAGAGACTCTCGTGCTGAGCGTGAGCGAAGGCGTACCCAGGCACAAGAGGAAGTGGTGAGATTGGATTTGTTAGAGGATAACAGAAGTCTGGATGAGGAGGAGCTAGCTAGCAGGAGGGTGGTGCAGAAGATCCTTGAGGAGGAGGATAGGAAGCGTGAGCTTGAGTGGAAGCAGAGATCCCGACAGAGGTGGTTGAAGGAGGGAGATGCAAATACTAAATTCTTTCATACGGTGGCAAATGGGAGAAGGAGGAGGAACTTGATCCATTCTATCGAAGTTGGTGGTGAGGTGTTTTCTGATGAGGAGGCAATGGCCAGAGAGGTCACAAACTATTTCAAAAGCATGAGCAGACGATCACCGCACTGTGGCTCGAGATGGTTGGGCATGGGGGTGGAGAGCATTTCTGATGCTGAGGCGGAGTTGTTGACGGGGCCTTTCAGACTTCAGGAGATTCACGATGCGGTTTTTTCTCTAAACCCGGATGGTTGCCCTGGACCGGATGGGTTCCCGGTGTTCTTCTTCAGAGAATTTTGGGAGATGGTTTCTCAAGAGGTGTTGGCGATGGTGGTGGAGTTTGCAGAGGGAAACTCTGGTTTTGATCGTCTTAACAGATCTTTTATTTTCTTGTTACCAAAGAAGGAGGTGGCCACAAGAATTGAGGAATTCCGTCCAATTGCGTTATCCAATGCAATTTACTTGATTGTGGCAAAGGTCTTAGCCAACCGTTTGCGAGGAGTTCTAGGGAGGATCATCTCTCCTGCTCAGAGCGCCTTTTTACCTGGTAGACAACTTATGGACAGCGTTGTCTTGGCTTCGGAGATCGTTGCAGATTGGCGTAGAAGGAGCACAAAGGGAGTTTTGTGGAAGGTCGACTTCTCAAAGGCATATGATTGTGTGGATTGGCGTTTCATATGGGCATCTTTGTTCAGACGAGGTTTTCCGGACAGATGGATCTCATGGATGAAGAGGTGTGTAACGACTGCTTCTTGTGCTGTCCTTATCAATGGTCAACCGAAGGGAGGATATTTTCAGCCGCAACGCGGAGTTCGCCAGGGTTGCCCCTTGGCTCCACTACTTTTTGTTCTTGCGACGGACGCCCTATCTATTATGATTACTCGAGCAGTGACAGGAGGTTTTTGCAAGGGCTTTGCGAAAGATGAGCTTTCCATACCTCTGCTTCAATACGCGGATGACACGATCCTGTTTGCGGAGGGAGGCGCTGAGAGCTGTAGAGGCATGTCAGTGGTTCTCGACATCTTTGGTGATGTCTCTTGGTTAAGACTCAATAGAGACAAATCAGAGTTTGTTCCTTTCGGTTTGGAGGATGCGGAAATTGAGATCTGTGCTGGTTGGCTGCGTTCTCCTCGCAGGGATTTGCCTTTACGCTACCTTGGGGTGCCATTGGTAAGAGGGAAGATGCTTTTGGCAGACTGGTTACCGGTGATTGAGAAGTTGGAGCAGAAGCTCGCTGGTTGGAAGTCAGTTTGTTTGTCGAGAGGAGGTAGATTAGTTTTGTTGTGCTCAGTTCTTTCCGCAATTCCTATCTTTTTCCTATCTTCCAGAATTTTACCTGTTGGAGTAAGAAAGAGGCTTGAAAGCATCATGAGACGCTTCCTATGGTCATCATCAGGACGATCAGGCGGATTACCTTTAGTGGATTGGAAAACGGTTTCATGTTCGAAGGATGATGGTGGATTAGGCGTGTGCAGCTTGGAGGAGATGAACAAAGCACTCATCAGCAAGTGGATTACGCGGATTTGGGGTGATTGTAATAGCTTGGCTTGCACTCTGATAAGGAAGATTTATGGGAACTACCCATCGTTGCCTGAGGATAGGGCCACTGGGCACGTCCCCTCGCATTTCTGGCGAGGGATATGTGCTGTGGTGCAGGACATTCGTCCATTTCTGAGACCTGTTCTTGGAGATGGGACGAGTTTTAAATTCTGGAAGGACGACTGGAGTGAGAGTGGGTCGCTGAGCATGAGGTTTCCGCGGTTGATGGCATTGGCGGTGGACCCAGATTGTTCTGTGGCGAATGGGTGGAATGGGCTATCCTTTTTCCCTAGATTTCGATACGAGCTCTCCGATCAGAGACTAGAGGAGCTACTGGTGATGCTGACAGAGTTGGATAATGTTGCAGGACCCTCTGGGGGACAAGACTGTTGGACCTGGTACGATGGGGTGTTCTCTGTTGGCAAGGCATACAAGGCATTGAAGGGGCCAATGGTTTTTGACCCGGGAGGATGTGTAGCAGATTGTAGAAGAATGTGGAAATGGAAGGTTCCACTGCGCGTAAAGGTTTTCTTATGGCTTTTCAGAAGGGGTAGACTGTTAACGGGGGACAGACTTGCGCGATTTGTACAGTTAGCTGACCCTGTGTGCTCGCGTTGCTTGGGTGAGGTGGAAGATGCCGACCACCTTTTCTTCAGGTGTGAAAGTTCAAAGAAGGCATGGGAGCTATTTGGGAATCACACGATTTGTGTGGATGGTGTTCTTGATTTCTGGAAGTCCATTGGAGCGAACTGGAATGGCAGGGAGAGGGAGAGATCAGGTGCTTTAGCTTTGATTTGGGCGATTTGGCTTGCCAGGAATGGTGCGATTCTCCGTCAGGAGCGATGTTATGAAGAGAACATTGTCGCTCATGCTCGATCATTAGCGGAGTGTTGGAGCTTGTAATTTTTCTTTATATATCTAACCTGTTTACAGGCGTGTATCTTTTGGTGATTAATGGTGAAGTTTTTGGGCGCTCATCTATACGGTGGAAGCCCTTTTTCTTTTAAAAAAAAACAATATTGACAGGGAACAAAATTAACTACGGATTGTTTCTTTGCAGTCAGCTTTTGGTTGTCAAAAAGTAGGACATATTTTAGTTACAAATTCATTAAATATTGTGTGAAATAAAATCGTTGCTAGAGTAGTGGCAACAATTATATTTTTGCTACAATTCTTTTGCTAACCTATGTTTGGCCATTTGGTAGGACGGTTAAACCGTTCCAATTCAAAGATTTCTTGTCGCTACAATTTTTTTTGGGATTTTTTCCCGACAGATCCTATAGTCTTTGTCAATTACCGTCACGACCTTTGAAACATCGTAATTCCTCCCTCACCCTCGTAAACTTGCTCCGTTTTACCCGACGAACCCTACCGTTAAAGTGGCACATCTAGAGTTAAGTTCCTTGAGTTAGAAACGAGTTAATCTAACCAATCCATGATCGGACGACTAGAATTAATCAAGAAAATAAAAAAATCCTCCCTCCTCTTCCCCTCCCACTGCACCACCTGGAGGCTTGACTGAAGGAGGTTGACGGGGGTCGAGGGAGCTGGTCGGCTCGCTGGAGAAGAGCATGAGCTTGCGGGGGTCGAGGGAGTCAACGGGAACTCAGCATTTTGCAGGGGGGCCTTGCGGGTGGAGGCGGTTTGTAGGGGGGGGTCTTGCGGGGGGAGGCGGTTTGCAGGGGGGTAGGCGGCGGAGGGAGGGGGAACCTTGCGGGGGGAGGCGGTTTGCAGGGGGGGTAGCCGGCGGAGGGAGGGGGGGCCTTGCGGGGGGAGGCGGTTTGCAGGGGGTAGGAGACGGGGGGAGGGGGGGCCTTGCGGAGGGAGGCAGTTTGCGAGGTGGGGGGTTACCTGCGGGTGGGGGGGGGGGGGGGGGTTGCAGGGGGAGGCGGCGGGTACCAGGCGGGGGAGGGGCTTTGCAGGGGGAGGCGACGAGACGGGGGCTTTTGCAGCGGGATGGGGACTGAGGGGGGGGACTTCTGATAACGAGGGGTGGGTGGGGTGTCTTGCAGAGGCGGTAGGTACCACGCGGGGGAGGGGCTTTGCAGGTGGAGGCGGCGAGACGGGGATGTGGCTTTTGCAGCAGGATGGGGATGTGACGACGATCGAAGGAGTCGACCAGGGGAGGTCGGCTGACGGGGGAGGGGGCGGCGGTGGACCAGGGGAGGAGAGGCGACGTCTTCAACTGGAGGGGGACGGTGGGAGGGAGGGGCTACTGGATGGGGAGGGTGGGAGGGAATGACACTTCTGGTAAATTTGATAAATAAATTGGCTATATTATAAAAAAAGATGACAGAATCTGGTTGGTTTTTACGGTTATAGGGATGGAGGTTAACCACAGAGGTTGCAGGATAAAGGTTAACAAGTTTACGAGGTTGTGAGAGGAATTACGATGTTTCAAAGGTCGTGGCGGTAATTGACAAAGATTATAGGGTATGCCGGGTAAAAATCCCAATTTTTTTGAAATATTTGGATAAGTTCTTATTATAATCTTATATGATTTTCTTTATTATTAATTACTGTCTAGATAAAAGTGTTGGTTTTGAAAATCTCATTGATATGGACATTAAGAATTACCATGACTGCACCCATTATTACCGTTTATTAGAAAATAAAATTTCCTAATGATGGATAAAAGAGGAACGTGATTAGGCAACCATTTTTTGTTGTCTAGTCAAATAAAATCAAGTGTCCTCAAATAAGATATGTTCTTTTATCTATTGTTATCCATCGATAAGATAGAGTGAGAGAGGCATACGTTCATCAGGAAGATCCATGTCTCCTTCATGGTTTGATATATGCCAACTACAAATGTCAGAACAGTGGCATCAAGCATTCCATTACCCTTGAGTTCAGATCGATTTTTAGTTGATCAAGTAGTATCAGAGGCATCTCGATTTCGATTTATAGGATTTTACGTGTATGTTAAATTTGGTGTTGTTTCTCTTTGATACCCATGATAGGGATTTGAAATAACCTTTTTCTTTGGATTGATGCGATTATCCTATTGATGAGCCGAAAATCCCCTCCTAAATTCGGGTGAGGTAAAAATCACTCTCGGATCGTTGCGACCCGGATCTCGGAGAATTAGACTCAACAAGAAAAATAAGGAAACCACCAATCGGAAGATAAAGCAATTAAAGCAAACAGTGGTCCTCGCTATTTTATTGACCTGGTATAGCGACCAGGGTCGAACTCAAGAAGCACGGGATGGTCGAGACGGCCTATGAAGTAGTCAAATTTGATAAAATAAAGAATAAAATTATTTTTGGTGGATTTTAAAGGTTTTTAATTTTTTTTTGTGTTTTTACTTATATAGGAAAAATATAAGCAAATATATAAACAAGCAACAACAACAATTTATTTAAACATCCAAAAATGCATAGAAAATTCAAATAAAATTATTTTTGTATTTTTTATGTTTTTAAGTGTTTTTGGTAATTTTCTGGGAATTTTTTAATTTTTATTTGATTTTCTAAAAATGAAGAAAGAGGAAAACAATGGGTTACTGTTCAGCCAGACTTGAAAGACCAATTAAAAATATGTAATTGGTCTACAGAAATTTGGAGACAATTTTTATGAAAAATATATATAAACACTAAACTACAGAAAACAAACTATATATCCAAATAAAACCAAAATTGGATAGAAGGTAGACAACAACAAAACAAACTATCCCTAATTTTTGGGGTTTTCAATTTTTATGGTTTTTATAAATCCAAATAAAACCAAAATTGGATAGAAGGTAGACAACAACAAAACAAACTATCCTAATTTTTTTAGAATTTTTAAAAAAGTTTTTATATTTTTCTTTGATTTTCTTTTCTAAACAGTAACAAACGTACGTGTTTTTGATTTTTTTAAAATAATAAAAGCAAGGAAAATGTCCCAAAAAATTAGAGAAATTTTTACACAGTGGCAGGAGCCATATATCCAAATTTCACTCGATTTTGGTCTGATTTGATATTTTATTCAACCAATAAAAGAGCTACAGCACACAAGGACCTATTTGAAAGAAAACAAAGTTCGGAGGGCTAAACTGTAACACGTGCGAAAACCTTAGGGTTGAAAGTGTAAAATTCACAAACAATCAACACATGTTCAATTAAATCCACGCAGAGGGGTATAAATGCAAATATAGAAATTAAAACTTCATTTCATAACATAGCAGAAAACCCAAGCCCATACATGCAAAATGTCCAAAATATCACGTGTCGAAGCACGTGTCTCACACAGGCAGGGACTAAAATGCAAATACTAAAACTTTAAGGTCCAAAGTGCAAATAATCAAAAATAAAAAGAAGTACTAAAAATATTTACAGGACTAAACTAAAATACCAAAACAGAAGAGGGCCTAAGTGCAAATTACCCTTTTATTTCAGATCCAACGGCCAGGGGACTTCACTTATGATCGACGATGGAGAAATGGCGATACCCCTTAGGCGATGGACGACTAGGACTCGATCCTCAGATGGATCCAACAGACGAGCACCTCGGATGATGGACGGTTGAGATCAGAACTGGCGGAGACGCTCGATCGGACGGTAGAGACCACTCCTGGAAGAATCGTGAACAACTCGTCGCCGGCGAGCTTCGCTTGATCGATACGGGCTATTGGATGGTCCTCTGAAGCTGCTAGGTTGGGCGAAATGAAGCTGAAGGTGGTCTGCAGCTACTGGTGGTCTCTGATGAGGTCGGGAAGTCCTGAATGATTCCGACCACGTCAATGACTTGGGGCTCATGTTCGTCAACGGTTGGACCCCCCAGATGGGGTCCCTTGACCTGCAAGCTGCACAGAACGAGCACTGGGTCGAGGGCAAAATGCCTCGGCCCGGTTATGGTCGGAATGGTGCGTGTAGGAGGCGGGGTGGCGCCCTCCGACGAGGTGACGACGGAGGAGGGCGAGGTACCTGCTTCGGGGCGAGTCAAGGTGAATGGAAGGGTGGAGAAGGTGGAGGGACGTTTGACGGAGGTGGTAGGGCGGTCGGAAGGCTAAGAGGGTGACCGGAACTACGTGGATTGGCCGGCGAAGGCCGGCGACGCAAATTTGCGAAAAAAACCTAAAATTAAATGAAGCTAAGAGAGATCTAACCTACTGGATGGGCGCATTCGTCTAGGCTGGAGGTCAGGGACCTCCGGGGTCATCGCCTCGATGGCTCGACGGGGCCAGAGGCTCGGGCTCGCCTCGCAGCGGAGCACGGCAGTGATCCTCGCCGGATCAGTGGCTCCAGGTACTCGCGACCTCCCTGCGACTCTCCCTCACGCAGCTGTCACTCAAGCGATGAAGAGGAGCTCATCGGCGGCGAGGTGGATAGCCAAAGATGCGGGAGAAAGTGGCTGGGGTTTTGGTTATATATGATGAAGGGTCCGACAAGATGGTCGTGAAGCGCACAATCCAAGGAGCGGATCCCTAAGAGGATAGGCGGGCGTGGATCGCGGATCCCTCCTGGATGATCGGAGCTTGGGGTTTAAGTGAGAGGTGATCGGATCGATCCGAGAAAATTGGGAGAAATCGGGTAGGAATCGGATCCGGGTACAAAGTGGTCCAGGGGGAAGTTGACCGGGGGTCAACAATCCCCTGTGGACCAATCAAATTATTCCATTTATTAATTATTTTTAAATTCATTTAAAATTAGTAAATGATTTTATTTTAAAAAGTTTTAACATAAATTTTTTTTATTGTTTTTCAAATTAATTTTTTGTGATTTTTATTTATTTTTTTGAAAAATATATGACGTATTTACATTATATTATTATTATATGTAGGTATATATACATATGTATTTTTTTATTTTTATTTTAAATTGTTTATTTTTCTATAATTATTCTAATTTTATATTTTATTTATTTACAACACAAAATTTGGAATAAAATGTATTTTTATTTTATTTTTATGATTTATTTACATTAGTTAAATAAATAGATCTATATACATATGTGCATGGTATATCTACAAGGTGGGAAATGAATTTTATTATTTTTCTTTTTATTTTGATTTTTCTGATTTTTATTTTATTTTTATAAATATGTACAAAATATAGGAAACACCTTCTCATTTTTATTTTGAGGAAAATAAAATTATTTATATATATGGGTGTATGTGCAAGCATGATTGACCTTATCTCTCTCTACTTGGTTTCTTTTGCGGTCAGGCCCATGCTGAGCCCTCCCTTGGGATTAGGTCACTCAATATTTATTATAAGTATTTCCCTCTTTTCTTTTATTTCTTTATTCCTTTATTTTTATACAAAAACATGCTAATTATGAATAATTACATAATGCATGCATTTTGATAATTTATGACATTTATAGGTATTTACATGGTATTTTTCCAAGGTTTCTAGCTAAAATAAAGGAATAAAGAGTGATGAATTGGGATTCATCACCCCCCCTATACTTTACTTTTGCTAGTCCCTTAGCAAACACTTATTTGAAAAAGAAGTGCAAAAGAGAAAGAAAAAGAGAGGAAATCAAGGTTGATTATTAAACTTTCCTTCATTAAATTGAAATATGGAGCTCAGTCAGACCTTTGGATTATTAATTTGTTGGAACCTTATTTGGACTTAAGCTTAAAACTTAACAGCCTCTAAGTTCCACCAATCTATGGTCAAGACTCCTCAATAAACCAGATCAGAACAAGTCTACATACACAAACTCTAATGACCATGAATCTTTCCTTGTACTGTGTAAGTGATATGTAGCTCCCCACCTCAGAAGTAACAAAGAAACAACCTCCCTCAACCTGGTAATTGTAATGCCTCGGTCTAGCAACTCTTTCCCCGAGAAGCGAGGTATTCCCTTCTAAGTTCAAGTGCAACCGGCTCAAGAAGAGGGGGAAGAAGAGAATGGACCATGACCAGTGTAGCCATGTATCCTTAGGAGCTCTAACCAGTGTAGCTGAGTCTCCCGCTGCAAGCTTCATGAGATGGTCATGTATAACATAAGCTTTTACTTTATTTGACTATATATACTCCGGTGGGATTATTAAATTTTCAATCCGACCCACCACTTTTTTTGGAGTTCTTTCCTTTTTGCACACATTTTTTTTCATGTGCATATGTACAACATATCTACATGGTGCAGCATATATACATAAGGAGTTTTTCCTCTTGAGCCAGTAGACTATCCCACTTTTGAAGCTTTATTGCAACCCACAGCTTCTGTCTTTAGACTTCATAACCACCAGACCAAGTTGAGACACACTTCCTTCATTATAAGAAGAAGAGAGGTTCCGCCTAGAAGTACTGCCCTCATATGCTACCCCAAGCCAAAGGAAACTGCCTCCTCACCACCTCATCCGTGGAGAGCTATGTGTAAAGTGCTGGTGCAAGTAACGCCATTATCTCTGAGAGTCATGCGTGTGTTGTTAAGTGCTCTACTTAGGCTCATCAAGATGACATATGCTCATAGCCTAGTGGACTCAAAGAATTAAGTCCCAATGGACCTGAAAAGTCTCATTCCTAATCCCTATAAGGTTCCTCTTATAATTAGGTGGATTAAGGTCTTAACCAAGCTCCATTTGTCAATTTAATTCCAGGCCAGATTAAATGTCAACTATGATTTGGAAAAACTATGCAAGTATTTACAAAGATGCAATTTTACAAATTTTTACAATTGTGCAAAATTTTTGAAAAATGTTTGAAAACATAGATGTATGCATGAATGTGAAGTTTTACAAAATATTTACAAAAATTTACACAAGGTTTTTGCAAACTTTTTGTTTTCCAAACATTTTACAAAAAGTTTGTACTATATACATAATTTGGATATGAAAATATTTATACACTATTTACACAAAAATATTTTACAATCATTTGTACAAAAATAATTTTTATAAATAATTAGGTATGTGCAAGAAGAATTTTATGTACAAGGGAATTTTTAAATTTTTATGGATTTTTAGCCATTTTATTTATTAACACACTCACACAAAGTACGAGTTATGGCTAAAGTATATATGAAATATATACGACACCCCCCTATACTTAGCTCGAACGATGTCCTCAGAGTGATCAAGAGCGATGAAGAAGACATAACTCGTGCTTAGTAAAGGGAAGTGAAAAGGAATGATATATGCAAAGACGAATTAAAGAATATAATGAAGAGGACTCGGTGTTTCCCCCTATACTTAGGATTAAGTAATCCTAAGTATAGCAAGCTGTACATGAAGGGAAATCCGAGTGGAAGGATGTACAGGGTCTACCCCCCCCCCAAACTTAGGGTAAAATATCCCTAAGTATAGGCAGCAAAACAGAGGTAGGAAGAGACGAAGAAGACAAATATATACAAGATGGGAGGACATCACTCCCCCTATACTTAAGGTGAAGGATCCTTAAGTATAGGTAACGACAGGAGTAATGAAACAGGACGATATGAACAACTCGGTGTTTCCACCCCCCCTATACTTAGGATGAGGTATATCCTAAGTATAGCAAAGATAATCCTATACGAGACCTGGGGTGAAACCAAATACGGAAGACAGATGGATCAAACCAAGACAAAACCCGTATATACAAAAGGGCACAATGTTGAGGTGCCTCTCAACAAGCGCTAGATTATACGCCCCTAGCTGGGTGCAAAGGCTAGGATAACGTTGTGTCAAGGTTCAGGACGGCATCTGTAAGGCGAATGTCGTACTGTTGTCGTAGTCGTGGTGGATGAACTACGACGAAATCAACAATATAAGAAATGACCCCCAGGTATGCAATCAGGCGGGTGTCTGCTACCGGCCAAGGATATGGGAATAATGATTCGGGATCCGGTAGCACAAAAGAAATCATCGACTCAGGCTCAGACTGGAGTGGAAGTGTAGAGCCAAAGAAATCAAACGTGGAGAAGGATGGATCAGTCATGGAATCCTCCACGTCAATCAGTGTCTGGAAGAGGTATGGAAAGTGAAGATCAGGAGACTCTCTAAAAAGACTGATATCCGATGTATATAATAAGGACAACTCGGGCAGATCATCGAATATCTCAAGGATCGGCTCATCCTCACGAGGGTCGTCGAGGTGAGATGACTTAGTATCAGAAGGATCAGAAGACTCGATTTCGTGATCCGCCAGATCAGATACACTCTCAGAAGGTGAAACCGAGTACTCATCGTGTGTGGCATTCTCCCGCAGATAACCCTCGGGGAGAAATGCAAGATCATCAGTGAGAAATAGAGGATCAGGATCTAAAAGGGCATCTGCGCTACTGTCAAGCACCCACTCTGTGCACCAGATTGCATCATCATCTGAAGTCTGGCTCTCGGCAATCTGGAAGCAGGAGAAGGTATTGGTCATCATCGTGGAGGCAGGTAAGATGATTGCGGTTGATCCTCACTCTGCGGCAATGCTGGTTGTCATCTGATCCTCATCAAGTGTATCTGTCTCATCAAAATGGAGGACAAAAGGCTCGAATACGGTACTCTCTGTGTCTAGCCTCTCAAAGTGTGTCCCACATCAAGCTGTGGCTGTTGGGCTGAGTCAGGGTATCTGTCTGACTCCGAGAAGTGTCTCTGCAGAAAAGAAGCTGAATCATCTGGGACTGGGCTCTGAAATGGCTGGATGGATGGTTGTAGTAGTGGGGGCTCCTTCGTGTCTTGGATGTATCAGAAGATCTGATATCCAAGAATCGTCAACTGAAAACTCTGGGGATGACTCGAACTCTAGCTGGAAAACAACCGGGAACTCGAGTAGACTCTGGGACAGAACCTCCACTGTAGCAGTCATCTCCCATGTACTTTGTGGTGCTGCAGAATCCAAGTTCTCGGGCTGGTGTGTAGAGACTGTATCCTCATGTAGTGCGACACACCCTATTGGTATTGCGGCGTCCTCATGTGTTGTCCCGACTACGGCATCTCGTGAAGATGGTCTCTGAGAAAGTAACCTCGAGATGGCATCCAGTAAGTCAATGTCGGAACTGCGGTGTGAACTGCCACATGAGGTAATCACTAGTGTTAACTGCTTCGCGGTCATTCCTTGCATGGAGATCTCAATAAGGTCTGTCGGTGGAAGTCCGTGCTCGGGAAATCTCCTCATGAGGTCAAGAAACCTCGGCCATGCCTCATGCAGTGGCTCTTGGGGGTCTACTGAAAACTCTGTGATCAAGGACCGCATCATCTCTACTCTACGTTGGGGAAAGTATCTCTGTAGAAACTCTCGGCGTAGCTCTCCCCATGTAGCGAATCTCCTTCCCAACCGTCGGTGCCATCTCATGGCTCTATTCTGAAGCGTGAACGGGAAGGTCTTCAACATCAGCTCCTCTGCAGTGATGTATGAATAGATATGTGTCCTGCAAAACTCCTCGAACTCAGATAGGTAAAGATAGGGCTCCTCATGCACCTCTCCTGAGAATGTCGGCAGTCTCTGAATAAACTCCAAATCCAAAATGAATGGACCTAATGTAGAAGCTGACTGAGCTCCCTGTCCTATCTGATCATCCATCATGCTGGCATAGGAGGCATATGATACTCGCATCTGCTCTCTATGATCGTGTGCGAAGTGCACTCTCAACTCAGCAATGGCATCATTCGGGCCTTGCATCTGCTCTAGCTGATCTCCACGGATGTGTAGTGCAGCATGCCCAGAGTAATGATGGGAGGGAGGGAACGAGAAGTTGATCAGAGATCCGGCCTCCCTCGAAGGTGGACTGGACTGATGGGAAGAAGATGGAGAAGTCGTAAGAGTCGGCAAGAAGTGAGGGGGATCCATCATCCAGGGGTAAAGAAGAGGAAGAAGTAGAAGACTGAAGGGAGGTTGGAAGGGAGAAAGATGGATGACTGGAAAGAGAAGAAAGCAGATGAGACCTAGAAAAGCAAACAAGATCGGTCAAGAAAAACCCCAAATTCACCTACACACCCAGAGTTGATGACCGTGAAGGTTCAGTCTTTTATCTTGTCTATTTTATTAGGTGATCAAACAGTCTTTCAGAGCGATTACGCGAGCTGATAGGGATCCAATACTCCTAACAGACTGTCCCGACTAGATAGCCGGTAGTCTGTCAAGAAATCGGATATGGCTCTAGCCTAGGATGCAGATCACTCTCTCGCTCATCCAAACCAGACAATGAGGGGATTACTCCCCCAAGACAAATTATTAGGTCAATGTCTTTTAAGATAAAGTTTGGTTAACAGTCCCAAATTTATAGTTTTTGTTTTTAGGTCTTTTTCAGATCAAACAATGTCTAACGAATTTTTCGGTTCTCCTGATTATTTTAAGTCCAAAAACCGGTGGGAGAAGACGAAAAAGTCGATGCGTGAAAAAAATCAATGATGCATGTAGAGTAAGAAATGCGTACCTGACTCCAGCAGTCTACATGCAAAATGATCTGCGCATAAAATAAAGACAGAATATAAACTACCTATATGATGCATGAGAATCCGGCCCTAGACAAAGCAATTTCTACACGTAAGCATAGTAGCCAGGTACTCAAGCCTAAGTCTGGAGTCCTATCTTGGGAGCCACTCGGTGTCTGCCACAACGGATCTTGCACGCGTTGTATGTGACTCCTCAAGGCACGTGGACTAGAGCCTAAGTAATCTGACTTTTTTTATGATTTAATTAATTAGGTCCAATTATCAATCTATAGGCAAAGGCAGATAATTAGGTGTTTGGATCCTAATCAATTACATCACAATCACAGAAAATCCTAAGCTAGGTCTAAAACCATGTAAATCAAATAAGCAGTAAATAAACGGTCAGAAATCAAAACCAGCGAAAATCGCGGTGAGGTCCCCCGAGCACACCGGTGCTCGGCGAAACAGACCCCGATATCACCCAAGTGTCCAAGTCTCTGTCCCTGTGTTATTACAATAAAATATCTGTTGAAAATAAAACTAACTACTATAAACTAATCTACGGTTATTTTCGCGGCTATTCCGTGGCTCCCGCACTTCGGTCCTCCTCCTCGCGCTCTCCTACGGCTCCGTAAAGAAGAGAGCCGCCTCTGAATCCCGCAGTTGCTTCGGCTTCCGAAAAAGCTGCCTTGGTCCTCGAGCCCTCGCAAGAAAGAGAAACAGAGTGTGTTAGTCCAGAAAAATATATAAATCAATCAGATAAACAATATTTCTACAAATATCTACAGAAAAGCCGCGGAAAAGAAAACCGCGAAAAATCAAAAAAGACTACTAAACCGTGCTCCCGGCAACGGCACCATTCTGATGAGCCAAAAATCCTCTCCTAAATCCAGGTGAGGTAAAAATCACTATCGGGTCGTTGCAATCCGGATCTCAGAGAATTTGACTCAACAAGAAAAATAAGGAAACCACCAATCGGAAGATAAAGCAATGAAAGCAAACAACGGTCCTCGCTATTTTATTAACATGGTATAGCGACCAAGGTCGGAATCAAGGAGCACGGGATGACCGAGACGGCCTACGAAGCAGTCAAATTTGATAAAATAAAGAATAAAATTATTTTTGGTGGATTTTAAAGGTTTTTAAATTTTTTTGTGTGTTTACTTATATAGGAAAAATATAAGAAAATGTATAAACAAGCAACAACAACAATTTATTTAAACACACAAAAATGCACAAAAAATTCAAATAAAATTAATTTTGTGTTTTTTTACATTTTTAAGTGTTTTTGGTAATTTTCTGGGAATTTTTTAATTTTTATTTGATTTTCTCAAAATGAAGAAAGAGGAAAACAGTGGGTTACTGTGCAGCCAGACTTCAAAGACCAATTAAAAATATGTAATTGGTCTAGAAAAATTTGGAGATAATTTTTAATGAAAAATATATACAAAAACGAAACTACAGAAAAAGTGTTTGCATTTTTTAATTTTATAGAATTTTTAATGATTTTTATAAGATTTTTAGGGTTTTTCGATTTTTATGGGTTTTATAAATCCAAATAACACCAAAATTGGACAGAAGGTAGAAAACAACAAAACAAACTATCCCTAATTTTTTAGAATTTTAAGAAAATTTTTTATATTTTTCTTTGATTTTCTTTTCCAAATAGTAACAAAAATACGTGTTTTTGATTTTTTTTAAAAAATAATAAAAAGTAAGGAAAATATCCCAAAAAATTAAAGAAATTTTTACACAGTGGCAGGAGCCACATATCCAAATTTTACTTGATTTGGGTTTGATTTGAGCTACAGCACATAGGGACCTATTTGCACATAGGGACCTATTTGCAAGAAAACAAAGTTCGGAGGGCTAAACTATAACACGTGCGAAAACCTTAGGGTCGAAAGTGTAAAATTCACAAACAATCAGCACATGTTTAATTAAATCCACGCACAGGGGTATAAATGCAAATATAGAAATTAAAACTTCATTTCATAACATAGTAGAAAACCCAAGCCCATACATGCAAAATATCCAAAAAATCACGTGTCGAAGCACGAATGAGGGTCCAAAACCTAACTTTTGCATCTTAACTCTAGATTGAATGAAACTACTTTCATTAGATAGGTAATTTTATTTTATGAAAAATAAAAGTGAGTTTGATCAATTTTGAATCTGTATAGAGAAGACACATGTCTGCAAATTTTGCTTTGCAACTTTTTATTTTATGTGTCTCGAGCACACTTTGTTATTTGAGTGAAATAAATTTTATATTTTTCTTTTTATTTTTATGTAAAATATTGATATTCAAAATTTATTTATTGAGATCTTAAAAAAGGGAAATAAAATAGATCCCAAACTATAATTATTAGAATATAAAATCATGGTTTCTATGTTGTGTTTTCTGTACAATTGGCGGCCATATCTCCCCCTAGTTTATTCTTTGTCGACCAAGACATCATGATGACTAGGTCTCTGGGGCTAGGGTCACTCGATGTCTTTGACCCTTCATTCTTTTTCTTTTCTTCCTTTATTCTTTTATTTTGGATTAAATACAATATATTTATAGTATTTTATACATTATTTATTGTGAATTATTGAGTGTTTATTTTCACAAATTAATGAGATATACATGCATATAGCCAAGGATTTAAGGTCAAAATGAAAGAACAAATGTGATAAAATGGAGATTCATCACCCCATATACTTGCTTTTGCTAGTCCATAGCAAACACTTATGCAATAATTTTAGACAAAGAAAATGAAGAAAAGAAAAGAAAAAATAACTTGGAATAATATTTAACTTTTAAACTTGTCTTATTAAGATAAAAGTTTGGAGCGCAGTTAAGACCTTTAGATTCTTGGTTTGTTCGGAACCATATTGAGGTTAGGAAGTGTGACTCAACAACCCTTAGGTTCCACAATCCTATTATCCAGTTCAATTCATAGTCAGGTCAGAACCGTCCTCTTAGCTGCATACTCTCGCAACCTTGACATTAACGAACCATTTGTGTGAATTTTTCAGCTCTTCCTTGGCAAATCTCTGAATTATCAAGGAGTTTGCTCTTCTGGTAACTCATCCTTGTAGAGATAGATATTTCCTTCTAAGGTCACGTGCAACCAGTCTTTACAATCGAAAGGGGGAGAAACTAGAAAAATGGAAAAAGAAGTGGGAATGGACCAGTGTAGTCTCAATTCCCTTGTGAAGCTCGGTCAATGTAACTAAGTCTTCACCAAGAATCATGTTTTTTTATGGAAGATCAATATTTTTCTAAATTTTTTGGTATAGGCTTCTTTTTGGATTTTTCTTTGACTTTGCTTCGCTCTGCATTCTTATTTCGTGCTTTGACAGATATAGAGTCTTTTGGTCCTCCCATGTTTCGTATCTTGGATTATGCCAGTAGAACATTCCTCATCGAAAGTATTATCTCAATCCAGTATCCAATCTGTAGATATCAATATTACAAGAGAAAGTGTGTTAGAGTACATATTTCTTCAATCCCCAAGAATGGTTCCTGAGCATCCCTTGGCGAAGTGGCCTAGCATCATCCCGACTTAGACTCCAAGAACTTTCAACAATCCATCTAGGTTGAGCTAAATATTAAGTGTGAGATTTATAATCAAGTCACTGTCTCAAGAGTTGTATGGATGTTATGCAAGGTTTTATACAATGAATCAACTCGTGAACATAGTCTTAAAGAACCTTAAGAATTAAGTCAAGGTGGCCTAAAGTGTCCCCAATTCCAGTCCTTGATGGGTTCCTCTAAAATTAAGTGTATTAAAGTCAAGACCAAGCTCCAATCTTCAGACTTTACTTAGACTTGTTCAATTGTCTTGATTATTCCAAAAAAAATGCAAATGCTATGTATACAACAACAACAAAGCCTTTTCTCACAATTAAGTAGGGTCAGCTACATGGATTCTTCACCTCCATTCAGATCTATCTTGGATCAATCCTGTGCTTATATCCACAAAATTAAGATCCCTTCGTATACCTCTTTCCAACACTTCTTGGGCCATCTCGTCTTGTCTCAGCCGGCTCAACATCCCAACACTCGCATCTCCTAACTAGTGCATCAACTAATTTTTTTTGCAAATGATTAAACCATCTTAAGCGATTCTCTTGCATCTTATCCTCGATCGGAGCTACACCAACTTTCTTTCTTATTGCTTTGTTGGGAAGCCGATATTTATGTGTGTGTCCAAACATCCACCTTTTGCATTTTTATTTCTGCTACAACCATTCTATGCATGTCTATGGTTCACAGTCCAACATTCAGATCCATAGAGCATAGCAGGTCTCATGGCTACTTTTAAAACTTTCCTTTAATTTTTAAAGGAATTTTCTTATCACATAGAACAGCAGAGGCTCCTCTCCACTTTAGCCAGGCTGCATTTATTCTATTATTAGCATATCCATCAATTTCCCCATCAAGTTGCAAAAAAGATCCCAGATATCTAAAAGAATCTCTCTTCCGAATGTTATCGTCACTAATCTTCACCTCAATTCCTTCACTATTGCTTCCATCAAAGGTGCACTCCATATATTCCTCTTAACCCTACTTACACGAAATCTTTAGTATCCAACTCATGTCTCCAGACCTCAAGCTTCCCATTTACTCCAACTCTAGTCTCGTCATCAACTCAATATCATCAACAAATAACATACACCAAAGTAACTCATCTTGAATGTGACTTGTCAACTCATCCATAATCAAAGTAAAAAGAAGTGGACTCAAAGTTGAACCTTGATGTAAACCAATGTTGATGTCAAAGTAGCCAATCTTCCCATACGGGGTCCTTACACAAGATAAAGCCCTATCATACATGTCCTTTATTAGGTTAATGTATAGGACATGTACTTGTCTCTTCTCCAAAACTCTTTACAATATCTCTCGTGGGACAAAATCATAAGCCTTCTCCAAATCAATAAAGATCATTTGGAGGTTCTTCCTTGTAGATCTATAAATCTCCATTGTTCTCCTCAACAAATAGATGGCTTCAAAGTTGAGCGACCTGGCATGAAACCGAATTGGTTTTCTTTTATGTTGAAAACTTGCCTTAACCTTCTTTCGATCACACGTTCCCAAATTTAGTGTGACTCATCAGCTTGATAGATCTGTAATTTGAACAATTTTGAATGTCTCCTTTATTTTTATAAAGAGGCACCACGATACTCCTCCTCTAATCTTCAGGCATTTTCTTACTTCGACAAATAACATTGAATAGATTCGTAAGCCAAGTGATCAGACCAAAAATCCCACTAATCCGGATCAGGTCAAAATATCACTCGAGTCGTTGCGACCCGGATCGATGAGAATCTCAGCTCAATCAAGAAAAAATGAAGTTCAGACCACCAAAATCAGAGAAAAATCAAATAAAATTGATAGCGGTCCTGGCTATTAGATTAGCATGGTATAGCGACCACGGTTGGACTCAAGGAGCACGTAATGGCCTTGCGGCCTACAAAGTAGTCAAAAAGAATCGATAAAATACAAGTGTTTTTGGTGGATTTTTAATGGTTTTTAATTTTTTTGGATTTTTAATTAATTAAGGAAATAATGAAAGCAAAGAAACAACCAACTTCAAACAATTATTCAATGCATCAAAAATCAATCAAAAATTCAAACAAAAATGTTTTTATGTATTTTATGATTTTTAATGTTTTTGGTTAATTTTTGGGATTTTTCTGATGTTTATTTAATTTTTTAAAAATAAAACAATGCAAGAAAATGGAGGTACTGTCCAGCCGAGCTTGAGGGACTTAGATAAAATATCTAAAAATCCCTAATAAGCCTGGAGGTAATTTTCCTGTAAAGAGGAAGAAACAAGGAAAATTTAGGCACCTTAATTATTATTTTTGGGTTTTTAAATTATTTATTAGAATTTTTATGAGATTTTTAGTGTTTTGTAATTTTTAGGAGTTTTATAAAATGAAAAATGGCCAAAATTGGCCATAAAATCAAACACAACAAATTAAACAGTAGCCAATTTTTTTGTAATTTTTAGATGAACTTTACTATTTTTTGTGAATTTTTAAATCAAACAGTAACGAAAATGGTTGTTTGTGATTTTTAAAAATATCAAATCAAAACAAAAATGTCCCCAAAAATTCTAGAAGATTTTACAACATGGCAGGAGCCATGTATCCAATTTTCATCGAATTTGGAGTAGGTTTGATATTTTATTCAAAATTAAAACCTAGGTACAGTGCACAGGCACCTGTACGCAATTATCCAAAGTTCTGGTGGGTCCGCTGCAAAAATCCCACGAAATCACACGCACAGTGTGTGTCTGGGGCACTCAGGGACCTAAATGCAAACAAAACAAAGGTCTGGGACTATTTGGTAACAGGTACCAAAAGTCCGAGGACTTGTTCGTAAATTACCCACAAATAAGCGCACATGCATAAATAAATCACGCACAGGGGTATAAATGCAATTATATCAAACTATTCATTCATTTCATAACCATCCAGAACTACCGGGTGAAGTATGCAAATATCCCAAAGAGGCACGTGTCGATGCACGTGCTACACTACAGACAGGGGCGTATATGCAAATAAAATAATGCTCAGGTCCAAGGTGCAAATAAACCGGAAATAAAACAACTACACTATATATTTACAATACTAAATACTAACAACTAAAAGCAGAGGGGCCTAAGGACAATTACCCCTTTATTATATCTCGAGGGTCGGATGGCTGCCACGTGGTGGATCGAACGGTCGGGAACAGATGGCACCCCAACGCTGGACTCCTCGGGCTGATCAGACGGCCTGGACCTCACCACGTGGCGGATCAAACGGTGGAGAAGTGTTGTGGCTAAACCTCAGCCATCGGACGGTCTGGATCAACTCCTCCCATGATCGTGCGGTGCTGGCGCTCCTGGAATGGATGGTTCAGATGCGAACTGGAGCTGGAGGGCTATCCAACGGCTGCTGGAGGTCCTTGAAGAACAAGTGGCCGGCGAACTTCGCCAGCCCAGTATGCTCGCTCCGAGCCTCCGCGAGGGCTTCTGATGATCGAGGAAGCTTCGCCTTGGCCTCCCGCGTCTGTGGGACCTCCCTGATGAATCAACGGAGCTCCGGAGAGCTCGGTCGACCCTAGCGGAGGAGGAGCTCCGGTGCTCAAATGGGAAGGGCTCAGATAGCCTTCCTGGGACCTGCAAAATGACACCAAAGAGCTCCTGGGTCGAGGGCAAACTGCCTCGACCCCTTAAGCGGCTGTGAAGGTGAGCGGTGCGGTGGTGCGGGCGAACCCCGGCGAAGCGACGGCGAAGGGGTTCGAACCCCAGCTCCTGTGCGAGCTGGGTTGAATGGATGGGCGAAGAAGGTGCGCGGGGGAAGGGCGATCGTGATGGGGATTCCGATGATCGAACGGAAGGGTGAGATGGTCGGAATCAGCGAAGGTCGGCGATGGCGCGATTTGGGGCTAAATCAAAATCAGAGAAAATGGGAAAGAATCTAAGCTACCTGGGTGGAGGGATCGACTGGGGACGAGCATCTGGTGCTCTGGGTCCTTGCCTCGAGGACCGTCGGAGTCCGAGGCTCTGGCGCTACCTCCAGGCAGTGCACGGCGGAGCTAACTCGCCGGATCAGTGGTTCTGTGCTCCCTCCTCGCTGCGACACCCTCTGGAGCAAGCTGTCACTCTCGCCGAGACGGTGGAGGTCACTGGGTGGTGAACAAATGAGCCAAGGATGCGGAATGATGTGGCGGAGCTCATCCCTTATTCCGCCAGGAGTCCGATAAGAATGTGTCGGGTAGGGCAACGTGAAGCGCGGATCTCGAGGCAGGCACCCCGGTGAGGGTGTCGGATGTGTCGTGAGTGAAACGGACCCGGGGTTTAGGTGCTAGGTGGTCGGGTTTAGGCGCTAGAATTAGGAGAAATCGGGTCGCCCGCCTAATACCCGTGAGAGGTGGTCCTGGGGGGGAGTTGACCGGGCGGTCAACAACCCCCGTGGACCAATGGGGTCAGGCCGCGTGGAAAATATTTAGAAAATCAATTAAAAATAGTAAATGGCCGATTTATTAAAAACTCAAAACATGAAATATTTTTGTTTTAATTTTTTCTATTTTTCTAGTGATTTTTATTTAATTTTTCAAAATAAAAATAGGGTACTTACAATATAGTACTATACATAGGTGTATATATAATATAGGATTTTTAATTTTGATTTTTAATTAGTTATTTTTATACATTTTTATCCCTATTTTATATTTTATTTATTTATATCATAAAATAAGGAATAAAAAGGTATTTTTATTTTAATTTTGTTATTTATACAATAGTGAAATAAATAGATAAATACATCTATATACATGGTATATATACAATGTATTTTTGTTTTGTTTTAATTTTGTGCTTTTTATTTTGTTTTTGTTTTTGTTATTATTTATTTATTTATTTACAACATAAAAGATAGAATATTTACAAATCATTATAGAAATTAATTTATTTATGTATAAGGTGAAATAAATCTAAGTGTGGTTGTATGTACATGGTAGATATATACATAAGAGACTTTTTATTTTCTTTTTAATTTTTCTATTTTTGTTTAGATTTTTGTAATAAATATATACACAATATGTACAAGTCATTTTTATTCTATTTTTTGGGGAAAATATATTTTTATTTTATTTACACACATGAGCACCCTATCTCTCTCTACTTTGGCTTTTATGCGGTCAGGCCCATACTGAGACCTCCCTTGGGATTAGGTCGCTCAATATTTATTCTAAATATTTCCCTCTTTTTCTTTTGTCTCTTTATTCTTTTATTTTTGCACAAAAACATGCTAATTATTAAACTTTATACAATACATGCTTTTGGTAATTATTTGTATTTACATGAATATACATGCATTTGCAAAGGTTTTTGTAGCTAAAATATAAGAATAAAGAGTGATGAATGGGTATTCATCACCCCCCTATACTTAACTTTTGCTAGTCCCTTAGCAAACACTTATTTGAAAAAGAAGTGAAAAAGAAAGAAAGAAAAGAAAAAGAAGAGAGTGTACATGGATCAAGGTTGAATATTAAACTTTCCTTCATTAAATTGAATTATGGAGCTCGATCAGATCTTTGGATTATTAATGTGTCAGAACCTTATTTGGACCTAAGCTTAAAACTCAACAGCCTCTAAGTTCCACCAATCTATGGTCAAGACTCCTCAATAAACCAGATCAGAACAAGTCTACATACACAAACTCTAATGACCATGAGTCTTTCCTTGCAGTGTAAGTGATATGTAGCTCCCCACCTCAGAAGTGACAAAGAAACAACCTCCCCCAACCTGGTAACTCTAATGCCTCGGTCTAGCAACTCTGTCCTCGAGAAGCGGGGTATTCCCTTCTAAGTTCAAGTGCAACCGGCTCAAGAAGAGGGGGAATAAGAGGTATAGACTTTTGGGAGCTCAACCAGTGTAGCTAAGTCTCCCGCTGCAAGCTTCATGAGATGTAACATGGATACCATAAGCTTTTGCTTTATTTGACTATATACACTCCGGTGGGGTTATTAAATTTTCAATCCGACCCACCACTTTTTTTTTGGAGTTCTTTTTGCATTTTTTTTCTCAAGTGCATCTGTACAACATATCTACATGGTGCAGCATATACACAAGAAATTTTCCTCTTGAGCCAGTAGACTATCCCTCTTTTGAAGCTTTATTGCAACCCACGGCTTCTGTCTTTAGACTTCATCACCACTAGACCAAGTTGAGACGCACTTCCTTCACTAGAAGAAGAAGAGAGGTTCCGCCTAGAAGTACTACCCTCATATGCTGCCCCAAGCCAAAGGAAACTGCCTCCTCACCACCTCATCCGTGGAGAGCTATGTGTAAAGTGCTGGTGCAAGTCAAGCCATTGTCTCTAAGAGTCATGCGTGTGTTGTTAAGTGCTCTACTTAGGCTCATCAAGATGACATATGCTCATAGCCTAGTGGACTCAAAGAATTAAGTCCTTATGGACCTGAAAAGCCTTAACCCTAAGACCTATAAGGTTCCTCTTAGAATTAGGTGGATTAAGATCTTAATCAAGCTCCATTTCCCAATTTAATTCCAGGCTTAAGTTTAAATGTCAACTATCATCCTGGAAAACTATATACATATATACAAAGATGCTATTTACACATATTTACAATCGTGCAGAATTTTTGAGAAATGTTTTGAAAACATGGATGGATGAATGCATGAAGTGCAAGTTTTGCAAAAGTATTTACAAACATTTACACAAGATTTTTGCAGACTTTTGATTTTCAAAACATTTTGGAAAAATTTTGTACTATATACATAATTTTGATAAGAAAATATTTACACAAACTTTACTCAAAAGATTTTTGAAAATACTTTTACAAAAATAATGCGTACACTAGCTATGTATGTGCAATAAAAGAATGATTATTTACAGGAAAAAATTTTTAATTTTTATTTTTTTTGTGATTTTTAGGGTTTCTAGCCATTTTATTTATTAACACACTCACACAAAGTACGAGTTATGGCTAAAGTATATATGAAATATATACACACCCCCCTATACTTAGCTCGAAAGATGTCCTCAGAGTCAAGAGCGATGAAGAAGACATAACTCGTGCTTAGTATAGGGAAGTGAAAAGGAATGGCTATATACAGAGATGAATCAAAGAATAGAATGAGGAGAACTCGGTGGTTTCCCCCTATACTTAGGATCCAATAATCCTAAGTATAGCAAGCTGTACATGAAGGGAAGTCCGAGTGAATAATGTACAGAGTCTGCCCCCCTATACTTAGGGTAAAATGTCCCTGAGTATAGGCAGCAATACAGGGGTAGAAAGAATGAAAAGAATACCCGAAGGTCCTACATCCCCCTATACTTAGGGTAGAGTACACCCTAAGTATAGCATAATCATAAGATGAGGAAAGGGATGTGGGACTAAAGAATAGAGTGATATGGACAACTGGATCTATACAGGTCGGAAGAACATTGATAATCAGGCATGAGATGCAATAGATGTGAGTCAAAAGACCACATCTCACTCAAAATGAATATGGGAAACATCAACAACCCGTGGCTCATGATCTAGAAATGGCTTGAGCCGCTGGCCGTTTACTCGAAAGGTACTCTCAGAACACAACTCAGATATATCAATGCTATCGTTGTCGTGTACCTTTCTTACCAGATAAGGTCCCTTCCACTTGCTCTGCAGCTTCCCTGGAAATAGACGAAGCCTAGCATCAAACTGCCATACTCTCTGTCCAGGCTCAAAGTGCTTGTGGCTGATGTGAGAATCATGCCACTCTTTCACTCTCTCCTTATAATGTAGGCTGTTTGAGAAGGCGGTATCTCTAAGTTCCTCCAAGGCTGCTAACTCTGCCCTCCTCTGGTCTCCTACACTATCTGGATCCATAAGTATCTCAGTGACAGCCCATAGTGACTTGTGCCTCAACTCAAGGTAGATGGCAAGGCTTGCCATATACGAGGCGAAAGGGAGATGTGCCCAATGGTGTCTTGAAAGACGTCCTATATGCCCACAAGATCGAGTCCAAAAGCTGTGACCAATCCTTTCGGTCAGGGCGGACGACTTTCTGCAATATAGTCTTGATCTCCCTGTTCGACACCTCGGCTAGACCATTCGTCTGTGGATGGTAAGGAGTGGCAACTCGATGGTCTATGCCGAACTCTCTAGCAAGTGCCTTCACCTGGTCGTTGATGAAATGAGACCCCCATCTGAAATCGATACTCGAGGTACCCCGAACCGCGTGATGATGTGCTTCCTCAAAAATCTGCAAACAGTCCTCGCATCAGCGGCTCGGGCGGGGATAGACTCAACCCAACGACTCACATAATCAACGGCCAACAGAATGTACTCAAATCCTTGACTCTTAGGGAATGGACCCATGAAATCGATGCCCCATGCGTCAAAAACCTCACAGAAGTGAATGGGTTGCATCGGCATCATATCACGCTGTCCACAAGTGCCCATCCTCTGACAGTCAGTACACCTCTTCACGAACTCATCAGAGTCCTTGAAGAGGGTAGGCCACCACAAGCCGGATTGGAGCACTTTCTGTGCCGTTCTCCTCCCAGAATGATGTCCTCCTACCTCAAGCTTGTGGCAGTAAGTGAGGACGCTATGGTGCTCCTCCTGAGGAATGCACCGACACCAGACGCTATCCCCTCCTTCGTGGTAAAGGATGGGATCCTCCCAGTGGTAGGACTTGGCCTTTGCGAGGAAGGTCTCAAGCCTCTGTCTGGGCCAATCTTGTCGGACTTTCCCAGCAACGAGAAAGTTCACAATATCGACATACCATGGGAGTGAGGCGATAGCAAGGATCGCCTCATCTGGGAAGGTCTCACAAATGGGATCAATCTGCTCAAACTCCTCAGGCTGCTCTAAACGGGAGAGATGATCCGCCACCACATTCTTAACTCCAGGCTTATCCTTGATCTCAATGTCGAACTCCTGGAGTAGAAGGATCCATCTAGTCAGTCTGGCCTTTGCATCCTTCTTTGCCATGAGGTATCGGATGGCGGTATGATCAGTATACAAAGTCACTCTAGATCCAATGATGTAAGATCTGAACTTATCCAGGGCGAACAATACTGCTAGCATCTCCTTCTCTGTGACTGGATAATTCCGCTGGGCAGAATCCAAGGTGCGGCTAGCATAGTGGATAGCAAAGGGGACTCCATCCCTCCTCTGTCTTAGCACAGCCCCCACGACAAAATCAGAGGCGTCCGTCATGATCTCGAATGGGAGAGACCAATCTGGTGGCTGGAGGACAGGAGCCTCAACAATACAATGCTTGAGAGTCTCAAACGACGAAAGACACTTGTCATCGACAAGGAACTCGGTGTCTTTCGTCAGCAAGTCAGTCAACGGTCGGGCAACCCTACTGAAATTACGAATGAATCGTCGATAGAATCTGACGTGCCCCAGGAAAGACCGTAACTGCCGCAAATTGGATGGCGGTGTGAGTTTTCTAATGACATCAACCTTGGTCGGATCAACCTCCATGCCCCTGTTGGAGATGATGTGGCCAAGCACCGTCCCTTGAGTCACCATAAAGTGACTCTTCTCCCAAGAAAGAACCAAGCGGACCTCAATACATCGCTGAAGTACCCGGTCTAGGTAGTCAAGACAGGAGTCAAATCCGTCGCCGTAAACCGAGAAATCATCCATGAAGACCTCTAAGCACTCCCCTACCATGTCCGAAAAGATCGACAGCATGCATCTCTGAAAAGTCGCAGGGGCATTGCATAGCCCAAATGGCATGCGTCGGAAGGCGTATGTGCCAAAGGGACAGGTAAAGGTGGTCTTCTCCTGATCCTCAGGAGCGATGGCCACCTGGTTGTAGCCCGAGTACCCATCCAGAAAACAGTAATGTCTCTTCCCTGCCAGTCTCTCAATGATCTGATCAATAAAGGGCAGGGGGAAATGATCCTTCTTGGTGGCCTGGTTGAGTCTCCTGTAGTCAACACAAACCCGCCAAGAAGTGGGTACTCGTGTAGCAATCTCCTCTCCAGACTTGCTAATCACTGTAGTGATGCCCGTCTTCTTGGGCACCACATGCAAAGGGCTGACCCACTTGGAGTCGGAGATGGGATAGATAAAATCGGCGCTCCACCATTTCGAAATTTCCTTCATGACAACCTCTCTCAGATTTGGGTTCAGCCGCCGCTGGAACTCACGCGACGGCTTCGCCTCATCCTCGAGATAGATATGGTGAGAGCACAGGGCCGGACTAATCCCCTGGAGATCTGCTACGCTCCATCCTATCGCCTTGCGGTTCTTTTCAAGAACCCCCATCAGACAGGATTCATGCTCTCCAGTCAGATCGGCTGAGATAATGACTGGGTACATCTCATGCTCACCCGCAAGGAATCTATACTTCAACGACGAAGGAAGTGGCTTCAGCTCTGGACAACTGGGTGCTGGCAAATCTGGCTTTGAAAGAAGTCGCATATATGCTACCAACTCTGCCTGGGAGAATGAGAGCGTACTCTCGCAAACTAGATCTGAAGAAGGCTGCTCAACTGAACTGTCTCTGATCTGCTCGGCATCTACCTCCTCCTCAGCTGTAGGCTCAGTGGAAATCAGGTCTGGCATGTAATCATCACAATCTGCCCACTCAGACTCTGACTCCGAGGGATCTGCATTACACAAGGTGGCATCAGTACCACCATCATCACAAAAATCTGTGTCGCGGTCAAGAACCTGCTCTGCTGCCTCTAAAGTATCCTGAACCAGGAATGTGCTCTCCAAGCTCTCCTCTGCTGTCATCTCTGCATCAACGGTGTCTGAAAATGAGAGGATGGCCTGTGCTGCTGGGTCTGCCCAAACTGCCTCATCGTCTGTGATCACAAAGTCATGATCCTGGTGGATGTCTACCCCTGCATCTGTCAGCTGCTCTGTATCTGAAGTGGTCTCTGAGCATGATCTCTCTCTGGCTCTACTGTCCTCGACTGTCTCTATTTGTACACTTTCACCCTCGACGCGAAAGTATACCTTCCCGCTATCATGGTCAGTCACTGCCTTGGTTGTGGCCAAGAACGGACGACCGAGAATGATGGGGGTATCGGTCACTGAATCAGGGATCTCCATGTCCAACACTACGAAGTCCATGGGGAATTACAGGCCCTGGATAGTGACGACAACGTCTCGTAACAACCCCTTCGGCTTCTTGACAGATCTATCAGCAAACTGAAGGACTGTCCTGCTCTGTCTAAGAGTGCCCAACTCGAAGCGGTCGAGATAGGCTGCCGGAAGGAGGTTGATCGACGATCCGCTATCTAATAGAGTACGGACGAACCTCTGCTCACTGATATGACATCTGACATATGGGGCTCATGAATCTGGCCTCTTGGCCGACAGACGGTTCTGGATCGCAAAACATGTGGTTTTCGTCAGCACATGGATCTCAGAGTGGTGGTTCCTCCTCTTCCTCCTGACTGTGGTCCTGTCTCTCAATGAACGCTGAAGAAGTGGGATGTGCTGCAAAGCCTCCTAAAGAGTCAGCTGTATGTGAAAACGATCTATCATCTGCTGGCTGAACTCTTCCTGCTCTCTCTTTTTGGGATTTTCTGTTTTCTTCCCCTTCCCCATCTGAAGGGCTCTAGGGAAGGGGATCACTGGGTCCTTCTCATATGAAGGACTAGGAAAAGGTCTAGGCGGTTCGACGACCGGATCCACACATACATCATACACCACAGTGGGACCAGAAGAAAATAAAAATTTTCCTTTATTCACAACAGAGTTCCGAGATACATCCGATGAAGGAAAAACAACAGATCTCTCTACATTAACTCTGGTGGCCTCAGTACCACCAGTGGCTGGATCGGCTGGAAGACTCGCGGCCTCAGTACCACGCTCTGGCTCGACATCGTGGGTGGCCTCAGTACCACCTCCTCGACCTGGTGAAACGGCGGCCTCAGTACCGCCGGTGGAATCAGCATCCTTGGTGGCATCAGTACCACCGTCGTCATCCTCCTCGTCGGGTGCTCTAGGTGGATCCTCATGATGTATCTCAGACGAGGCGCCGCCTGCTGGCATCCTACCGCTCCTAAGTGTGACAAAATCAGTATCAAACAGATATCCAGTCATATCACCAAATGTACCACTAGGAGTGGTATACTCAGTACAAGCTACCTGCTCAGATTTCCGCTTCAGGCTGTTGGGGTTCGGCTCTATCTGGGCAGGGATGGCGGCCTTCCCTCTCACAATGTCCCGCATCTCCTGGCAGAACTCGTCCATCTCCCGTCTGAAGGTAGCCTGCTGATCCGTGAGGAGGCGGGCTATGTCATCCAAAACAGGGTTCTCATGGGAACCCGACGGGTAGCCTCTCTGGTAGTGAGGCTGTTGGATCTGCTGCTGGTGCTGAGAGGGATATGGGTGATGCTGCTGCTGCTGGTGAGGCTGATCTCGCCTCCAAGACTGTCCCTGCTGATAGGGACGAGGACCATAGGATGACTACTGTTGCTGTGGTGGTGGGTACACTGAGGGCTGCTGCTGCTGGTGGTGCTCTCTCTGATGGCTGTACTGGCCACCCTGTCCTAACGGTTGCTGCTGGGGCTGGGTACCTCCGTTCCCCCACCAGAATCCGGGATGGTCTCGTCGGATACCGGGCTGAAGGCGGTCATACCAAATCCCGTTGACATCCATCAACGGCTCTGCATCGTACTGGGCTGGCGGAAGTACTGCCAGAGGCTGATCCGGCTGGTATACCACCATCTGCATGTCTGGAGACGGTGGTGACTGGTAGGTAGGGTGCGGCTGATGGTACGGCTCCGCCTGTATAAGGTGAACCTGTCTAGACTGCTGGTGTGAGCTGGAGCGTTGGGACGAGCTGCTGCTGCTGCCGGAGTCGCCTCGCGACTGAAGACGGGGTTGGGAAGCCGTCTGTGCCTCCTGGAGACATATGAGCTGGGTCTTCATGTCGCTCAGAGTCTGTGCCATCTGCTCCATCTGAGTGATGCCCTGGCACTGCTTCTTCTCGATCAGCTCCATCCGATCCAACTTCTCGCTAATGATGCCCATGTCCGCAGCTGTGGACTCTGCCTGTGCTGCTGCAACTGCGGACGAACTGGAAGGACCGGTGTCGACCCGTGCTATCCTCTGGTACTGCACGGGTCCTGGCTGCTGGGGTCTTCCCTGAGTGTACAACCGGGTCTGGGACATCACCATATAGTTCTCGGCCATCTCCTCGTAGATGGCCCAGACCTGGTCGTGATCCTTGGCGAAGTAAGACCCTCCACAAGAAGCGTTCACCAAGCCTTGAAGCTCTGGTGTCAGCCCGCTGAAGAAGCTCTGAACAAGGTTCGGCTTGGAAATGTCGTGGTGCGGGCATCTGTCGGTCAGCTCTCGAAACCTCTCCCATGCCTCGTGGAACTGCTCGTTGGGGAGCATGGAGAAGTTGATGGTCAGGGCTCTAGCGGCGTTCGTCTTCCCGAGGGGATAGTACTTGTGTAAGTACTCGGCGCGGAGCTGCTCCCAAGTGTAGACAAACTTCCCCAAGTGCTTCAGCCAGATGGTTGTTCTGTCTGCTAAGGAAAAGGGGAAGGCAATCATCCGCACGGTGTCCTGGTCCACCTGACGATCGTGGACAGTACTGCATATCATCTCAAACTCCTGCAGGTGGAGATGAGGCTCCTCTGTGGCCAAACCGTGAAACCGGGGAAGGAGCTGCAAAATATTCGGGGGGAACTTGAAGTTCCCCACGATGGCTGGTAGCACCACCCAACGGTGTGTCAAAGTCGATCCGGGATTGTGGTTATCTCGCATCAGTCTCGGTGGTCCTGCTCCTCCTGCTGCTGCTGCTGCGGCTGCGGCGGCAGCTGCCGCATCGTCGGGTCCTCCTCCTCCGCGGTTCTCGCGGTCGGCTCTCTTCTGCTCAAGCTCTCTCCTCATCTCTATCATGAATGCTCCCTGATCCCTCAGTTGCTGCTGCACTGACTCGAGGGAGGCGATCAGGGTGGAGTTGATCGAACCCTGGTCCAAAACGAAATGTTGATCTCCCCGTGGACCTCCAGTACGATCATCAGAACTACCGGCCATCGTCTCTGAAAAATCAAAACAACCAAACTTAGGTGCCGATAAATCATCTGTCTGTCTCTCCTCTGGCACTGGCATCTCGGTATCAGAAGAAGGGTGGTCGAGGGGGAACAGGGCTGAGTCATTCTCGGGTTCGGAGAGCGGGTCTGAGCTCCCACGAACCAACCTAGATGAATGGGCCAGAGTGCTAAAAAGCGGTGCAGCCAGAGGCTGCCTAAGAGACCTCCTGCCCATCATCGTGATCTGGCGAGTAAGGCGGATGAGATCTGGAAAAACTACGATCAAAAGCAAACCCCCAGTTCACCAACGCAACGCGAGCTGAAGACCGTAAAAGTTCGGTCAAATTATCTTGTCAATTTTTATTTTGGTGAACAATCAAAATATCAGAGGGATTACATGACCTGTTGGGATACCCGATACTCTCCCAACCGACTGTCCCGCACAGAAGAGTCGGTAATCAGTCGAGATGAGTACCGGAGGGCTTTACCTAGTGCACGGGTCACTCTCTCGCACAAGCAAACCAAGCAATGAGGGGGTTGCTCTCCCCAAGACAAATTTTTAACTCAGGTGTCTTTTAGGGTCGATAGTTTTAGCAGTCCCAATTTTATGGTTTTTCTTTTTTAGATATTTTTAATGCAAGCAAAAATGCCTAACGAATTTTTCGGTTCTCCTGGTTATTAAGTCAAAAACAGGGGGGGAGAAGACGAAAAAGCCGATGCACAAAAATCAATGATGCATGCAAAGATAGAAATGCGTACCTGTCTCCAGCACTCTACATGCAATATGATCCGCGCAGAATTTTAAAGACAGAAATAAAACTACCTATATGGTGCAGCGGAAAACCGAGTCCTAAGCAGGTAACTTCTACTCGAAAGCATCGTCTAGCTGGTCACTCGCCCTCGATCCAAAGAGTCCGGTCTAGACTCACCCCTCCTCTTCTCGACAGGTCGAGTTCAGGAGTAGCGCTTGACGGGGCAGGCTCGCGGCGCGTAGGCTCTCAGGAAAGCGACTCAACTATTTTTATTAATGATTTATTAGTAGGTCTAATTAACGGTCTATAGGTACGAGCAGTCTATTAGGTGTGTGGATCCTACTGAGTACGGCACAATCAATCAGAAATTCCTAAGGCTAGGGGCTCGATAAAAACCGCGTAAAACCGTAAAAGGCAGCTAAAAAATCTGAAACCGCGAAAAAGCCGCGAAAAAGTCTAAGGTAACTAAAGGGTCCCCCGAGCACACCGGTGCTCGGCGAAACAGACCCGAGAGTCCAAGTCCTGTTGTCCATGTGTTATTACAATTCAAATAGGCGGGAAATAAAGCTAATCTAAACTATGCTACTCCACGGCTATTCCACGGCTCCCGTGCTCGTGCTTGCTCCTTGCGTCCTCTTGCGGCTCTGTAAAGAAGAGAGCCACCTCCGATTCCCGCGGTTGCTCGGTTTCTGAAGAAAGTTGCCTCGGTCCTCGGGCCCTCGCAAGAAAATAAACACAAGAGTGATCAGACCAAATTATTTTATAAACAATGTCAGAAGAAATATATCTACAAAAATCTATACAAAAAGCCGCGAAACGAAAACCGTAGAAAAATCGAAACTGACTACTAAGCCGTGCTCCCCGGCAACTGCGCCATTCTGATCAGACCAAAAATCCCACTAATCCGGATCAGGTCAAAATATCACTCGAGTCGTTGCGACCCGGATCGATAAGAATCTCGGCTCAATCAAGAAAAATTGAAGTTCAGACCACCAAAATAAGAGAAAAATCAAATAAAATCGATAGCGGTCCTGGCTATTAGATTAGCCTGTGTTGACACGAATATCGATGCGGTTAAGGTAGAAAATAAATCACAATGTCGTTGTCCTTAATCGATCAATTCGGTCAACGGAAAAATTTATATTCAAACCACTTCAGATAAGATAAATCAATGAAAGCAAATGTAAGCGGTTTTCGCTATTCTTTTTACCTGGTATAGCGACCAGGGTCGAACACAAGGAGCACGATTGAAAAATTAAGTAGTCAAATTTCAAAAGCTAAATTTTTTTAGTGGTTTTTGAATTTTTAATATATGGAAAAAGCACAAAAACTGGACAGAAATTAAAACAGAATAAAATGCACCTACAGAATTTTTTTTTCGGAATTTCTAGGAACTTTTTCTATTTTTATGAATTTTCAAAGTGTAGGCAAACAAAAAGACACCTTTTTTATTTTTTAAATATATCAAATAAACTCAAAATGCTATGAAAATTTTATACAATATAGTACACTACAGCAGGAGCTTACACAAATTTTTGCAAGATTTTTAGAATGATAAACATTTATTCCAATCAAGAGAGCGAGCAAGTTATTGTCTGAAAAGTAGGGACCAGATTGCAATTATTCAAAAGTTTATAGAGAATAGAATAAGAGCAACCAATAGAGAAGATGTTGTAAATTACCCAAATATTGTGTGCTGTGCACGTGACTTCATATTAGTAGCAGGGACTTCTTTGCAAATCTCAAAACTTCGGAGGGCAAGCTTGTAATTGTCCCATTCCTTTTTTTTATTTCAAAAACCTAGGGTTTCCTGAACTTGGGACCCTTCGTTCTTGTTCTTCAAAATGGAGAGAGGCACGGGCCGCCGCCCACACGCGGGCACGGAGGGAGGAGCGTTCGGCTGTGGGGCCGGCGGCGGAGAAGCGGATCGAGCATGCGTGGGGGCGCGCAGCAGGTCACGGTGGAGGGGCTGAGGTCGCGCGGCACGGAGCCGCTGATCTGGGATGCGGTTGCGCAGGTGATGTGGGGCCGCGGAGGCGGTGCAAATCTGGAGGCTGGAGGTGGAGCAGATCGATGCAGAGCGCGGGCTGGAGGATGGCGGCCACGTGCGGCCGTGGAGAACAGAGGAGGGTGGCCCGGGCGTTGGCGCAGCACTGCGCGCTGAGGTGGAGTGGCGCCAGACCGCAGGAGGGTTGTGGTTGACTGCAGGGGGCCCGCTGGGGTAGGCGCGACCGGGCTTGTGCTGCAGACGCGGGCGGAGATGGTGGGCCGCGAGGGCGGATGGGCGGTAGTGGCCGGCGAAGTACGGGCGGCGGGGATGGTGACCCGTCGCCCACCTGCTTTTATTTTTTTCTTTTTTAATTTATTTTTATGTTTTTTTTTTGTTTTATTTTTTTATGTTTATATCCTGCAAAACAGATATTAAGAAAATATATAGAAATAGATATGTAGATGATATTTTTTTGTTTTGATGGTTTTTTTCCTGCAAAACAGAAATTAAGGATAAACCAAATATGTTTTTTTATTGTATCCTGCAAAAACAAAGGTTACACAACAGGATGCATTTTCTTTTTAAATTTATTTATAAACAAAGAGAGTCGATGAATGGATCGGATCTTAGCGAAGTGGTAGGGAGATCCGTATCTCCGGCCACCGTGCGTGATTGGAGGTGATAGGTCGCGTGAGGTAGAATGTGAAATGTGATGATCAAGATGTGAGATGAAAAATTCGGTGTCGGAAGCGGAACAAAGTGTGATGGATTTTTTTTATGATTTTTAATCTAAAAACTACACCTACGCTAATATCTAAACCTACAATTTACCTACGATAAACGAGAAGTAAAAGTGGATCTCACCTCGGGGTTTGGATAAGCCATGATGGCCTCGACGAAGCTCACGTCGCTGTCACCGACTGGATCGGAGGCTAGGACCCTCTTCAACAAGAACTATCTCGGAAACCGGGCTCCTCTCCGCCAAAGATCGATCAAGTGTGAATGAGGGAGGATGAGCCCATTAAAAGGAGAAGAAAATCAAAAATGGAAGATATTCACAAATGAGGAAAGTGTTTATTGGTTAATTAAATAAAATAATTGAATAAATAAAATAAACAATTAATTAAAAACGAATTTCGTAATTAATTAAAATAAATAAATTAAATAATTCCCAAAAATCAATTAACCACCTTAATGGTGGCTATTTAAGGCACAAAATCAAATCTTCACATAAAAGGTAAGTTATCAAATCAAATGAATTCAAATAAATCCAATAAATTAAATAATTACATATGATTTTCGTAATTAAATAAATTAAATTAATTAATGTGAGATAATTAATTTTTTTGGTAATTTTTATTTAGGGAAATTAATTGTATACATATATTATATACATATAATATAATGTACATAGGTGCAAATAAGGAAATAATTTTTATAAAGGATTTTTTAATTTTTATTTTTTTATTTTTTTTAATAATTTTTTTTAAGAAAACAATATTTACAATATATACTATGTATAAAAATAAATATAAATAAATATGTTCATCAAATATATAGGAAAACTGCACAAAACACCCCAGAAAACCGACTTTTTAACCGTAACTCCAAAAATAATGAAACCATAGCCATTTGAAAGATAATTTAATTTATAGTATGATGGAAGTGAGTTTGGTTCAATTTGAGCTTGTGTGGAGCCGGAATTGATGTTTCAATTATCACTTTGTGGCTTTTTCTGGGTGTAATTATTTGCAATATATACAATATTTTATTTTACAAATATTTTGATTATTTACAACACAATTTTATTTACAACTTTTATTTACGAAAAAAATTAGTTTGAGTTCACATTATGTACAGATAAAATAATGTAAGTTTTGTATAAATATACATGAAAAATATTTACAAGATATTTTTGATTTTTCTGACAAACGACCCTATCTCCCCCTACTTTATTCCTGGTCGATCAGGTCAAGTCTTGACCTTCTCTCGGGGTTTGGGTCAGTCTGTATTTATTGCATAACTACATCCTTTATTTTTCTTTTCTTTTTCTTTTCTTCTTTATTCTTTTATTTATGTACAAAAAGTGTTAAAAATGCAATTTTAACAAATGCATGCAAAATGGTAAAATTATGAAATTAATGGGTATTTACATGTGTTTGACTAAGAAACTGAAGCTAAAATAAAAGAATAAAGGCGATGAATCGTGGATTCATCATTCCCCTATACTTTACCTTTGCTAGTCCCTTAGCAAACACTTATTTGAAAAATAAGTGAAAACAAAAATAAAGAAAAGAAAAAGGAAAGAAGTTAGAATAATGTTGACTTTTAAGCTTATCTTCATAAAAATGTAGTCTGGAGCTCTGTCGGTCCTTTGGATTATTAGTGTGTCGGAACCTTAATGGGAAATGGATTTAAAACCTAACAGACTCTAAGTTCCACAAGACTCCTATTCAGGTCTCCTCAATCGTCAGATCAGAACAAGTCTACATACACAAATTCTTGTGACTATGAAATCTTACTTGTACGGTGTAAGTGAGTATAGCTCCTCATCTCAGAAGTAATAAAGAAACAGCCTCTCTCAACAAGGTAACTCTAATCCCCCGGTCTAGCAACTCTTTCCTCGAGAAGCGGGGTATTCCCTTCTAAGTTCAAGTGCAACCGGCTCAAGAAGAGGGGGAATAAGAGGTATAGAATTTTGGGAGCTCAACCAGTGTAGCTAAGTCTCCCGCTGCAAGCTTCATGAGATGGAATCCATGCGTCTTTAAGCTTTTGCTTATTTGCATTATATACATACTCCGGTGGGATTATCATTTTCTATCAGACCCACCACTTTTTTGGAGTTCTTTTTGCTTTTTGCTTTTTTTTCTTTTTTTTTGTTTTTTTTTTCAAGTGCATCTGTACAACATATCTACATGGTGCAGCATATATACAAGAAATTTTCCTCTTGAGCCAGTAGACTATCCCTCTTTTGAAGCTTTATTGCAACCCACAACTTCTGTCTTTAGACTTCATCACCACTAGACCAAGTTGAGACGCACTTCCTTCACTAGAAGAAGAAGAGAGGTTCCGCCTAGAAGTACTACCCTCATATGCTACCCCAAGCCAAAGGAAACTGCCTCCTCAACACCTCCTCCATGAAGAGCTACGTGTAAAGTGCATTGTCCAAGGTAAGCCACGGTCTGGAAGAATCATGCGTGTGTTGTTAAATATTCTACTTAGACTCATCAAGATGACATGTGAACATAGTCGTGTGGACCCAAAGAATTAAGTCACTAGGACCTGAAAAGTCTTAACTCCACATCTTATAAAGTTCCTCTGAAATTAAGTGGATTAAGGTCCAACTAAGCTCCATTCTTCAAATTTATTCAGACTTAGTTTAATTATCGAGACTATCCTGAAAAATGCACATGTCAATGCAAGAAAATATGTACAATGCGAAGAAAAATAAAAATCTTTTTGTGAAACAATTTTCAAAATTTTGAAATTTTTATGGATTTTTGAAAAATAATGCACATGCAAAAGTTTTTTTTGCAAATAGTTAGTAATATATACAACTATATACAAAAAGATTTTTTTAAGGAAAAGATACATATTTACACAAAAGTGAGTTGATTATTTTACAAGCATGAAATGCAAGAATTTATAACTTGAGTAATTTATACAGGTATATACACAGTTGGATTTTTTTAATTTCTATTTTATTCATTTTTTATTATTTTTTTATTATTTTTTTGTGATGCATATATTCCTCAAATTTATTTGAAAATATTTTTACAAATAATTTTGAAAACTATAGTCCAAAATAATTTTGCACACAATTTTACAAACATTTACACACATTTGAAAACTATTTGGCAAACATTTTTCAAATAGTATATATAGATTTTCAATATAATTTTTCAACCATTTTTCCAAACATTTGCAAATAGTTTTAACAAAATCATTTTATTTCACACAAAGAAAATTTTTTTACAATCCACAATATTTTTACAAAGGTTGAAAATATTTTTCAAACATTTTTCAAATAGTTTTCAAAAGATTTTTCAAATAGATTTTCAAACTACTTTCAAAATATTTTTCAAAATATTTTAACCTGACTTATTAGCCAGTATGTACAAGGAAAAATTTTGAGGAAATTTATGCATCTCTTTTTTTTAATATTTACACAGTATTTTAGCCATATTAAAAATATGAAAGTACGAGTTATGGCTAAAGTATATATATAATATATACGACACCCCCTATACTTAGCTCGAACTATGTCCTCATAGTGATCAAAGAGTTGGAAATACAGACATAACTCGTGCTTCGTATAGAAAAGTGAGAAGAATAGTATACTACAACGACGAATAAAAGAATAAAATCAATAGAAGTCAGTGATCCCCATATACTTAGGATCAAGTAATCCTAAGTATAGCAGACTGTACACAAGGGGAAAACCGAGGGGTAGAATGTACTGGGTTTACCCCCCCTATACTTAGGGTAAAATATCCCTAAGTATAGGCAGCAAAACAGAGGTAAAAAGAATCAAAAGAATAATCACAAGTCGGACACCCCCCTATACTTAGGGTAAAGTGCACCCTAAGTATGGATTGATCATGCGATGGAGATGGGGTGTGAGACAAAAAGAATGTATGATATTGATAGATGGTCTATACAGATGTGAGTCGATCAATGTTGAGGTGCCTCTCAACAAGCGCTAGAGTTTACGCCCCTAGCTGGGCACAAATGTTAGGATAACGCAGTGTTGAGGTTCAGGACGGCATCTGTCAGACGAATACCGTACTGTCGTCGCAGTCTCGGCGGGAGAATAACGACGAGTTCAACAGAGTAAATGATAACACCCAGATAATCAGTCAGGCAGGTGTTTGCTACCGAATCAAGATATGGGCAGATGAAGTCGGGCTCCGGTAGCACAAAAGAAATCGTCGGCTCAAGGTCTATATGGAGTGACAGGGCAGAACCGAAGAAGTCGAACATGGAGAAGGAAGGATCTGTCAGGGAATCCTCCACGTCAATCACAGTCTCGAATAGATACGGAAGATCAAGATCAAGAGACTCACTAGAAAGGCTGATATCCGATGCATATAATGTAGACAAATCAGTGAAATCATCGAATACCTTAAAGATCGGGTCATCCTCGCGAGGGTCGTCGAGGAGAGAATCATCAAACTCATTATCAGAAATATCAAAATACTCGGTCTCATGATCCGACAGATCGAATGCACTCCCAGAAATTGAAACCGAGTACACATGGTCCATGGCATCCTCCCGCAGATAACCCTCGGGGAGTAATGCCGAATCATAAGGAAACTTGGGATCAATGCTGTCGAATATCATGTCCTCAAAAAATGTATCGACCTCATCAAAAGGGAGGACACATGGCTCAAGTACGTGACTATCAAGTTCTGTAAAATCCAAAATCGGTCCCTCATCAAACTCTCTATGCTGAGATGAATCCAAATGTATCTCCGAATCTGAGAAGATCTCCTGAAGACAAGACACTGTATTAACTATGTATAGATACTGGAAAGAATCAGAGGATGGCTGAGATGTGGGTTCCTCCTCTATCTCTTGGGATCCTAGCAGATCTAGAATCGATGAATCTTCTACGTGATAGAGCGGGACTGGCTCAAAATCTGACTGTAAATCTAATTGGTCCTCAACCAATGTCCAGTTTTGGGAACTCACAACAGTAGGCAACACATCCATCAAATGAGAAGTCGTAGCATCCATACCCTCGGATCTGTGTGTGCTATCAAGATCAGCATGGTGTGTCACACACTCGACAGTTGTCATCTCTCCGTCATGTGTTGTCCCAAATAAATCATCTGGTGTATATGCAAGATCAGAAAGTGTATCCAAGATGGTCTCAACAAAATCCAAGTCGGGACAATGGTGTGAACCACTACACGAGGTAATGACATATGATATCTGCTCTGCAGTCCTCCCCCTCATGGCGATATGGATAAGGTCAGTCATCGAAAATCCATGATCTGGAAATCGCCTCACAAGTTCTCGTAACCTCAACCATGAATCTCTCAACGGCTTTTGGGGGTTAACAGAAAAATCATGAATACATGACCGCATCATCTCTGCTCTACACTGGGGGTAAAATTTCTTCAAAAATAATGATCGTAAATCTCCCCATGTAGTAATCTTCCTTCCCAATCGTCTATGCCAACTCTTGGCTCTACTCTGAAGTGTAAATGGGAAGGTAATCAGCATCATGTCCTCAGAAGTGATATCCAAATATGATCGTGATACACAAAAATCCTCAAATTCATCAATATGCAAATAAGGTTCCTCGTGCATTTCCCCAAAAAACTTAGGCAGTAGATCAATTAACTCTAAATCCAGAACAAAGGGTCTCAAGGTAGAAACGGACTGGACTTCATGATCTGTGTACTCATCCAATGTCCTAGGATACAAGTCATCTAAAGCTCGCAACTGCCCCATTCGATTGCCTATGGGATGCACTCTCATCTCAGTAATGTGAACACCCATGTCTCGTGTTTGGTCAATCTGGTCTCTGTGGGTGTCACTCACAGCACGTCCCAAATGGGAGGGTGGGTAGGGAGAAGATGAGAAATCGGATGGGGTTCCGACCTCTTGAGAGAATGAACGTGAGTGATGGGCGTGAAATGAAGAAGCCGCAAAATTCGGCTGGAATGGAAAGTGGCCCATCGTGATGAGAGGAAACTGAAGGGGGGGATGGAGGGATAGAAGGGAGTGAAAGAAAGAAAAGGCAGGAACGAAGAGAGAGATAGAAGGGAGGGAGGGTGTGTTAGAGACAGAAGGTGACTGCTAATGATAAAGGAAGATGATAGTAACCGACTCACACCAAAGACATACAAAACACAAAGCAAACCCCCAGTTCACCAACTCAACACAAAGTGAAGACCGTGAGATTCGGTCCTTTATCTTTTCAATTTTAGAGTTAAGGTGATCAACGAAAGTTGTACAAACACTTAGGAGGCTTGAATAGGATTTGGGCACTACTCCTTAGTGTGTACGCGAGCGAGTAAAAGCGCAAACAATGAGGGAATTGCTCTCCCAATACAATGAAGTGAATCAATTACGTTTGATTTTAGAGTCAAGTTCAATTAGCAGTCACAATTTTTTTTAATTTTTGATTTTGTGATTTTTTTGGATATTTTCAAGAATAAACGCCTAACGAGCTTTCCGATTTCCTCTTTGATTAATTTGAGTCCAAAAACAGGGGGAGGGATCGAGAAAGCCAATGCACGATCAAACACAATGATGCATGTAGAGATAGAAAATGCGTACCTTACTCCAGCACTCTACATGCAATATGATCCGCGCATAAAATTAAAGACAGAATATAAACTAACTATATAATGCACGAAGAAATCGGCCTTAGACAAGCAACTTCTATTGATCGTGAAGAACAATAGTTAGTTAACCGAATCGAGTCCGGAGTCCGATCTTGGGAGTCACTCGGTGCCCGCCACAACGGGTCCTGCCAGCGTTGTATGTGACTCCTCATGGCACGTGGTCTCAAATCCAATTAGACTAACTTTTTTAATTAATTTTAGTAAGGTCCAATTACGTTCTATAGGAACAGATATTCTATTAGGTGTTGGGCCTTAGAAATTTTACGTCACAATCAATCAAAATTCCTACGTCTAGGGGCTAAAACTGCGAGAATCAAGAAGTAAGTTAGGGCGTGAAATCAAAAACACGGAAAACAGCGGTGAGGTCCCCCAAGTGCACCGGCACTTGGCGAAATAGACCCCGAGGAAAGTCCAAGTCCACAGGTTCAAAGTCCTAAATTATTACAAGAATAATTGTTCTCTCAAATAAAAAAAATCTTCTTCTCCTCCCTGCTCTTCCTCTTGTGCGGGTCCTCCAAATAGTAAACTCCAAGTCGTCCAAGCAGTACCTCGCACAAAAATCAAAGAGAGAAGGTCAGAAAGCAATTATGATATAGAGAGACAAGATAGAAAAACGACTACAAAGCCGTGCTCCCCGGCAACGGCGCCATTCTGTTGACACGAATATCGATGCGGTTAAGGTAGAAAATAAATCACAATGTCGTTGTCCTTAATCGATCAATTCGGTCAACGGAAAAATTTATATTCAAACCACTTCAGATAAGATAAATCAACGAAAGCAAATGTAAGCGGTTTTCGCTATTCTTTTTACCTGGTATAGCGACCAGGGTCGAACACAAGGAGCACGATTGAAAAACTAAGTAGTCAAATTTCAAAAGCTAAATTTTTTTAGTGGTTTTTGAATTTTTAATATATGGAAAAAGCACAAAAACTGGACAGAAATTAAAACAGAATAAAATGCACCTACAGAATTTTTTTTTCGGAATTTCTAAGAACTTTTTCTATTTTTATGAATTTTCAAAGTGTAGGCAAACAAAAAGACACCTTTTTTATTTTTTAAATATATCAAATAAACTCAAAATGCTATGAAAATTTTATACAATATAGTACACTACAGCAGGAGCTTACACAAATTTTTGCAAGATTTTTAGAATGATAAACATTTATTCCAATCAAGAGAGCGAGCAAGTTATTGTCTGAAAAGTAGGGACCAGATTGCAATTATTCAAAAGTTTATAGAGAATAGAATAAGAGCAAACAACAGAGAAGATGTTGTAAATTACCCAAATATTGTGTGCTGTGCACGTGACTTCATATTAGTAGCAGGGACTTCTTTGCAAATCTCAAAACTTCGGAGGGCAAGCTTGTAATTGTCCCATTCCTTTTTTTTATTTCAAAAACCTAGGGTTTCCTGAACTTGGGACCCTTCGTTCTTGTTCTTCAAAATGGAGAGAGGCACGGGCTGCCGCCCACACGCGGGCACGGAGGGAGGAGCGTTCGGCTGTGGGGCCGGCGGCGGAGAAGCGGATCGAGCACGCGTGGGGGCGCGCAGCAGGTCACGGTGGAGGGGCTGAGGTCGCGCGGCACGGAGCCGCTGATCTGGGATGCGGTTGCGCAGGTGATGTGGGGCCGCGAAGGCGGTGCAAATCTGGAGGCTGGAGGTGGAGCAGATCGATGCAGAGCGCGGGCTGGAGGATGGCGGCCACGTGCGGCCGTGGAGAACAGAGGAGGGTGGCCCGGGCATTGGCGCAACACTGCGCGCTGAGGTGGAGTGGCGCCAGACCGCAGGAGGGCTGTGGTTGACTGCAGGGGGCCCGCTGGGGTAGGCGCGACCGGGCTTGTGCTGCAGACGCGGGCGGAGATGGTGGGCCGCGAGGGCGGATGGGCGGCAGTGGCCGGCGAAGTACGGGCGGCGGGGATGGTGACCCGTCGCCCACCTGCTTTTATTTTTTTTCTTTTTTAATTTATTTTTATGTTTTTTTTGTTTTATTTTTTTTTGTTTATATCCTGCAAAACAGATATTAAGAAAATATATAGAAATAGATATGTAGATAATATTTTTTTGTTTTGATGGTTTTTTTTCCTGCAAAACAGAAATTAAGGATAAACCAAATATGTTTTTTTATTGTATCCTGCAAAAACAAAGGTTACACAACAGGATACATTTTCTTTTTAAATTTATTTATAAACAAAGAGAGTCGATGAATGGATCGGATCTTAGCGAAGTGGGAGGGAGATCCGTATCTCCGGCCACCGTGCGTGATTGGAGGTGATAGGTCGCGTGAGGTAGAATGTAAAATGTGATGATCAAGATGTGAGATGAAAAATTCGGTGTCGGAAGTGGAAAAAAGTGTGATGGATTTTTTTATGATTTTTAATCTAAAAACTACCCCTACGCTAATATCTAAACCTACAATTTACCTACGATAAACGAGAAGTAAAAGTGGATCTCACCTCGGGGTTTGGACAAGCCATGATGGCCTCGACGAAGCTCACGTCGCTGTCACCGACTGGATCGGAGGCTAGGACCCTCTTCAACAAGAACTATCTCGGAAACCGGGCTCCTCTCCGCCAAAGATCGATCAAGTGTGAATGAGGGAGGAGGAGCCCATTAAAAAGAGAAGAAAATCAAAAATGGAAGATATTCACAAATGAGGAAAGTGTTTATTGGTTAATTAAATAAAATAATTGAATAAATAAAATAAATAATTAATTAAAAACGAATTTCGTAATTAATTAAAATAAATAAATTAAATAATTCCCAAAAATCAATTAACCACCTTAATGGTGGCTATTTAAGGCACAAAATCAAATCTTCACATAAAAGGTAAGTTATCAAATCAAATGAATTCAAATAAATCCAATAAATTAAATAATTAGATATGATTTTCGTAATTAAATAAAATAAATTAATTAATGTGAGATAATTAATTTTTTTGGTAATTTTTATTTAGGGAAATTAATTGTATACATATATTATATACATATAATATAATGTACATAGGTGCAAATAAGGAAATAATTTTTATAAAGGATTTTTTTAATTTTTATTTTTTTATTTTTTTTAATAATTTTTTTAAGAAAACAATATTTACAATATATACTATGTATAAAAATAAATATAAATAAATATGTTCATCAAATATATAGGAAAACTGCACAAAACACCCCAGAAAACCGACTTTTTAACCGTAACTCCAAAAATAATGAAACCACAGCCATTTGAAAGATAATTTAATTTATAGTATGATGGAAGTGAGTTTGGTTCAATTTGAGCTTGTGTGGAGCCGGAATTGATTTTCAATTATCACTTTGTGGCTTTTTCTGGGTGTAATTATTTGCAATATATACAATATTTTATTTTACAAATATTTTGATTATTTACAACACAGATTTATTTACAACTTTTATTTACGAAAATAATTAGTTTGAGGTCACATTATGTACAGATAAAATAATGTAAGTTTTATATAAATATACATGGAAAATATTTACAAGATATTTTTGATTTTTCTGACAAACGACCCTATCTCCCCCTACTTTATTCCTGGTCGATCAGGTCAAGTCTTGACCTTCTCTCGGGGTTTGGGTCAGTCTGTATTTATTGCATAACTACATCCTTTATTTTTCTTTTCTTTTTCTTTTCTTCTTTATTCTTTTATTTATGTACAAAAAGTGTTAAAAATGCAATTTTAACAAATGCATGCAAAATGGTAAAATTATGAAATTAATGGGTATTTACATGTGTTTGACTAAGAAAATGAAGCTAAAATAATAGAATAAAGGCGATGAATCGTGGATTCATCAGCCTGGTATAGCGACCAGGGTCGGACTCAGGGAGCACGTGATGGCCTTGCAGCCTACGAAGTAGTCAAAAAGAATCGATAAAATACAAGTGTTTTTGGTGGATTTTTAATGGTTTTTATTTTTTTGGATTTTTAATTAATTAAGGAAATAATGAAAGCAAAGAAACAATCAACTTCAAACAATTATTCAATGCATCAAAAATCAATCAAAAATTCAAATCAAAATGTTTTTATGTATTTTATGATTTTTAATGTTTTTGTTTAATTTTTGGGATTTTTCTGATGTTTATTTAATTTTCTAAAAATAAAACAATGCAAGAAAATGGAGGTACTGTCCAGCCGAGCTTGAGGGACTTAGATAAAATATCTAAAAATCCCCAATAAGGCTGGAGGTAATTTTTCTGTAAAGAGGAAGAAACAATAAAATTTTAGGCACCTTAATTATTATTTTTGGGTTTTTAAATTATTTATTAGAATTTTTATGAGATTTTTAGTTTTTTGTCATTTTTAGGAGTTTTATAAAATGAAAAATGGCCAAAATTGGCCAGAAAATCAAACACAACAAACTAAACAGTAGCCAATTTTTTTGTAATTTTTAGATGAACGTTACTATTTGTTTGTGAATTTTTAAATCAAACATAATGAAAATGGCTGTTTTTTATTTTTTTAAAAATATCAAATCAAAACAAAAATGTCCCCAAAAATTCTAGAAAATTTTACAACATGGCAGGAGCCATGTTTCCAATTTTCATCGAATTTGGAGTAGGTTTGATATTTTATTCAAAATTAAAACCTAGGTACAGTTCACAGGGACCTGTACGCAATTATCCAAAGTTCTGGTGGGTCCGGTGCAAAAATCCCACGAAATCACGCACGCAGCGCGTGTCTGGGGCACTCAGGGACCTAATACAAACAAAACAAAGGTCTGGGACTATTTGGTAACAGGTACCAAAAGCCCGAGGACTTGTTCGTAAATTACCCACAAATAAGCACACATGCACAAATAAATCACGCACATGGGTATAAATGCAATTATATCAAACTATTCATTCATTTCATAACCATCCAGAACTACCGGGTGAAGTATGCAAATATCCCAAGGAGGCACGTGTTGATGCACGTGCTACACTACAGACAGGGGCGTATATGCAAATAAAATAAAGCTCAGGTCCAAGGTGCAAATAAATCGGAAATAAAACAACTACACTATATATTTACAGGACTAAATACTAACTAAAAGCAGAGGGACCTAAGGACAATTACCCCTTTATTATATCTCGAGGGTCGGATGGCTGCCACGTGGTGGATCGAACGGTCGGGAACAGATAGCACCCCAACACTGGACTCCTCGGGCTGATCGGACGGCCTGGACCTCGCCACGTGGTGGATCGAACGGTGGAGAAGTGTTGTGGCTAAACCTCGTCCATCCGACGGTCTGGATCAACTCCTCCCTTGATCGTGCGGTGCTGGCGCTCCTGGAATGGATGATTCAGATGCGAACTAGAGCTGGAGGGATATCCAGCGGCTGCTGGAGGTCCTCGAAGAACAAGTGGCCGGCGAACTTCGTCGGCCCAGTATGCTCGCTCGAGCCTCCGCGGGGGCTTCTGATGATCGAGGAAGCTTCGCCTTGGCCTCCCGCGTCTGTGGGACCTCTCCAATGAATCAACGGAGCTCCGGAGAGCTCGGTCGACCCTAGCAGAGGAGGAGCTCCGGTGCTCAAATGGGAAGGGCTCAGATAGCCTTCCTGGGACCTGCAAAATAACACCAAAGAGCTCCTGGGTCGAGGGCAAACTGCCTCAACCCCGTAAGCGGCTGTGAAGGTGAGCGGTGCGGTGGTGCGGGCGAACCCCGGCGAAGCGACGGCGAAGGGGTTCGAACCCCTGCTCCTGTGCGAGCTGGGTTGAATGGATGGGCGGAGAAGGTGCGCGGGGGAAGGGCGATCGTTATGGGGGATTCCGATGATCGAACGGAAGGGTGAGATGGTCGGAATCAGCGAAGGTCGGCGATGGCGCGATTTGGGGCTAAATCAAAATCAGAGAAAATGGGAAAGAATCTAAGCTACCTGGGTGGAGGGATCGACTGGGGACGAGCAGCTGGTGCTCTGGGTCCTTGCCTCGAGGACCGTCAGCGTCCGAGGCTCTGGCGCTACCTCCAGGCGGCGCACGGCGGAGCTAACTCGCCGGATCAGTGGTTCCTTGCTCCCTCCTCGTTGCGACACCCTCTGGAGCAAGCTGTCACTCTCGTCGAGACGGTAGAGGTCACTGGGTGGTGAACAAATGAGCCAAAGATGCGGAATGAGGTGGCGGAGCTCAGCCCTTATACCTCCAGGAGTCCGATAAGAATGGGTCGGGTAGGGCAGCGTGAAGCGCGGATCTCGAGGCGGGCACCCCGACGAGGGTGTCGGATGTGTCGTGAGTGAAACGGACCCGGGGTTTAGGTGCTAGGTGGTCGGGTTTAGGCGCTAGAATTATGAGAAATCGGGTCGCCCGCCTAATACCCGTGCGAGGTGGTCCTGGGGGGGGGAGTTGACCGGGCGGTTAACAACCCCCGTGGACCAATGGGGTCAGGCCACGTGGAAAATATTTAGAAAATCAATTAAAAATAGTAAATGGACGATTTATTAAAAACTCAAAACATTAAATATTTTTGTTTTAATTTTTTCTATTTTTCTAGTAATTTTTAATTAATTTTTCAAAATAAAAATTGGGTACTTACAATATAGTACAATACATAGGTGTATATATAATATAGGATTTTTAATTTTGATTTTTAATTAGTTATTTTTATACATTTTTATCCCTATTTTATAATTTATTTATTTATATCATAAAATAAGGAATAAAAAGGTATTTTTATTTTATTTTTATTATTTATATACAATAGTGAAATAAATAGATAAATACATCTATGTACATGGTATATATACAATGTATTTTTGATTTTTTTTAATTTTGTGCTTTTTATTTTGTTTTTGTTTTTGTTAATTTTTATTTATTTATTTACAACATAAAAGATAGAATATTTACAAATCTTTATAGAAATTAATTTATTTATGTATAAGGTGAAATAAATCTAAGTGTGGGTTGTATGTACATGGTGGATATATACATAAGAGACTTTTTATTTTCTTTTTAATTTTTCTATTTTTGTTTAGATTTTTGTAATAAATATATACAAAATATGTACAAGTCATTTTTATTCTATTTTTAGAGGAAAATATATTTTTATTTTATTTACACACATGAGCACCCTATCTCTCTCTACTTTGGCTTTTATGCGGTCAGGCCCATACTGAGCCCTCCCTTGGGATTAGGTCGCTCAATATTTATTCTAAATATTTCCTCTTTTTCTTTTGTCTCTTTATTCTTTTATTTTTGCACAAAAATATGCTAATTATTAAACTTTATACAATGCATGCTTTTGGTAATTATTTGTATTTACATGAATATACATGCATTTGCAAAGGTTTTTGTAGCTAAAATATAAGAATAAAGAGTGATGAATGGGTATTCATCACCAAGTCAAACTGTGCTCACCTAAAAATATCCATACTTCTACAGAGATGTCACCCGGTCCTACACCTTTCGGTGGTCTCATAACCTTCAAAGCCTCCTCTACTTCCTTTCCTTGTATCCGTCTATAGCTTGCACGATTCAAGTAACTTTAAATACTAGCTAGATCACCCAAAGTGATCTATCTATTTCCTTCCCCAATGAAAAGTTTACGGAAGTATTGCTCCCATCTAGTGTGTATATATGATGAAGGGGATCGAGAAGAGGTCGTGTCTTTCCACAAGGCGGATCGACAGTTGCTGAGGAGACCTCAGACGAATCCCAATTCGATCAGCAATTAACTCACAATCAGAATAAAACAATTAAATCTAAAAAATGTGGAGTTAAAATTTATTATAACTCTACATGTAAATTTGTGTAGGTGTAAGTACAAGTAGAGGGTCGAACACTAGGAGCAAACGGTTGGGAGCAAAATGAATGCACAAAATTATTCAATTCCTATCTTGTCCATGTTATTGTTTTTGTGGGTTTTTAATTTTTAAATTTTTGATTTGATATTTTCGTATATTGATTTTTAATTTACTTATTTTTGTATTTTCTTTTTATATTTTGTATTTTTTATTTCCTTTTTTCTTTTAATAAAGATATAATACATAATTCGGAGTATATATATACATGAGAGATAAGAGAGAGGTAAAAATAGGAAAAAATACTCAAAATACAGCAAATAAAATGTTTTTGTTAATTTTATAATTTTTTTAATATTTTTATGATTTTTCTCGATTTTTCCTAATTTGTTTTGTATTTCTAAAGGCAAAAATACTAGAAAACAGTGAATTAAGTTGTTGGTCAATTCAAATTAATTTTAAGATAGAGATAATGAAATAGGGAAAATTCAGCAACTGAAATTATATTTTTAGGATTTTTCTGGAATTTTTAATGTTTTATAAAGGTTTTTGGAGGTTTGCAATTTTTAGGAGTTTTGTTTGATATTTTTAGTGATTTTTGGTTGGAATATAAAAGTCACTAAAAAACACACAATATATTTTTTGGGGAATTTTTCGAGAAGGTTTTTTAATTTTTATGGATTTTCTAATGCAAACAGTAGAGAAAATTCCTGTTTTTAAATTTTTATAAATATGAAAATGTAATAAATAAGCAAAATAAAAATACGTCGTGAAACTAGAATGCAACAGGGGCCTATGGAAATTTTTTGGTGATTTTTGGGGTTTATAGATGCATGAAATAAATAGAGGAAACAAAAAGAAATTCCAACCCTAGCAGGGGTACATTTGCAAATAAAATAAAGCCCAGGGGGTTCTGTGCAAATTTACCAAAAAATTTTAAATGTTAACATGAAGTTTCGAGGCCAACTATCCATTTCAAAAACCGCCAGGGGGTCCATGCAAATTTCCCATCACGTGGGACTACATGTGACTCATACGTAGGGACCAAAACGCAATTTCATAAAGTTTACGGGTCTGCATGCAAATTTCACAAAAATATAACACTGGATATTTTATTTCATGGACTTTTTTGAAATACAAACACATACAGGGGCTCCAGTATAATTTTCCCAAGCCCACGTGGAACCGCACGTGGGGTTGCGTAGATTGGACCTTAGTGTAAATACAAGAAATCCAGGGGTCTTTTTCCAAAATATCCACTTTATTTACAACGTTAAGTATTTTTTACAGGACTAAACAATAAAAACAAGAAGGCAGGGGAAGATTTAGCAATTTACCCCCAAAGAGGCGCTGATGAACGGTGATGATGCTTTCACTTATCCACGTGTTGTTCATCCAACGCTTGGTACCGGTTCGCTACTGGACGCATGAGATTAGATCATCCAAGATGATCCGACGGTTGAAACGCTGCATCCTCCAACGTCTGTGCGTCGATCTGGGTCGTCTCCTTCATCCAATGGCATGGGAAGAGGCTGGAAGAACGGGGAAGAAGCGTCGCCTGGGCGAGCTTCTTTCGGTGAGATCTCGCTCCCTTGCTGGCCTCTGCTGCTCCAAAAGGTCCCTCTGGCTTCCTGGAAGGTGGCTCTATCGGCTGGAGGTGTTGGATGGGACAGAGGTCGACCGGAGCTCCTCCACGAGGTCGGGGAAGACGAGGAGCTCCAGGTGCCTCCGCCGACTCTTGATTTCGACTCCTGGCGCTGTATCGCACGCCTAACCTGCCCAGGAAGATTACACGGCTCAATGCGGTGCTCCTCGGCCTGGGGTTTGAAGCTGTTAGCGTAAAAGGAGGTGGGTGGCGAAACTTCCGGTGAGGTTGAAGAGTTGAAGCTTCGATTCACGGATCCAAGAAGGATCCGGTTGGTCAAAGGTGGCTGGGAGATGAAGAAAATGGCAGGGAACGAAATGGGGTGGAAGTGACGATCGGAAAACATCGGGAACACAGTGAAACAGTTCACCGGAGCGGAGCTCCGACAAACTACGAATCTAGCTAACTACGCTAATTAAGTAATTTAAATACGAAATAAAATACAAGGAATAAAACCTATGACTAATTTTAAGCTAATGACAGTAAAAAGAAGAAGCCCGACCTGGGTTTTAGCCAAGGAGCATGGCGATCGCCGGAGCGCCGCCGTGGGTGCAGCTCCCACCTCCTCCGACCGATTCAAGGCGCCAAAAACCTCCCTCTGTCACGGGGAAGCCTCCAGGACTGAATACGAGGAAGGGAGAAGAACGAAAACTGGCCAAATTTGAGGAGGAGGAGGAGCTGGTTTATTTATAAACTTAGGTGTGCACCCTTATTAAACAGGCAGTGCTGACGAATCTACGCTATATACAATATGTACAAGGTATGGGCGTGTATGTACAACGTGCCAAGATCATTTCTTGTGAAGGAATCAAGTGTGATCGATGGACGAGACACCCACGAAAAATGCAAGAAAAACGGGGATTCAACAGGTCTGATGACTCAGAGCAGCGGAAGGGACAGTTGACCAGAGGTCAACGAAGGCCGTGCATGGATTGGTCCACGTAGGCCGCTAAAGGACAAAACAACAGATTTTATTTGAAAATAATTAATTTAAAATAGTAAATTATTTTAATTTTTTGAGTATAAAATAAAAATTGTTTATTATTTTATGTAGCATTTTAATATGATTTTTATTTTTTTGGCTTGATTTATTAGTAGTTAATTTTTATGAGTGTATTTATACGTATATATTCATCTATGTTTTGTGCATTTCTATTTTTACTTTGTATATATTATTTTATTATTTTATTTTCTTATTTTATATAATTATAACTTATTTTTGTGAGTATAAATATATTTTTGTTTGATTTTTATGAGTTTACTTGCACATTTAAATAAACAGGTATATGAATTGTATAGGTATAGGTATTTTACCTATGTTTTGCAAACTTCTTTTTATTTTAATGTATTTTAATGAGTTTTATTTTTGTTTTGTATTTTTAATAGAATATATATAATATTGACATTATTCTAAAAATACGAAAGAATAAAATAATTAAAAATATAATTCCTTTTTATTTATATATATAGGTGTTTCATCTATGTTTTTATATAACTTTATTTTATTTTTCATTTTCTTGTTAGTTTTATTTTGATTTTGATGTACACATATATTATAGATAATTTGTATAAAATTATAAAAATATGAATATCTAAAAATAATAAGTAATGAATAAATTGAATATTTTAATCGGTATTATGTACAATTGGGGTCCAAAACCTAACTTTCAAGATCCTCTTGAAAAGTTATATACAATTAGAGATGATTTTGTCATGTTTTGAGTTTTTATTTGACAGATATGGGTCTGTGAAGTTTGGTTTTTGGCTTTTTATCTGAGTATAAAATGTACACTGTATATTATTTTTGTACAAACTCAATTGTGTATTTTTATTTACATTATTATCTACAACTTTTATGTACAAAACTTCTTTATTTGTACAAAACCTAACTTTCAAGATCCTCTTGAAAAGTTATATACAATTAGAGGTGATTTTGCCATGTTTTGAGTTTTTATTTGACAGATATGGGTCTGTGAAGTTTGGTTTTTGGCTTTTTATCTGAGTATAAAATGTACACTGTATATTATTTTTGTACAAACTCAATTGTGTATTTTTATTTACATTATTATCTACAACTTTTATGTACAAAATTTTTTTTGGTGAATAAATCACAAAGAATAAAATAGATGTCAAAAATGCATAATCAACAAATAAATTCATGAGGTATTCATTGTATTTTTGACCCTTATCTTTCCCTACTTTATTCCTTGTCGACCAATTCCATTCTGGACTTGGTCTCGGGGTAAGGATCATAAAATATTTTCAATATTTTATTCTTTTTTCTTTTCTTCTCTTTATTCTATAATTTTGGCATTGAAAACCTTATTTTATATACAAATAAATGCAATAAATAATCGATACTATGATGTACAAATTGATGTTATTTACCTGCATTTGCTAGGGTTTTAAGGCCAAAATGATAGAATAAAGGTGATGAAATGGAGATTCATCACCCCCTATACTTGCCTTTGCTAGTCCCTAACAAATACTTATGCAATATGTATGAAAAGAATAAAGAATAAGACGAAAAGAAAATGAAAAAATAAAGAATTTAAAGAATAAATGGAATTGATCATGATTATTAAACTCATATGTACAAAATCAAAGTTTGGAGCACAGGTTAGACCTTGGTGTGAAAATGAGTGTGGTACTAGTTGGGAACCAAATTTAAAACTCAACAGCCTTCGAAAGGAGCAGAACTCGATTCAAATCACCTCAATAGCTAGGTCAGAACTAGCCTACATCATATGCAAACCCTTATGACTATGAAGCTGACTTGTACGGTGTAAGTGATTGTGGCTCTCCCCAATTGAAATGACAAAGGAACTGACTTTTCCAGAATGACAACCCAATGATTCCCCAATCCAGCACTCGGTCGTCGAGGAGCGGGGTATTCCCTTCTAAGTTCAAGTGGCATCCAACTCAAGAGGAGGAGGTGAAGAAGAGAATGGACGGTAGCCAGTGTAGCTACCTATCCTGGGATGCAAGACCAGTGTAGTCAAGTCATCTAGCTGCAGACTCACATGGTATAACTTTGATGCTCAAGCTTGCTTATTTTCTATACAACATATATACATACTCCGACAGGCACTTTTATTTTTATTTTCAAGCCTGTCCACTTTTTTGGAGTGTTTTTTTTCAACATACTATTTACAGCAGCGTTTACATAAGGACTTTTTCCTCTTGAGCCAGAAGACTATCCCTCTTTTGAAGCTTTATTGCAACCCACACTCTCCTGTCATTCGACTTCATTGAAACTGGACCAGGTTGGGGCGCACTTCCCTCCCTAGATGAGGACGAATGTTTCCACCCGTGTATGTCTCAGACTGACAAATCCAACCAAATCCAACCCCCTCACCACTCCAACTGAGTTAAGCCAAGTGAAAGGTGCAAGTGTCCAAGTTAGGTCACGGTCGACAAGAGTCATGTGTGTGTCAAGTTAGTCAGTTGAGGTGACTTGAACCCAGCCCTGATTTCTCAAAGAATTAAGTCTGAATAGACCTAAAGTACCTTAAGCCTAGATCCCATAAGGTTCCAGTGCAGTTAGGAGCGGTAAGGTCCAACCAAGCTCCAATCTTCGACTTTATTGGACTAGTTCAATTATCAAGCTCAATAATATGCAAAGGCTATTTACAAATATGCAAAGAATAATGCAATTGAAAATAAGGAGTAATTTTTAAACAAAGAATTTGCAAATAAAAGAATTTTGGCATCCAAAGTATAAAATATGTACAACTATTTACACGGGGGTGCCGCTTTATATATTTACAAGACTTAAGAATTTAAATATTTTATAGGTTTTAACAAAGTGACTTATTTCGGTGTATATACAATTGATAAATAATTTAATGTATTTTATTTATGATTTATATATAGTTAATGATGCTTTTATTCCTCAAATTTATTTGAAAATCATTTTGAAAACTATAGTACAAAATAATTTTTGCAAATATTTACAAACATTTGAAATCCATTTTGCAAAGATTTTGCAAACACTATATACATTTTACAAAATATTTTTACAAACATTTTCAAAATCATTTGCAAATAGGTTTTCAAATCCTTTATTTCACACAAATATAAGAATTTTTTCAAACAAAATATTTTTACAAAGGTTGAAAATATTTCACAAAAAATTTTCCAAACGGTTCACACCATTTTTCAAATCATTTTGCAAACATATTTTTAACCTGATTTATTAATCAGTATATACAAAAAGAATCCGAGGAATAAGAAGCATTATTAATTATTTTTTAATGAATTATATCATATTTTTAGCCATATTTATTAATAATTATACGAAAGTACGAGTTATGGATAAAGTATATACAGAGTATATACGACCCCCCCATACTTAGCATGAGCTATGTCCTCCTAGGTCAAAGAGAAAAAGAGAAGACATAACTCGTACTGAGTATAGAAAAGCCTATAGTACAACGACTAAGAGAATAACAAGTGAAAGAATAACGAGATAAATGAATAAGAAAATGACTGTCCCCCCCATACTTAATATCAAATAATCCTAAGTGTAGCAGACTGTATACAACGCAGGGAGGATCAAGGGTGGGAATAAACAGATCAATGAATGAATCAGAGGTGCGCCCCCCCCCCCCATACTTAGGATAAAGTATGTCCTGAGTACAGAAAACTGACACAAAGGGATGACATCTTTTATTTAGATAAAGAAATATGAAAAAGAAAAGAAGAAAAGATAGATATATACAGATAGATGAAAAGATCATGGAGAATATACACATCACTCCCCCTATACTTATGGTGATATATCCCTAAGTATAGGCAACAACAGGAGTGATGAAACTAAACGAGGAAAGAACAACACGGTGTGTACCCCCTATACTTAGGACAAGGTACGTCCTAAGTGTAGACACAAAGATATGGCGACAGGTCTAGGGCACACAAGACATACGGAAGAAAGAAGGAACAAAATACACAACACATATAGACAATAGGTCAAGAGTGTGAAGTACAGGGCGGTATATGGTAAGTGACTACAGTGCTCTCGTCGTCGTCTCTCTGTGAGAACGAGGACACATTCAGATAGTGAAAGGGCACCCTGATATGCAATCAGGTGGGTGTCAGCTACCAGGGATAAATAGATCGGAAAGTAAAGCGGGGACCGGTAGCGTAAATCAGATTATCGGCTCATAAAGAAGGAATGGGTGAGTGGAGCCGATACCGTAAGACTCGGAAGAAGAAAGTGCAGTACATACCCCTCCAAGTCAATCAAAGTCTATAAGGATATGAGCATGAAGACATGAGACTTTCCTAATGCAGCGGTGTGGCATTTGATGGGCATAAAATATGAAGGTCACAATACACACCGAACTGTACACACTCAGGCTCAACCCTGCGAGGGTCCTCAAGGTGAGCGGGAGCAGAGAATAATCAGAAGAGTCGGCCACGTACTCCAACAGAGAGGAGACACAACCAGGGAGGAGACCGAGTACACAAATCAGAAGACCCGGCTTCATGCTCTACCAAAGAGGAAGCACCAAAAGTGAAGCCGAGTACCTAAAATATGATGTACTCTCCCGCAGATAACCCTCGGGGAGTAGTACATGCTAGTCAATGAATAATCAGAACAGAAGCTCACCCTTACGAGGTTCGTCAAGGTGAGCGGACTCAAAGGAGCTTGATCCATCAGACGGATCACAGAAACGGTCTCGGTAGGCGACAGATCGGCTACCAGCAGAAGAGACCGACAAATCAAGAAAGTGTGGCAGCGTCCCGCAGATAACCCTCGAGGAACGTACTGCCAACTAAGCATCAAATAATCAAAGAAAGATGCCTCATCCTTGAGAGGACCGTCAAGGAGAGTAGACTCAAAGGAGTCTGGCCAAATGGGTTCCAAGAAACAACAGATCAAGTGAACCTCAAAGCAGTGGGGACCGAAAGCATATCAGACGACTCGGCTCCATGTCCCACAGATAGGAGACACAACCAACAAGGGAAACCGAGCGTAAAGAATGTGTCGCATTTTCCCGCAGATAATCCTCGGGGACCAATGCAAACTAGGCAGTGAATAGTCAGATCAGATCTGATCCTTGCGAGGGTCGTCAAGGAGTGAGGACTCAAAGGAGTCAATCAGAATGGTCTCGATAGGCGACAAATCGCCGATCAGTAGAAGAGATTGCAGAATCTAGAAAGGTGTTATAGGCTCTTGCATATAACCCTCGGAGAGCACTATGAACTAGGAATGGAATAATCAGAAATGTAACACTCACCCTTGCGAGGACTGTCAAGGAGAGAAGACTCAAAGGAGTCCGGGCTAAAATCAGATGATACGGTTCCACCGCCGACAAGGTGGAGACAGGGTCAATGTATGAAATCGATCGTAAAGAATGTGTCGTATTCTCCCGCAGATAGTCCTCGGGGAACAATACGAACTAAGTCAGTCAAATCATGGCATTGCTAGCATCATATCTCAGGCCCTCAAAAATGATAAGTCGGTCGCACCTCAGGAGGGCATAAGATCATGTGAGAGAGAAAATAATCAGGTGAAGTTCTGAACATCCCTCAGTCAATCCAGTCAGCTAAGATGGCACGAACGATAATCATGAATCCTCAAAGTGCCATAGGTGGATGGTAGAATCAGGAGATCAAGGATCTAGATCAATCAAGAAGATGAGGGATCATGTGGGTCCAGTCACTAAGACAATGGAACATATATCAATATAGTCTGTTCAGCTCAGAAATCAAAGGTGGATGGAACCTCAAAATAGATAGATTAGCAGAAGCAACATGATGTCATCCTCAAACCATCGAAGCACAACATATCCTAAATCCGATGTGCTTGATCAAAATATCCCAATAAATAATCACACCTAATGATCGTACATCATCAACAATCCTCAATAAGCTCCTATGCGCGTATCCAAAGTCAAATCCACCAAGAGTAGTATATCAATCTCAACATCATGCCTGACTTACTCCAATAATCAATGTAAGTCAAAATCCTTGATGTGGATGATCTCTGAAAGCACAGCAACCCCGGGTGATAGAAGATATGATATGGGGGACACGAGGAGGGTGGGTAATAAGAGGAACACAAAGGTCGGGCTAAGTTGATTGAGCACAAGCGCCAATATCATGACTTAATGCAAATGAGGAGGTATATGTATAAGCGAGGTAGAGAGACTCAAAGATGAAAAATGCATGACTCACACGGACGGGACCGATAACTCAAAGTGAAGATGCAAATGGACACCAAGTCTCAATCAATACACAAAGCAAACCCCCGATTCACCTACTCAACACAGTGAAGACCGAGATGTGGTCTTTTTATCTTGTCGATTTTAGAGTTAGGTGATCATAGAAAGTTGTACACACCGGAATTAGGCTGTGGGATTGGGGCACTAATCCTTAGCGTATACGTAGAAATAAAATTCTCAAACAAGGAGGGGGTTGCTCTCCCCAAGACAAGGAGTTCATTTCATTACGTTTTATTTTAGGTCTAATAGAATTAACAGTCCCGGTTTTATTTTGATTATCACTTTTTTTGTCATTTTTCAATGCACGTTCCTAACAGGGTTCCAATTCTATTTACATCCTAGGTTGGAAAAAACAGAGGGATAAGGTCGGAAATCCATGCAAGTCGGAAATCGATGATGCATGCTAAGTAAGAAGACTTACAGTGCCTCCAGATCTCTCCATGCAGGATGCAAGACAGAATTGAAACCCGTGCTATATGAGATGCAATCCGAGGAAATCGCCCTAGGTACAGGAAGCTATTAGCGTGAAGAACATTTTTCAAAATTTGACTAGTCCAGAAGTGTGTCTATAGGTACATGCAAGGGTTATTAGGGCTTTGGACCTAATCTACGAGCAAGCAATTCCAATAGCTAAGGGCTCATTCACACAAAGTAATAAAAATGAAATAAAAAGGAAAAAGCGTGAAAACCGTCGAGGCCCCCAAGGGAACAATCCCTCGGGTACTGGACCTCGGGAAGTCGGAGCGTCTGAGAGTCCTGTATTATTACAATTATAATGTCACTCTCTCACATAAATATACATAAATAATAAATAATGCAAAAATTAGACTGCCTTCCAAAATTACCCTCCATCTGCCTTCGATGCTCTCTCCTGTTGGCTGGCGTAGAAGAGCCAACTCCGCCTCACTTGGGTGCATCGGAATTCCTAGGAATTCCTCCTTCGTTTGGCGGTCCCTCGCATCAAAGACAAATAAAGAAGAGGGTCAGTTTAATCACAATAATATCAATCATGCAAATGATTAAATAAATATGGACAAGAGTGAAGAATCAAATAAATAATAAGTATCCCAAACGACATTGCTCCCCTTCAATGGCGTCATCTGATGAAGGGGATCGAGCCGAGGTCGTGTCTTTCCACAAGACGGATCGACAGTCGCTGAGGTGACCTCAGACGAAATCCCACTTCGATCAGCAATTAACCCACAATCAGAATAAAACAATTAAATCTCATAAATGTGGAGTTAAAATTTATTATAACACTACATGTAAATGTGTGTAGGTGTAAGTACAAGAAGAGGTTGAACACTGTGAGCAAACGGTTGGGAGCAAAATAAATGCACAAAAATATTCAATTCCTATCTTTACATGTTATTGTTTTTGTGGGTTTTTAATTTTTTTAATTTTTTGATTTTACATTTTTGAATTTTGATTTCTAATTTACTGATTTTTGTATTTTCTTTTTATATTTTGTATTTTTAAATTTTCTTTTTCTTTTAATAAAGATATAATAAATAATCAAGAGTATATATATACACGAGAGATAGGAGAGAGGTAAAAATAGGGAAAAAATACTCAAAATACAGTAAATAAAATGTTTTTGTTAATTTATATTTTTTTAATGTTTTTGTGATTTTTCTCGATTTTTCCTATTTTTTTGGTATTTTTAAAGGCAAAAATACTAGAAACCAGTGAATTAAGTTGTTGGCCGACATTAAAATGAGGATGAAAATATCAAACAGTGTCCAAAACTCCTCAAATTAATTTTAAGATAAAGATAATGAAATAGAGAAAATTCCTCAACTGAAATTATATTTTTAAGATTTTTCTTGAATTTTTAATGTTTTTATAAAGGTTTTTGGAGGTTTGCAATTTTTAGGAGTTTTGTTTTATATTTTTTAGTGTTTTTTGGTTGGAATATAAAAGACACTAAAAGACGCACAATAATTTTTGGGGAATTTTTCGAGAAGTTTTTATAATTTTTATGGATTTTCTAATGCAAACAGTAGAGAAAATTCTTGTTTTTAAATTTTTATAAATATGAAAATGCAATAAATATGCAAAATAAAAATATGCTATGAACCTAGAATGCAACAAGGGCCTATGGCAATTTTTTGGTGATTTTTGGGGTTTATAGATGCATGAAATAAATAGAGAAAACGAAAAGAAATTCCAACCTTGGCAGGGGTATATTTGCAAATAAAATAAAACCCAGGGGGTTCTGTGCAAATTTACCAAAACTTTTTAAACGTTAACATGAAGTTTCAGGGCCAACTATACATTTCAAAACCCGCCAGGGGGTCCATGCAAATTACCCATCACGTGGGACTACACGTGGCTCACATACGCAGGGACAAAAATGCAATTTCATAAAGTTTAAGGGTCTACGTGCAAATTTCACAAAAACATAAGACTGAATATTTTATTTCATGGACCTTTTTGAAATACCAACACATATAGGGGCTCCAGTATAATTTTCTCAAGCCCACGTGGGACTGCACGTGAGGTGACGTGGATTGGACCTAAGCGTAAATACAGGAAATCCAGGGGACTTGTTACAAAATATCCACTTTATTTACAATGTTAAGTATTATTTACAGGACTAAACAATAAAAACAAGAAGGCGGGGGAAGATTTAGCAATTTACCCCCAAAGAGGCGTTGATGAACAGCGATGATGCTTTCACTTATCCACGTGTCGTTCATCCAACGATTGGTACTGGTTCGCTGTTGGACGCACGAGATTAGATCATCCGAGATGATCTGACGGTTGAAACGTTGCATCATCCAACGGCTGTGCGTCGATCTGGGACGTCTCCTTCATCCAACGGCAGGGGAAGAGACTGGAAGAATGGGGAAGAAGGGTCGCATGGGCGAGCTTCTTCCGGCGAGATCTCGCTCCCCTGCCGGCCTCTGCTGCTCCAAAAGGTCCCTCTGCTTCTTGGAAGGTGGCTCTACCGGTTGGAGGTGTTAGATGGGACAGAGGTCGATCAGAGCTCCTCCGCGAGGTCAGGGAAGATGAGGCGCTGTATCGCGCGCCTAACCTGCCCAGGAAGATCGCACGGCTCGAGGCGATGCTCCTCAGCCCGTGGTTTGAAGCTGTTAGCGTAAAAGGAGGTGGCTGGAAAAGCTTCCGGCAAGGTGGAGGAGTTGAAGCTTCGATTCGCGGATCCAAGAAGGATCCGGTTGGTCAAAGGTGGCTGGGAGATGAAGAAAATGGCAGGGAACGAAATGGGGTGGAAGTGACAGTAGGAAAACGTTGGGAACATAGTGAAACGGTTCGCCGGAGCGGAGCTCCGGCGAACTACGAATCTAGCTAACTACGCTAATTAACTAATTCAAATATGAAATAAAATGCAAGGAATAAAACCTACGACTAATTTTAAGCTAATGATAGTAAAAAGAAGAAGCTCGACCTGGGTTTTATCCAAGGAGCATGGCGATCGCCGGAGCACCACCGTGGGTGCAGCTCCCACCTCCTCCGACCGATTCAAGGCGCCAAAAACCTCCCCCTATCACGGGGAAGCCTCCAGGACCGAATACGAGGAAGGGAGAAGAACGAAAACTGGCCAAATTTGAGAAGGAGGAGCTGGTTTATTTATAAACTTAGGGATGCACCCTTATTGACCAGGCGGTGGTGACAAATCTACGCTATATACAATATGTACAAGGTATGGGCATGTATGTACAACGTGCCATGATCATTTCTTGTGAAGGAATCAAGTGTGATCGATGGACGAGACGCCCACGAAAAATCCAAGAAAAACAGGGATTCAACAGGTCTGACGACTCATAGCAGCGGATGGGACAGTTGACCAGAGGTCAACGAAGGCCGCGCGTGGATTGGTCCACGTAGGCCGCTAAAGGACAAAACAACAAATTTTATTCGAAAATAATTAATTTAAAATAATAAATGATTTTATTGTTTTTCGAGTATAAAATAAAATTTTTTTATTATTTTATGTAGTATTAATATGATTTTTATTTATTTTTTTGGCTTGATTTATTAGTAGTTAATTTTTATGAGTGTATTTATAGGTATATTCATCTATGTTTTGTGCATTTCTATTTTTACTTTGTATATATTATTTTATTATTTTATTTTCTTATTTTATATAATTATAACTTATTTTTGTGAGTATAAATATATTTTTATTTGATTTTTATGAGTTTATTTGCACATTTAGATAAATAGGTATATGAATTGTATAGGTATAGGTATAGGTATTTTGCCTATGTTTTGTATACTTCTTTTTATTTTAATGTATTTTAAAGATTTTTTTTTGTTTTGTATTTTTAATAGAATATATATAATATTGACAGTATTCTAAAAATATGAAAGAATAAAATAACTAAAATATATAATTCCTTTTTATTTATATATATAGGTGTTTTATCTATGTTTTATATAAATTTATTTTATTTTTCATTTTTCTTGTTAGTTTTATTTTAATTTTGATGTACACATATAATATAGATAATTTGTATAAAATTATAAAAATATGAATTTGTAAAAATAATAAGTAATGAATAAATTTAATATTTTAATCAGTATTATGTACAATATGGGCCCAAAACCTAACTTTCAAACTGTAGATCCGCAAAATATGAAACCCCCTCCTTAAATAGCTCTTGAAAAGTTATATACAATTAGAGGTGATTTTGCCATGTTTTTATTTGACATATATGCGTCTGTGAAGTTTGGTTTTTGGCTTTTTATTCTGAGTATAAAATGTACACTGTACATTATTTTTGTACAAACTCAATTTTGTATTTTTATTTACATTACTATCTACAACTTTTATGTACAAAACTTCTTTATTTGATGAATAAATCACAAAGAATAAAATAGGTGTCAAAAATGCATAATCAACAAATAAATTCATGAGGTATTTATTGTATTTTTGGCCCTTATCTCCCCCTACTTTATTCCTTGTCGACCAATTCCATTCTGGACTTGGTCTCGGGGTTAGGGTCATAAAATATTTTCAATATTTTATTCTTTTTTCTTTTATTCTCTTTATTCTATAATTTTGGCATTGAAAACCTTATTTTATGTACAAATAAATACAATAAATAATCGATGCTATGATGTACAAATTGATGCTATTTACCTGCATTTGCTGGGGTTTTTAAGGTCAAAATGTTAGAATAAAGGTGATGAAATGGAGATTCATTAATATATCATTTAGAGTAACAAGCACGTGATCTTCCTCGTCTTTAATGCATCTCACTTGAGAAAAGGTCTTTATTTCTCTTGCTTTGGCCAACCTAAATATATCCTTTTGGCCCTCGATATTTTTTACATAAAAATATAAAAATTTATAAAAGAATAAAAAAATCATTACAGATGTAAAACCCTTTAAAATACATAAGAATCTACAAAATTCATTAAAAACAATTTAAGATTAATTTTCATAATTAATAGCTCTAGTTTTAAAGCAGTTGCCTCCATGTGTTTGACCTTGGGAGTTATACATGGTAAATAATTTTCACATTCTTCACTTAGAATAAAAATATTTTTATTGATTCAAGGATTATTTGGGTCACAGTGACACACATTTCATTTCATTTATTTTTACTTCATTAATCAAGTAGAAACTCACAATTTATGCATCATCACTAACAAAAGCAGTGGCACCCAATATATTTCATGAACATAGGATTCGTATGGGTGTTGTATCAAGTAAAGATGTGTACTTCTAGTGGGAATTTGTATTATATTGCTCAGTCCTTTAAAGTTTTAGAACATTGGAAGTTCAATAATTTTTATACAAACTAAAGTGCTTGATGTTGCTTCCACATCCTCTCGCTAAAGGATCTCCATTATTAATATGGATCGTTCATTATGAATGCAACTTTGGATCCGAGTAGAACCCCACTGCCCTCGACAAAGGTCTGCCATCCGGAGATGTTCTCTCCTTGCACGACACAAGCAGATGCTACAGATCATCAATGTTATTCAATGGGAAAAGCTTCAAGACATGGGGGAGCATTACCTCAAAAGGAGGAGGAGACGTCAAGTCCATCATGTGCGCATCATTTTGGAGTCGTGTCTACACCAGTGACAGTTTCAGTCTATGCTCTTGAAGAAGGGGAGGGACTAAATAAGGTTTGTGTCGATGAGGGTGGATCAAAGCAATGCTCAGGATTAGCGATTGAGATAAACTTGTCAGCTCGGGGTGGGTTTAGAGTGCAGGGGGAGGCAAGCGACGATCGGGGAGAGGGACGTGAGGGAAGCTTGGCGGCAAAGGGCTTGGCAGTTTTTAAGGGGATGCAGTTGCCGGAGGATGTTGCAAAGGAGACCAAACATGAGGTGCCCATGGAAGGAGGGATTATGGGAGATGGTGAGTGTAAAAGTTTTGTGTAATGTTTTGAAAGGAAAGGTGCAATATAAAGAAGAGAGGAAGGAGGAGGGCGGCGGAAGCCTCACTAAGTACCGGTATGGGAAGTCGGTTACTAGAAATGGAAGTTGATGGGTTAGCTTCACTGCTCAAGCGACCCAGTTATTTCAACATTCTAGACAGAAGCTTAGCAGAAAGTTTAGGGGTTGTAAGGATTGCCCCTATGAAGGTGCTATCGTGGAACGTTAGGGGTTTGGGTTGACCCGAGAAATGGCTAGGGGTTAAGAAGTTCATATTTGATGCACAATCGGATGTTTTATTACTACAAGAGACAAAGGTCTCGAGGGATGGAGATGACTTATGGCGCGATCTAGGGAATGGGGGAGCTTTTGAGTTCACAGAGGTAAAGGCATAGGGGGCGACAGGTGAACTGCTAATAGGTCGGAAGAGTGCAATGTTTGAGAAGATGGGCGAACATCGTTCTATATTCTCTTTATCGATACGCCTCAAGCGCCAACTCAACAGAGTTTGCCTTACTGTGACAAATGTGTATGGCCCATGGGAAACAACCGTGGCTCTTTGGCGGATGACCTGGAGCAGTTGGGCTCGCTTAGGTAGGGCGACATTTGGCTCATTGGGGGAGATCTCAATATTATGATTCTACCGGAGGATCGGTCTATGCAAGGCGGTGGTCATGACATCAGTTTGGAGGCCTTTTCAAATATAGTTCAGGTGTTGGGATTGACGATTGTGGATGCATCCGGATGTACGTACACTTGGCACAATGTAGATCCAGATCTCAATTGGACATATTCTTGTTTTTCTTGAGGGGTCAGAGCTTTTCCCCCTTTCATGGGATTGGGCCTTGCCTAGGGCCCATTCAGACTATACCCTAATTCTCTGTGGGGACAAGATATTTCTTCAGGTTCAAGTGGTCATGGCTTCTAGAGAAAGGGTTAAAGAATATGGTGTCTGCATGTTGTGGTGAATGGAGGCTGGAGGGGTCAACCGTGGCATGCTTTACAGGCAAGCTTGTGCTGCTGAAGAAGCTCTTGATGACATGTGGCAAGGAGGTGAGAGAGAATTGAAGAGCCTGAAGGGATGTGGCCCAGGAGGGTGTTGTGCGGTTGGACAGCCTGGAGGATCAGAGAGGGCAAGAGGAGGAAGAGATAGCTAAGAGTGCGAGGCTGTTAGAAGAACTGTTGCTCGAGGATAGGAAAGATGAGGTAGAATGGAGGCAGAGATCTAGGCAAAAGTGGTTGCGGGAGGGAGACGCGAATACAAAACTTTCCATGCAATGGTGTCAGGAAGGAGGAGGAGAAACTACATCCATGAGTTGGAGTTCATGAGTGTGAGGATGGTGGGGGACACAAAGCTGGGTTCTGCTCTCCGGAGGCATTTCGTGGAAGCGATTAGGAGGAGGTGAGGGGAGGGATGGGGTTGGCTAGGGAGAGGAGTGAGGTGTTGTAGGGTGAGCGAGTGGTGGTGCTTGAGGCTCCTTTTAAGGAGGAGGTTAAGAAAGTAGTATGGGGGTTGAATGCAGACAATACCCCTATTCCAGATGGTTTTTCGATCTTCTTCTACAGGGAATTATGGGAGTTGCTGAAGGATGAGCTTCTGGTAGTGATCAATGAGTTTAGTGAGGGTAACAGGGACTTTGAGAAGGCCAATAGAGCATTGCTTGTCCTCCTCCCAAAGAAAGAGCATTCGTTGACAGTGGAAGACTACAGACTGATTGCTCTTTCCAATGCCATTTACTTGATTGTTAAAAAGGTTCTAGCAAACAAGCTTAAGGGTGTTCTTGACTCGATGATTCTTTAAGGTCAGTCTACTTTCATTCCCCGTCAACAGATGGTTGATGATATGATTATGGCATCAGAAATTTATCTTCAGTGGAAGTGTGAAAAAAAGAAGGGGATGATTTGGAAGATTGACTACGTGAAGGCTTACGATTGTATAGACTGGAGATTTTTGTGGGTATCCCTGAGGCGTCGTGGATTCCCATATCGATGGATCGAATGCATGAAGAGGTGTGTCACGACTTCCTCTTACTCTGTGTTGGTGAACGAGAAACCTGAGGGGGCTTTTTTTAGCCTCAAAGGGGTGTCTGACAGGGGTGTCCTTTGGCTCCGTGGCTGTTTGTCCTGGTGGAAGATGAGTTGATGGCTCTATTCAGGTACGCGGTGAATGAAGGCTGGTGTAAGGGTTTCGCTGCAGGTCAATCTTCATTCCACTCTTGCAATATGCGGATGATATTGTTCTCTTTATGGGAGGTACGGGCGATATGACTAGAAGGACGGTTAAGATCATGGAGATGTTCAGGTCTATCTGGCCTTAAGGTCAATAAGCATAAGTCAGTTGTGATCCCTTTTGGAATGAAGTAAGAAGATAGGGGCAGAATGGCGGAGTTGTTGGGATGCCCATTAGGTGACTGCTGATTTAATACTTGGGATTTCCCTTGGTAGTAGGCAAACTCAAGAAAACAGATTGGGATGTGGTTCTGCAAAGATTCGAACAAAGGCTGACGAGCTGGAAGGCAGTTTCCCTCTCCAAGGGTGGAAAGTTGATCCTCCTGAAACATGTGCTTTTGGTTATCCCTATTTTCTTTTTTTCCACTAGACTGATGCTAGTGGGAGCAAAAAGATCGAAAAGATGAGGAGGAGATTTTTCTGGTCTGACGGAAAGCAACAAAGAACGGGGGTGCACTTGGTGGGTTGGGAGGAGTTGACACGCATGAAAAATGAAGGAGGTTTGGGAATTCAAGATGTGGCGTGCATGAACAAGGCGATTTTGGCAAAATGGATTATTCAGATTTGGGGTGATAGTTTGGCAGTTAAGATCCTACGGGAGTTATACGGAGTTCGGGGGCTGCTCGATACTGTGAGTGTGTGGTTTCAATATCCTCTGTGGGGAGGAGTCAATGAAGCTTTTTCTCTGTTAGCACCGAGTCTATAGATGAAGATTGGTGATGGGGAGGTATTTCATTTCTGGCAAGATGATTGGATGGTAGATGGGAATCTATGCAGTTGTTTCCCGAGGTTGTTTGCATTGGCAACAATGAAGGAATGCTCCTTAGCGTAGTCAAGGATGGCAGGATCATGGGATCCACAGTTTTTGTCGATTCTCTCTTCTAAATGTTTAGAGGAATTTTTCAGAATGCGGTCCGAGCTGCCATCGCTAGACTGTATTAATGAGGGAAGAGACCATTTTGAGTGGAATGGTGGCAGGTTCTCGACAAAGAAGGCATACATGGAATTCAAGGGGACCTTGACGGACATGGATACAGAACTATGTCAGGATATGAAGATCATATGTGCTAGCAAGATTCCGTGCAGGTTTAGGTCTTCCTATGGTGCCTGAGAAGGGGTAGATTGTGCGACAAAGCAAGGAGGGGAAGGCTCTTTGGCATTGTGGACACTCAGTGCAACAGATGTGGAGTGCAGACCAAGACTCTGATCATTTGGTAGGAGATAGGAGAATCTTGGATCTCAAGTGGAAGCATTGCTGATTTTTGGAGGTCAGTGAGCTCGGTAGGAGGCAACTCAATACATGACTGCACGATGGCCTTTGCGGCTTTGTGGACGATTTGGGGAGGAAGAAACTACCTCATTTTCAAAAATTAGAAGTTATATCCAGAAAATGGGTTTGCTTATTGTACCTTCCTCTATCATTGGTAGTCCTCAAGATAGTATACTACTCTAATTTTTAAGTAATATATTCCACATGCGGTGAATCCCAACTCGGGATGTCACCCTCACATTATTCAAAAAAAATGAATGCAACTTTGGATATGAATTCAAATTTATTTATTTATTTAGTTTTGGTTTATATCATTTAGTTATATTAATATTGGTGATCATTGATGGGTTTAATCATGCTCATTACGATGAACCCACTTTGATCTCATGTTATCGTGACTAATGGACAAATTTGTTCATTTATATCTCGATAATATTTTTGAGCTCATAAAGTAAACATTATATGGTCATTATTAATGTCCAATGAGAGATTTTTAGGATTTGAAATCCCATTGATATGAACATTGAGAATTACCATCAGTGCACCCATTATTGTTGTTAATTAGAGAAGAAAAATCTCTTGATGATGGACAAAAGAAGAAGATAATTGGGTAAACATTTTTTAGTTATCTAACTAAATAAATAATGCCAATGGTCTCCAAAAGATATATTTCTTTTCTTTATTGTTATCCATCGACAACATAGAGTGAGAGAGGCATACGATCAAAAGAGATATGTTCTTTTCTTTATTGTTATCCATCGACAACATAGAGTGAGAGGGGCATACGCTCGTGTGGAAAATATATTATCAACTTGTAACTCATATTTTTATCAAAAAGTACTTGTAACTCATATTTTTAGCTTGTTCAATATATTATCAACTTATTGTAAAAAGAAAAGTTTTCGTTTCCACGATGCTTGTCCAATCTGAAAGTTAAATAATTGGTTTCCATAAAATGTTTATTTTTTTGTTTTTTTGAGCCAGAAAAGGGGGAAACACGCGAAGGTGTCCGCCCCATTAAATTAAAAAAGCATAAAGAGATTACAACAACCAGGACTCGAACATTCTCAACATAGAACCTCTCAGCACGGAAAATTACATCATTCCTAGCGAGCCATAACGCCCATATTAGAGATGAGTCATAACGCCCATAACGCCCATAAGTTAATTAGAGATGAGTCAAAATAAGTTTAAACATGTAGATGCATTATTAAGGAAGAATATGTATACAACTTCTATTTATCCATCACTTACGCTTTTAAATTTTAATTTCTAATTCTAAGTATTGTATTTGACTTTAAGTTCTTCAACTTATCTAAAGGATGCATTTGCTTTATATACCACTTCAATGGTCTTGTAGGGATTGCGTTAAATAGCTGACAACCAACGTAAAAATAGTTGGATCTTTCAACATGGATTTGAGCATGAATCCATGTAGCTGACCCGACTTAAAGTGAGAGAAGGCTTTGTCATTTTTAGTTCGTAGTAAGATTACATTTCAAGTTTGAAATGTTAATGAAATATTCAACAATCAAAATAAATCCAATTTGAATTCATATGGCATCACCTGCTTCAAACTCTGAAATTTAAGAATAAGTTGAAACGAATCAGACGAATTTGATGGTATTTGATTCGATTATTACACAAAATCCAATAAGCACTATTATTCCATAGTCTCCAACTTATAAGAAGATCATATTAAACAACACATCGTAATATCTCGATTTTGTCTTCTTTAGAAGCCGATATCAAGTCTTTTTAAAGGTCTCAAGACAAAATTATATATAAAAAATTCCCACATGTGATGGATAGAGCCCTATTACATTAATAATGTAAGCAACAAAATCCACATCAGCCCTAATTTGATGGGTCAGCAGTTTCCCCATGAATGGGAATGGAAGGCAGAACCAGCACCAACATCCTCCTGCTGACACGTGGCGGTGATCAAATCCAGGCCGTACACGTCCTTCAACAGATGTTGCCCCTCACTGCCAGGAGTTGGCACGGCCCTGCCGAGGAAGTCCCTCGTCAGCCGGTCCTCATCGGTCGGGTGCCACGTGGGCATGAGGTGGCCAACCATCCCCATGCACGTGGACGTGGAAGTTCCCATGCATCCCATGCAGGAGGCCTTCTGGAGCAGCACGGTGGCCGAGAGATCCGGTTGCGGTTGCGAGGTGGCCATGGCGACGGAGGGGAAGAGGAGGGTGGAGAGTGGGAGGGAGATGCTGCTGCTGGTACTACTGCTGTCTAGGAGTTTTGCAGGGAATTGGTAGCTAGGGTTAGGGTTTCGAAGTGTGTCCAAAGGGAAGGAGAAAAGGTGTTGTGGGGCGGTGGCCATGGCGGAGAGCCTTGCCGTCTCCTCCGCGAGAGCGTCGCAGAAGGCTCTGTGAGTGAGGAAGCTGTCCTTCCTGCAGGAGAGGAGCATTGCAATACTATAAATTCCAAGAGTCGTGAATGAGCTATTTAGAATGATAAAGTGCATTTCATTTTATTTTAATTGCGTGATAAAAATCAATTTATTTATATCATGGCATAAATATAAAAAACCTAAAGACACGAGTGGATTACAATATTTTTCCAAGGATACATACGTAAATAACAAAAAAACTCACTTTTGAAAAGGAACCCTCTGCAGATCGGGAACGGATCCTCTGCTGTAGGGAGGATTGCAGCATAGGTGTTGTAATCTTCATTAGGTTATTTTTTGTTTTCGATTTCAAAATATAACCTTATAGATTGAATTTTAGTTTAATTTTCTAGCTACCCTTCAAATTTCGTTCAAATCCGAGCTAATTTGCTATTTTATCTTAATACCCAAACATTCGGTCATAATCTAAGCAACTTAAATTGGATTTAAAAAAGATCCGAATGTTTGGGCATTAAGATGAAATAGCAAATTAGCTCGGATTTGGACGAAAATTGGAGGGTAGATAGATAATTAAACTAAATTTCAATCTATAAGGTTATATTTTTAAATCAAAATCATAAAAATAACCTAATGAGGATTACAGCACCTATGCTGCAATCCTCCCTACAGCACAGGATCCGTTTCCCTGCAGATCTCCTCATGAACTCCCCATTGCCAAACAAATAATAATAATCCAAAAGCGATTAGAAGACTCTAAACATAACTAAATCTCTAAAGCAAAATCTGTACCCAATCTCAGATAGAACCCCTTGGTCTCTTCCCTCTGTCCCATTCCCAAAAGGGGGGCTGCCAGAGCCTCAAAAAACCAGTATTACCATCAATTAGCATAGCTTTTGTTCCTCTAACCCCACTTGTAATTAATGATGTGCCGTCATTTAAAAACTGCCAGGCACCAACAAAAAATAAACCAGCGTGAGACCAATCCCACATATGGCACATTTCCTAATCCCTTTCATTCAATGCTGGTCTAACCTCCACCATCTGGAAGCTTGAGAGTATGCTATTTATACCCTCCCCGACCAGTTATGTGCATGCAAAGTGGCCTGTTCAAAGGTGCTCGTCTGTTTTACATGATCACCTGCACTGTTTTGCAGTTTTTGTTTTTACTATTATTCACAACAGGGAAAAGAACAGCAATGTGGTACCAGAAATGTCACAGGTGAAAAAGCTACTGCAGGGTAAAAGTTTCCAGAAGTGCAGTGGAAAACCCTAATCCCTGTTGTGCACTTTTGCATGTGGGAAGTGTGAGGTCAGGAAAAGGAGGTGCTGATTGTTGCTTTCTGGGGTAAATAATGTCACTGAGCACCAGGAAGGTCAATGTGCCACTGAAGATGTCGTGAAAGGTATGTGTATGTATATCATCTGCAATGCATGCCAATGCACATAAGAACAACAAACAAAACAAAACAAAAACAAAGCAAAGGAAATACTGAAAGATGATTCATATGAACAGATACCTAGGTGAGGTTTCTGGGTGTTACTGCATGAGAAGAAAATTAAGCATCTGAAAGAGGAATTAGATGTGCAATCCAAACAGCTAATGCATACAGTTTTTGATAAAATACAAACACTGAACCCTGAAATTGTTGAAGAAACGTGTGAACAGCAAAACTAGGGACAGGTATGATTGTTGAAGATATATGATGATGTTGATATCCAAAATGGTCGCTCTCTGCACCATTGCATGCATAGACGAAGAAGCGTAGGAACAGCAAAACTAAGACAGGTATATATGATAATTAATGGAGATATATTGATCGAAGTCCGATATGCTGACCTAGAGAAGAGGGTTCCACAGTCACATCTGTACTCCCTGGTGCCACAGGTCTTGGCATGGGCCTTCCAATCGGACATGACTGCATACTTCTTGGAGCACTTGTCGCACCTCCATAGCTTCTCCCCGTGCTTCCTGCAGAAGTGTTTCTTGATCCCTGTGAGATCCCCGAGAGCCCTGGAGGGGTGGCTGTGGACGCAGGAGGGCTCGGGACAGACGTAGACCTTCTTCCTCACCACCTCCTTGCTGTTCTTCTGCCTCAGCTTCCACGGGAGATTGTGGCCCCTCCTGTGCAGCTGCAGGTTCTGGTCCCTCTGGAACCCCTTGCTGCAGATCTCGCAGACGAATCTGTTGGTGGTCATGAGGGTCTTCGGAGAGAGGGCCACGACCTCCGCTTCCGGGTCTGCGTGTGTAGATATATATGTTAACAGGAGGAGGAAGGTGATTGTGAGATCATGCATGAGGAATTGTACCTGGATTTCCAGGTTGGCTCCGCTTCTTCTTGGGCTTGGAGATGGTGGTGGTGATTACCTCTTCCGAAGGAGGGGAGATGATGGGGTGGAACATGTTGGGGTGAACCCTAGTGAGATTTGTAGGGTTGATCGTGATGGGTTCGAGCAAAATCTGATCTTGGTAGGAGGGGAGGGTGCGGTTTGTGTATAAATAGGAGAGAAGAAGAGGAGTTGTTCTTATCTGAGAAAAGACATCATTGGGTGAGTGGTAAATTCGGAGCCTCGTGAGTGTGATTTTTCGAAATAGGGTTTGGGGTGTTTCGGCTTCTGCTCAGAGGAAGGAAGCAGACAAGGCAGGAGAGAGAGGTTTGATCAGATTTGAGCAGAGGGGTGGTGGGGGCTCCACATTTGTTGTGTGTGTAAGCTTTGGGAGTATGATTGCAGTGATCCACAGAGCGAGATCTGATCGCCTGCCCCTGGCCCCCTATAAGGACCGTTCCATCCCCATGTAATACATCACATATTGTATTATAGTAGACGATCCGATCTCAGTGCACGAGGAGCTTGGAGGTGGGAAATTTTATGGAAGCAGCTTAAAGTTAGAGAGAGAGAGAGAGGGAGAGAGAGAGAGAAGGGAATTATTCAAAGGTTGTGGATGAGGACACTCAACCAACACTTTACATGATATCCAAGAATCTCCTTTGATTCACTCATACCTCTCTCTCTCTACATGTATGTATACAAATATATGCATATGTACGCACGCATGTATGTATACACACGTAAATACATACATAGTACGTACATATATGCGTATGTGCATGTACATCGATCATATCAACTGTTGATTGATCGCTTGAGCCACAAGTCTAGCTAAATTTGACCATTGGGTCATGTCTTGATAAATTTGATCTATCGCAAGGTGTTTTTGTCTAGGAACGGTTCAAGAAAATGGGTGCACTTGATTGGTTGTATTTATCTCGAGATATAATGATTGTATCATTCGTTGTATGTGTTTGTCTTTTGTATTTATCCATTTCTTATCCCAACAAGAATTAAAGATATACCTCGCTTATCCATTATCTCTCCTTATTCCTCTCTATGGAGCAAGGTGTATATGTGTGTTTGATCAATGGTTAGACTAGCCGGCAAGGTAACCTGAGGAGATCAGTTAGCGTGGTAATCATATGCCATAGTACTGCAAGACATCCATAACTCTTAAATCATAACTTATGTTAAGCGGTGTTCACCTCATATAACACGTGCATCTCATTGATTGTTGATGCGGAATTATCGTTATGTATTAACTGCAACATTCGCTGCTTATATTAGCAATGTCCTCGTTCTTGTAGGAATTTATGTTATTTGCTAACTCTTTAATAGATTTTTCACATTGTTATACCTGCTAATTTTAATTATTAGCGAGATGGGCATAGAAAGGTAAGCGATCGTGCTTGAGATAACTATGAATGGTAAAATATTAATCGATCTAATTAAGAAACGTGGAACCACATGTACAACCATATATGAGGTAAAAGTGAAAGAGAGAACGATTCACTATCATGCCAGAAGAATAATATTGTTATTAAGGAAAATTATAACATTCTGTGGTTAGGTCATCGCTCCGTTATCGAGGAAACTTAGCTCTGACAACTTCTTGGGTCTCGTTGACAACCACCCAAAATGTTTAAGCTCAAGTTGTTAAGTAGTAATCTCCACGACTTCTACCCCACACTCACACTTTGTGAGTTTCCAATGTGGGACTATTTTTGGGTTGGGTTGTTACAACCTCCCCAACTTATATTCATAGCATTCTCATTGCTTCAAGATCGGTCACTTATTCTCAATGACAATGTCGGCTACATTCTCTGATAAGCCTTTTCCTCTTTGTAAGAATGTCTCTGCCTCATGACTAGTCATTTCCACTATCAAAGAAACCCATTCTAATACCTCGTAACATACAGGATTAGGTCTCCAGGCTATTGTTGAGGAAAACTTGCCCGAACAACTTGTTGGGTCATCTCTTATTAGATCCATTGAAAACCACCAAAATACTTAAATTCAAGTTGTTAAATTGTAATCTTCATCACTTATAACACACTCTCTCACTTCGTGAATTTCCGATTTTGAATATATATATATATGAGGTAAATGAGGCTGCCCCCAGGGAGTAGCCAACTTGGCTACTCCCACCCCTATTTTCCCCTCATTTTTTTATTTTTTTGGAAAATAAAAATGTGTATATTCATCATTATATCCCTCTCACATTCTATTAAAATTTCGTCAGAAATAGAAACTCCTACGGCCTCCATCCAAACATGGTCGATTTAAAAAATCCTGCGACCGTTAAAAAAATGACGACTGGATGGAGGGCTTAGGAGTCTCTGTTTCTGACGAAATTTTAATAGAATGTGAGAGGGATATAGTGATGAATATACAAATTTTTATTTTTCAAAAAAAATGAGGGGAAAATATGGGTGGGAGTAGCCAAGTTGGCTACTCCCTGGGGGCAGCCCCATTTTACCCATATATATATATATATATATATATATATATATATATATATATATATATATATATATATATATATATATATATATATATCATCTTTAAATCCTCCAACGTTGCAAAATTAATTCTATGTCCTGTATGGGAATCATATAATAACGGTTTTTTTATTGGCGCTCCCTATATTAATATTAGGGTAGTGATAATCAATATATACTTTTTTTCATAACATGTGTGCCCTTCTTAACGGACATGCATTGTTATGAACTTTGTAAGAATACAAGGACACAAATGTTATTGCAAAAAAGATAGGAGTTCAAAATGACACGATTATAAAAAAACTAATAATATATATTGTCTTACAGAAAACTTCGAAAGTCGGGAAGGACGACGTCCGTCTCTATCGGTTTCCCCATTAATTATCTTCGACTATGGTAAGTAAAGGCATATAACAGAGGTCTTTATACCCTTTGAAAAATGACAAGGGCACCTTCAAAAGTGGAAATACGTATTGGAATAATGCTCTACTTCACGGTTTCTATTTGCACTTTTATTGCTTTTGTTTTATCATGCTTTTATTGGGATAATATTTGCAAAAAAATGCCAAAGGAATCAAATTATGACCTTTAAGAAGAAAAAATAGATATAGTGATATAGGAATCTCAGCCATATGCCCTTTTGAAAAGAATGCTACCATTCCTTGTGCATTCTCTACATCATCTTTTTTAAATATATAATTGATCGACTTAGTAAGAATTGGGGATTTTAACACTGTGTGTCATACTGAGTTTTCACAATTACAGTTATGTTCTTACTTTTTTCGCCATCACACTTGCGCCCTTGTATTCTTGCTAAAATTCACAGTATTGTCCTTCAGTTGACGTGATACAAGGGCATAAGTAAAAAAAGTAGCAGCATAAATGCAACTTTGAACTCTCATGACACAAGTGTAAAATATCTAAAAATCGTGTATATGATCTATCGAAATATAAAGGTTTACTATAATAATGTGGATGGAAATGTCACTTTTCTCGGATCAGGTAAAAAATGGTATTTGTACATATTTGTATCCTTCTTATTTTTTTAAAAGGAAAAAAGGGTGTCATGTCCTAGAAACGTGCATCCAAAAAACTTGGGCAGTTGTGCTGCTCTGAGATGTTACCATTTCAGTTATACCCCTCCCTTTTTGGGAATATAACTTGTGCCCTTGACTTATTGATATTCTATCACTTGTGCCCCTCCGTTACTTTTGCCGTCAATAAGTTGAACTTGACCATGGTTTAATCAAACCATGGTGTAGTTAAGAGGGGCGTATCTGGAAGAATATTCCCCGCCTTCTTTTCACTCTTCCTCCCTTCTCCTCACCCTCCAACCCTCGAAGTTATCCGTGTATGTGTTCTCGACGAGCTGGAGCAGCCTGTCATACCGATGGGGGCCATTGGGAGTCTCCTCAAGGCCCATCCATACGAGCACGCGATCGATAATGATCGTGACGAACTGCAACGTGACAGTGTGATGGTTGTGCTTTGCCTAGGACATCTTGACCATCTTGCATCCCTCTCGGTGAAAGATGTTGAGGAAAGCTTTACAATGGAGTCGGCAGTGGGGGGAGTCACCGACGCGGACTTGACCATAGAGGGAGGAGAGGTCTGATCAGCGAGGCAGACGCTCTCAAGGCCAAACATGGGCTGGTTGCAGAGGATATTGAAGCCGTAGGGGAGCTGTTATATGGGAGGAGGAGAGGAGTGAGTAGAGGAGGGGGGAGGCTGGAGGGGGAGAGCTGGGGGCAGAGGGAGGCAGAGGAGGAGCGGGGGCAGAGGCACGGAGGGGGAGAGGGAGGGGAGGTCCTCAGGGAAGAGAATGTGGTGTGGAGGAGCTGGGGGAGGTGTAGGGACAGAGGAGGAGCAGGGACAGAGGCACGGAGGGGGAAGGGAGGTGTTCAGGGAAGAGGAGGTGGTGAAGGTATGGGGGTGGAGGGGCCAGAGGAGGAGCGGGGGCAGAGTGGGAGGTGCAGGGGCAGAGGAGGTAGCAGCAGGAGCTGGGGGAGGCGTGAGGGGGGAGGGGTGTAGTGGGAGAAGAATGGGGGCAAAAGCACGGAGGGGGAGGGGAGGTGCTAAGGGAAGAGGAGGCGGCACGAAGGAGCTTGTGGAGGTACGGGGGTAGAGGGGGGCAGAGGAGGAGGGGGTGGAATAGGAGGCGCAAGAGCGGTGGGGGAGGGGAGGTCCTCGGGGTGGAGGAGGCAACGCGAAGGAGTTGTGGGAGGCATGTACAGGGGGAGAGGGGAGCTCATTAGCGGAGGCGACGGCGTAGTAGCAGAGGGAGGAGCTGGGGGCGGGAGGAGGAGGTGATTGAGGAGGAGCAAGGGGCATGGGAGGAGGAAGAGAAGGGGAGGAACCGGAAGAAGATGGAGGAGGATGAAGAGGATAGGATGAATTTCCAACCATCTTTTTTAAATTCAATTCCCCTTGTGTCCCTTAACTTAACATTCGTTTGCATTGGGTATGGACGGTCACTAACCCAAGGGGCACAAGTAATAGAATGGCAAGAAGTCGAGGGCACAAGTGATATTCCCAAAAAGGGAGGGGGGAATTGAATTTGCAATATCTCAGAGGGACACAACTGATAAAACCCCAAAAAAACTCTATATTCACAGGTTTATATAAATATTAAAAGAACCAAGAATCCCGAAGGATTCTAACATGAACCAAAATATTTTCTACATAGAATCTCTCCCATACGAACGCTAGCTACACCATTTCTAGAAAGTCATATAGACCTCAGGATAGATACTATACAAATCTTGTCCTCCATCCTTGTATTTTCAGAAGGCCCTAACGATGCCCAGAATTGTCCAGCATCCACAGTGGCAACATTTGGAATCCCAGCTCATCCCAAATCTCCACCGATTTGGGAAAGAAGATGAAAAGGTGATACAAACTTTCAAGATCCACCTCACATATTGAACAAATGCTATCCACCCCTCTGAAAAAATGGGCTCTTCTGGCCCCTGTCATCAACCAGTCCCACCCAAATATCCAAAGAAAGATCTTGACTCTCTGAGGGATCCTCAAGCCCCAGATAAGTCCCAATGAAGTCATGACAATGCTCGAGTTGAAAACAAGTATATATAGTATGCAACTTCTTGTAGGTCTTCTTCGTTGAGAAAGAACCATCACACCAACGCCAATAATCCCTTATACCCTCGGTAGCCCAAATGCAAGAGATAGACTTAGTGAGATTCAAGAGCTCCACCACCCATTGATTTGAGAGCTCAAAACGAAAATATGGAGACCAAGTCCCACCAGACCAAGCATCTATCACTATAAGTTCTGTCCGCTGCCAATGCAAAAAGTTGTGGGAATCGGAACACAAGGTCCCTATGTCTAGACTAGTCATCTTACCAGAATCGGAAGGAGCGGCCATCATCAAACACATGCATCATTGAGGTAGTGATATTTGATAGGACAGAACAAATCCCCTTCTAGAAGTTTGAAGGTGTGTGCCCCCGTCGTGACTACCACTGAAGGCCGCTTAAGATCCCATAAATCTTCCGTGGAACCAAACAGATTATGTTAGAGCCATCACCCTAAATCCAGGTGATCCATTTCGCAAGCATGCCCAATTCATGTTATATAAACTACGCGCGCCTGATGAATATGCATTTCATCATCTTTATTAATTTATTTTAGCTCACAATCCCTTATTAAATACTTGTATATATTAATAAATCTATATTCTTACTAACCTGCATCTCTGTGTAAATATTATACATATATTACTATTTTAATCTAAAATAAATAAATAAAGGAAAAAAATAAAAGGTTGTATATATAATAGATACAGGTTGAATCAAACCTCGAGGGAACGTCAAAACTTTGACCTGATCGACAAGGAATTAAGTAGGGGGAGATAAGGCCAAAAACACCAAAAATATACTTGATATATGTATATATTCCTTACATGTCTCCATTGCACACTCCTAAATCTTCTGTAAATAAAAAATCCTTCTTGAAAATTTGATATAAAACCCTCTTATAAATAATAAAATAATGTGTACATTGTAAAATACATCACTCTCCAAAAGCAACAAAAGTACAAACTTCCCATATGAACATCTTCTCTAATTGAACTCCAAATTCATCAAACTCACTTTCATTGTACTCCAAAATAAATTATCTTTAAAATGGAGGTGATTTCATAAAATTCTGAGTTAAGGTGTGAAATGTGGTCGATTAGGGTATTATTGTATATTATACTTATAGATGCATAATAAATTATTTTTCTTACGCATATTTGTGAATATTGTATTTTTAATTACTTGTAAATGTTGTATTCCCGTACACAATACAAATAAAATCATAAATTCAAAATTAAAAAATCTTGCATATGTTGCGTATATATCATTATGTATATATCATATCTATACATATTTAATTAACTCATAAAAATTAAATAAAAATATCATTAAAATTCTTCTAAATTACTGTAAATAAATAAAATATTAAGTTATGTATATTCTTATAAAAATAATTAAATTCGCCCGATCAAACGCTCAATTTCAAATTCAAAATCGGATGCACTTGACACCTTTAAATATCAGCTTCCACCTCTAGTGAGAAGCAATCCATCTTCTAGCCAATAATTCACCTTCGATTGAGTGGGAGAGGTTCTCTTCGGTTACAGCGGGGTTTATCTCCGATCTTACGGGTGACTTGAAGGTTAGATTACGGGATTCACTCACTCGTCAGAGTCCTCCGCCTTGAGTTTCTACATCTCCGCTTTCATAGCAGATTGAGGTCGATCACCCTCGCTTTCCATCTGTAGGTAATCGTAGTGAGTTAATTTTCATTTTTGCAATCTTAATTCTGTATTTTTTATCATGCTAATAGCTTAAATCCACAAATCACATCCAACCTCCGATACCCAGATCGGAGGATCTCTGATCATCAAAACCATCTTTCGACCATGCCAAAACTTTTGCCCAACCTTCTGCGGTCCATTCACCATCTGACCACCTCCAAATTCTCACAGATTAGGAGATCGACATCCTCTCCGACCACTCTTGCTGGAAGTTTTTGCTCACCCCCCCCATTTTACACACTTCCGACTTAATCTTTTGGCCAGAGAATACCTCCGAGCACAAGCTATCCTTTGCAGGTCAAAGCAGCTCCAGGGAATGCGTACAGGGCAGAGATTAGACGAGAAGCTGGTTCCTGGAGAACCGAGAAGACCACCTTCCAGATGGATCATCTGGAGGATTCACTATGATCTAAGGTACATACCGGATGCGGAATGACCCGAGCTATCTTCCTAGTGTAATCTAAAGCAGATCGATTGAGAGACGACGGAGATTCATCTTGATCAAGTTTGCAAGAGCTCGCATTCATCATGGTTCCTCCAGAGACATCCGAAGTCGTCAGATCAAGAACATGGCCCTAGATATAATCTCCACCGATGATTTAGCCCCAAAATTGAGTTAATGATTAAAGATCAGAACTAATCCCCACCATTCAAACAAGAATCAACCACAATCGTTCGATCAACTCCGCAGCACGTCAGGATTGCCCCGTAGTCCAGGTCATTTAAGGGTACTTTTGCATATATGCCCATTGTCTTTATTTAATTAGCAAATAAGTCCCTACAATGACGCATGTCATTTTGTCGTTTATTTGAACAATTGCAGTTTCATTCTTCACTTTATTTTATTTACAATGCCCCTATTTAAATTACACTTGCTTCATATGTGAGATTTGAGAAAATTGCAATAAAAATCCTAATATTTAGTTACTAATTGGTCTTCCCAATTAATTTATTTACAATCAGGTTTGATCCAACAGGGCACACGTGCCTTGGCACGTGATTTCTTGGAAAAATTATACATTTAACCCCGCTAATTTCATATTTGTTATTATTCAGTCCGTCTTTATAAAATAATTGCTTTTAGGACCCTGTGAATCTACATTCATTTTACATATTCAAAATTATATAAAAATTAGCAAAACATGTTGAAAAAACCCAAAAAAATCTTAGCTTCTTGTTTCATGTATCTTGCGTTAACAATTTTTATTTCGTATTTTCCCCTTTTTATTAATAATTAAAACTCAAAAAAAACAAAAACTTCCCTGCTTTCATTCAAAAATAATTCCAAAAAAATTAAAAAAATCTTGTTTGCATATTTTGTGTTGTTTTCATTTCTGACCAATTTTCATGTTTTTATTGTCTATAAAAATCATAAAAATTGCAAAACAACCAAAAATATTATAAATTCATATAAATTCAATTAAAAATCTAAAAAAAATCATAAAATTGCTTTCTCTAAAATATAAAATTATCTTTCATTCTGTACATATCTCATCCATTTTGTCTTTATTTATTATTTTAAAATTTTAAAAATATCTGCATTGCAATATGTTACATGAATTACTATTTTTCAACTATTTAAAAATCTAAAAAAATCGATAAATTATAGAAAATAAAAAAACATCAGAAAAAGTTTAAATTCCCAAAAAATATTTTAATTTTCTGTGCATCTTTTATATATTAAAAAATAAAAAAAGTACATTGCTTTATTGGTTTATTTCATTTATATGATATTCCATTATATAAAAATCTTTTTCAAAATTTAAAAAATATAAAATAGAAAACTAAGTAAATTTCATAAAAAAATATAATATAAAAATATAAAATTCTAAAAACACATAAAACAAGCACAGATTGACTTACAAATTTCTTTATTCTTTGCATTGATTTATTTCAATCATCAGAATAACTCTCTGGATATTTATAACATCCATGAGCTCGATCAGGTTTGCAATACCGGTAAATTAAATAGCAATTTCTCTTGCTACAATTTTGTATTATTTTTGCTTGAGAATGAGTAGTTTTTTTACGCTTAATTGCATTGCAATGTTACTTGTAATTAATTAATTCAAATAAAAAGCTCGAAATTAGTGCTCAACAAAATGGCACAGTTGTCGGGGAGACACGGTGAAGGTAGTTAGGTTTTTCATTTGACCTACTATTCTTGTTGTATATTTCTATTTTTCTACATTCTTTCACTATTCATATTCATTGTGTTTATTCAAACTTATTTTTTGCTCGTATTTTTATACGTGTGTCTCTTACACATTCTTTATTTACTCTTTCTTGCGAGGGTCCTATGAGTGAGGGTGGCATTTTTAGGAGCACCGGTGCACCTAAGCAAAGCAGAGGCGGCTTAACTCTTCACCAAGCTGCAGGAGAGCGTAGAAGAAGGAGAAGAAGATTTAGAAGAGACCGCTATTTAGAGCATAGATAGTTTTTATTTATTTTAGCATTTTATTCAAAACTTGTGTAAAAAAAACATTACTTTGTTGCGGGGTTTGTTTTGCCAATTGCTAGTGCACTTGGGAAACCTCACTGATTTTGTTTTCCACTGCGTTGTTTATATTTGTTTCACACGGTTTTCTGGGATGAGCCATCATGATTGCTTTCATTAACTGCTTGGTTCAGGCAATTAATTAGATCCAAAGCCCTAAACAAGAATTTATGTACCTATAGAGTAGAGTGTAGTTGGACTTGGTCAAATTAAATGGTTCTTGCCTGCTAATAGAAGTTATTGCTAGGAAGGTTCACATGCATTATTTAGATTATTTTTATTTCATGTATTTAAATTCTGCGCATATCACCCTACATATAGAGTGCTGGCAACAAGATACGCATTTCTAACCCTATATGCATCATTGTATTTAATCGTACATTGGCTTTCCTGATTTTCTCCTTGTTTTCAATTACATAATTTAAAAAGGAAATTAGACACTTGATAGATGATTCATTGTAAAATAATTAAAAGAGCGATAACCTTTAAAATTGAGACTGCTAAAGAAAGCTCAATCCTAAAATAAACATAAAGGAAACATTCTTATTTTGGGGAGAGAAACCCCCATCATTATTTGATTTTACTTGCAAGTGGGAGAGGGATAAACACTAGGATAGAGTCATGCTATGATTTTCATATAAACTAGTGTTTCTACAAAAATAATTAGCTACTTCTCAGTGAGGAATTGTGGGTAGTCAGTAAACGGTTCGGATTTCCGTAGCAGAATGGGAGGTTTAGAGGACAATATGTAAGGCTTCGTCCTCAAGTAATGGGTAGTTGTATTTTTACGATCCATACTTACTTCCATACTGGTTGAAAGTAGGTACAACTAGATGTAAGAATTGGGCCAGTATGTAGGGGAATACATGTACCTAACAGCTTGTTAACTCTTTCAAAGATTGTATTTATCACTAACTAAAATTGAAAAGATAAAAGATCGAACTTTTACGGTCTTCACTTGTGTTGAGTTGTTGAAAAGGGCATTTTGTATTGTGTATTGATTGCTAATGCTAAAGATCCTTCCATGCCATTTGCACCTTCAACTCAATCTTTCCTCTTGCATTGACCTTCGTGTTCCCACATCTTGCCTATTGATTTCGAAGATGTCAGATCGGAGAATTCTTCGTTCGGATTTTGGAGCTCATTTTACACTCCAATTCGTTCATCTTCTATTCAGGGAGACTCACTTCCTAAATATTCTTCTTTTTCCACTTCACCCTTCACCTCATCCATCAACCAATTATTTGAGATTGGATCTTATCTCGAACTAGTATCTGAGACTCCATCATTTCTGGTGACTAATCAAATGTCCTGCACATTTTCAGGGTCAGATTCTGGACACTTGATGCCACCTAAGGGCAAGGGCTCCATGGCTGAACAGATCAAGATCAATAACACCATGTTAACCTTTATTCAGTCAATTCAAGCTCAATTAACAAAACAGGTTGACTTTCAAACCGCATCGTGAGATATGATTCTTGAGCTGAGACAGAACAAACAAGATAGGAGAGAGTATGATAGAAATAATGGAGAAGGTGGGAATGAGGGAGAAGAACCAATAGAACATGTGGCTAAGATGACATTAAAAGATGCCTATAATCAAGGGGCAGGACAGATAAATTCATGGATTCAAATCCCTGCGATTCATAAACACTTTGAACTCAAGCCCACAATCTTGACACTTATTCTTATATCCATGGAAATATAAATGAAGAACCTTATGTACACCTCCAACAGTTCGGTCGCATTTATGGAATAATACATTACCCAAATGTCCCATTAGATGTAGTGAAGATGACGGCCTTCCCATTTAGTAAGATAGGCAAGGCTTTGAATTGGATAAATCACTTGGGAAGGATCATCACTACTTTGGAAGAGTTGAGGTCCACATTTCTGAACAAATATTACCCGTTCGTACGACTCAACCAAATGCGATCTCTGATTGCTAATTTCTCTCAGATGTCCCAAGAGCCTATTCACAAGGCATGAGAAAGATTCAAAGACTTAATGAATAAGTGCCTCCATCACGATATTCCAAAGATAGGCCTTGTGCAAAATTTCTTTGGGGGTTTAAGCATAGAAAATCAGAAGCTAGTAGATGCCGCTTATGGGGGGTCACTTTAATAAGGACGAAGATGTCCTTTATCAAATCTTTGAGGAGATGGCGGAGAGCTCAACATCTCGTTATTCTTCATGTGCTTTTCAAAAGCATCCCTCACCTATCCTATAATACCCCACAAGGTTGTCAATATGATGGCATCACATGAAGTGGATAGGGTGGACAGTTCTGATCCGACCATCATTGAGAACCACCTATCCAAAGTAGACATCATCGAGAAGAGATCCAAGGAGTTTAAAAGGCTCTAAGTGATCGAACAGAGGATGAAGAATCTGGACAAGCTAGATGAAATCAGAAAGCACCAGGATCTTCTTGTCAGTACGATTAGCGCAGTTTAGAGCACGAGTGCAACAGCCGATACTTCTTCTCGAGAGCAGACTTCTTCCACCTAGAAGAGTACCCGAGGACCATCCACAGTTCAGCACGTCTACTAAGTGCAAATACCAGATTAGGTCCCGCAGCATTCACAGCAGATAACCCTTACCAGTAAGAAGGCCCATACATTCCCGAGCAGTAGCTCCACCTCCACCTATCATTCAAGAGGCGAGCGTTATCTGGTTCGACCTTGAGCACAATCAACCTTGTACATCGGAGAAAGGTCAGTTGTATTCACAGTGGGTTCAGAGACCTTCCCATCAGTTTCATGGAGGCAGACAGCAGCAGTACCAGCACCAGCAGTTCCAGCCTCACTATCAGTCTCCACTATAGTTCTAAAACTAGAGACAAGGCCAGCCACAACAGCAGTCTGCATATTTTCCTCATCCTAAACAACAACAGACTGCATTTTATGGATAGTACCAACTTCCTCCTTCTCCTCATTATCAACATCAGTATGGTTACCAACATCCTCCACATTACCAGTCCCGACAACAGCCAGACATTGAGCACCAAGAGGCCCCTTTGGTAAATCTTGCAATGGATCAACTTGCACTGTTCATGAAGAACATAAACGAACTAACTCAGAGGATCGATGACCTGACCATCACCTAAACATTGATCCCAGCACAGGTCAAAGCCAACCCCAGCAATTTCAGATGCAAGGAGCAAATAGCCAATAACCCACCCACGCCCGAGAAAGGTATGGCCCTTGATTTTACATGTTTATCCGACACCATTCATCTCAGGAGTGGTAGGAGATTGCGGCCACTTACTCACCAGTTGGGGTTGGGAGATCAAACCACTAAGAGATCATCATCCAAATCATCTTCTTTACCAGCAATTGAGAGGCCCAATGTAGCAACAGTCGAGTCTGGAGTTTCACCGCCTTCACCACCACATTCACCTTCACAAGGCAGATGTAGATCATCATCAGCAAGGGAAAATATACCAGTCATGGATTCTTCTTCCTTACCGGCAATGGCATCCCAAACTATTTTAGATTTTGTTCTTCCTTTACCTGGACAATATTGTACAGACTAATTCTGGTTGTCCTATTGTAAATGAAGATCCCACTTTGAATAATGGAAATGCATATTTTAACTCTTCTTTTGATTCTGTTTCATCTGCTCTAAAATCTAAAAAATCCAAAGTCTAATAATAGTCCTATCTCATCCTGGAGTGATTGAGATCTCACAGAACATCTTTTAGACATATCACTCCTTAAGGCCACGGAGTACATGCTTGCGGTAAAAAAGAGAATGAAAGAGATATGTATGCAAAAGTATCAAGCAAGGCAGAACATACGAAATAAAATAGAAAAATACATCTTGACCATGGCCACAGTTCATGTCATCAGCAACCTTCCACCTAAAAAGAAAGATAACGGAGCACCTCTCATCCGTTGCCAAATATTCAATCATGAATTCGATCGCACTCTTCTCGATAGTGATTCCTCCATTAATCTCATGTCATCCTCTTTATTCACTGAGTTTGGGTTAGAACCTATTAAAATGGCCAGGTGATCCTTCAGTTTGTTGATAGATTGGTTAAGAGGTCTAGGGGAATCTTACAGGATGTTATTGTAATGATGTAGGGAATGAAATTCCTTCTTGATTTTGTTGTCATGGATATGGACACGACTGAACCGTTACTCTATATCTCAATCGTACTAGGTCGACCATTCCTCCGAACGGCCGAAGTGGTAGTTGATTACAGTACTTGAGAGATCAACTTTCACTCTCCAAGTGATAGGTGAAAATTGAGACGATCTCTGATCCTAGACTAACAAAGCTACCAACAGCAGCAGATGAGAGATAGACAGTTACAAAGATCCTAAAAACTATGATTTTCTTGTAGAATTTGAAGAGACGTATCTTTTTACCGATTTCATGGACACCCAGGAGTTCCTTTCTCAAAAGAACTTTCTAGAAAGCACAGTCACCATGGATTCCCTTAGGGTTCGTTTGGTTGCAAGGTTGGGTACTATTTACAGGGCTGAGTGAATAGTAAACTGTGAGGAGGGAGTACCATTGTGAATAGTACCCAACCCAACCCTGCCCAACCCTGCAACCAAACGAACCCTTATTGTTCCTATTGATGTGAGTGTTGATGGGAAGTTTGAGCTAATTTCCGAGGATCAATCTGAGTTTTTGGAGGTGCATAGTGATATTCCTTTGACACATCATTCTGAGACTACTGTTGATATGTCTCCTTCTGGGGAAATTCATGTACAATAATTTCAAAAAGGGATGTAACACTGCGCATTTGTTTTGGGTACAAAATTTCACGGGTTCAAATCCAATTCTGAAGTACAGATATCTGAGCCATATGCTGAGTTTCCTAAATTATGCATTGATGAGAGACATCTTTCTGAAATTATTGTTGAAATATCTGAGTCGTTAGTTGATTAAAATACTGATTCTGAACATCCTGATGAACCCCTCTTTTCTGAGTAGAGATCATTCATTGCAGATCTAGCTAAGATTCTATATGTTGAGTCGTTAGTAGCCATGGTGGACGATACACATAGGGTAGATAATACTCATTGTACCAGTACAGTTGCAGAGGTCATCAAAGAGCTGATTCAGACCCCACCTGAGCTCAAGATTTTACGTTTAACGTTGAAATATCCCTTCCTTGCATATCCCTCCCAAATGTTACTTGTCATCCTTATCTCGCAGTTGACCGATGAACAAGAATATCACTTGTTAGAGGTTCTTGACAAACATACAAGGCCATTGGATGGAATATTTTGGATCTCTGTAGGAATAATCCAGCTTTGTGCTTGCATCATATCTATTTAGAGGATGACTATAAACCATCCCATGAATGTCAGTACTGTCTAAATCCAAATATGAGGGAGGTTATCCAGAAGGAGGTCAGAAAATGGTGCGATGATGGCCTTATATATCCCATTTCAGATTCCAAATGGGACAGCCTTTTACATGTGATCCCGAAGAAATACGAGATTACTATCGAAAAGAATGACCGTGGTGAAGAGATTCCAACCTGGGTACCTACTTCATGGTGTATCAATGTATATTATCTGCACCTGAATTCAGCTACCAAGAAGGATCACTTTCCGCTGCCCTTTATTGATCAGATTATTGAGAGGTTGGTAAGGAAAGAGTTTTTTTGTTTCTTGGATGGGTACTCAGGATATAATCAGGTTGCTATCGCTCCTGAAGATCAATAGAAAACTACTTTCACTTGTTCGTTTGGCACCTACGCCTTTAGACGGATGCCCTCTGGATTGTGTAATGCCCCCGCTACATTCTAAAGGTGTATGTTGGCCATTTTTGCCGATGTGATGGATAGTTTTCTTGAGTTCTTCATGGATGATTTCTTGATCTACGAGGATAGTTTTGATGCATGTCTTTCTCATTTAGACCAAGTTCTTCAATATTGATGTGAGGTAAACCTAGTGCTCTCGTGGAAGAAGAGTCACTTTATGGTGTCTAATGGAATTGTATTGGTCCACGTCATCTCCAAATAGGGTATGGAGGTTGACCTGACTAAGATTGATGTGATTTCCATGTTAGAGCGATTGATGTGATTTCCAAGTTAGAGCCACCACATAATTTGAAGCAGTTGAGGTCATTTCTTGTACATGTAGGATTCTATAGGCGATTCATAAAGGACTTCAGCAAGATCGCCAGATCTTTGATTGAGCTTCTATGCAAGGAGAGTGAGTTTGTTGTTGATGAAAAAGTCCTCCTTGAATTCAATCAGATGAAAGAAATGGTTACTAGTGCTCTTGTCTTATAACCACCCGATTGGTCTCTTCCTTTCGAGATTAGGACAGACGCCTCAGATTTTGTAGTTGGTGCTATTTCAGGGCAGAGAAGGGATGGGATACCATTTGTTATACACTATGATAACAAGACTCTAGATGAAGCATAGCGAAATTATACTGTTACAGAAAAGGAGTTGTTAGCAGTTGTATTTGGGCTAGAGAAGTTCAGATCTTACCTACTCGGTTCCCATGTTATTGTGTACATGGATCAACACAGCCATATGATACTTACAGACAAAAAAGGATGCCAAACCACACCTTATCAGATGGATCCTTCTTCTCCAAGAATTTGATTTGGAGATTTGAGATAAATCTGGAGTCAAGAGTGTTGTAGCAGATCACCTTTCTCACATTACAAATGTAGAGACCTCTGAGCAGAGCATGATACATATTTCCGAGACCTTTGCATATGAAACCATTTTGTTTGTGGCCTCACTCCCATGGTATGTTGATATTGTGAACCATCTTGTCCCCAAGAAAGTTCCACAAGATTGGCCAAAGTACAAGGTAGACTGATTCATGTCAGAGATTCATTATTACCAATAGGAGGATCTGTACCTATTTCGTGAGGTTGTGGATTGTATCTGGAGAAAGTGCGTTCCTCAGGAGGAACACAACAGTGTACTTGAACAATGTCACAAACTAGAATCTAGTGGGCATCATTCAGGGAAGCGCATGGTAGCTAAGGTTTTATAGAGTGGCCTATGGTGGCCAACATTTTTTAAAGATGCACAGAGCATGTTTGAGGTTATAATGATTGCCAGAAGATGGGAGGAACTATTGATTCCAAAGATATAATTCCCCTGAGATATTTACATATTTCTGATGTTTTTTATGCTTGGGGCATAGACTTCATGGGCATGTTTCCTGTCAATCAGGGATATCAATCCATCATGCTTGCGTCAGTCAATGGGTGAAGGCTATCCCGATCCAAGACGTTCATAGTCGTACGGTGTGTGCCTTTATCAAGGACCTTATTATTGTGTGATTCAGAATTCCAAAGATACTCATTTCAGATGGAGGAAGCCATTTCATTCATAAGAGAAGTCGAGAAGATCGTGAAAGAGTACACCATTGAGTACAGAGTTGTATCTCCTTACCACTCATAGACTAATGGCTTGGTAGAAATTTCAAATAGGGAGATCAAGATGATATTGCAAAAACTTGTATGTCCAAATAGGAAAAACTAGTCTCATATGCTTGACTCGGTTCTATGGGCTTATCGGGCAGCGTACAAGTCTTCATTGGGTATGTCTCCCTACATATTGGTGTATGGAAAGCCTTGCCACCTGCCAGTGAAATCAATTTACAAATCTTTATGGGCAGTATGTGTCTGTAATCTTGATTATGAGAAGACTAGAAAGAACGGGAAGTTGGATTTGAATAGATTATTGGAATTCCAAGACTTTTCATATGGCAGCTCACTCATGTATAAGGAGAAAGCCAAACATTGGCATGATAGACACATTCAAAGGAAGACTTTCTTCCTTGATCAGAAAGTTTGATTATTTGATGCTAAGTTGAAGTTGTTTAACGGAAAATTGAAAAGCAAATGGTCAGGACCATTCATTGTGAGAGTTGTGTGTGACAATGGTGGTATTGTCATATCTGGGTTGTCATCTAACGCGCAGCCATTTGTTGTGAACGGACAGTTGCTGAAGCCATATCTAGATCATGATACACTCTTGTCTATAGTTGACTCCATATATGTGGTATCAGACGATGATCCTTTGATTCCACCATCTGTCTGATACATGAGCTGACTCTCTCTTGTATATCATTTCGTTTCATTCTTTCTTCTTCTATTTTATCATTCACCTCTTACTGTGTGTGTGTGTGTATAGGCTATACTAGGATGTGCTTTATCCTAAGTATAGGGGAGAGGTGACTAATTTGTGTTTTTCATATCGTCTCTTTTGTGTTTTTATTCTTATAATCTCTCGCTTGTCCCTCAAATTGTTGATATTCTTCTCTATACTTAGAGCTTTTCTACCTTAAGTATAGGGGGACAAGTCGAGTTGTTGAGTCCGCAAATTCTTTTCCTAGGTTTTCTCCATTTGTACAGTCTTTTGTACTTAGGATTATTCAATCCCAAGTATAGGAGGGATCACCGAGTTCTATTCATTTATCATTCTTTGATTTGTTGTTGTATGGATTCTTTTTTTTTTAAATTTTTCTATACTTAGTACGAGTATGTCTTTCTTTTTAAGCTCTTTAATCACTATGAGGACATAGTTCGAGCTAAGTATGCAGGGTGTCGTATATATTATATATATACTTTAGCCATCTCTTACTTTTATTAATTAAAATAGCTATACAAATGTGATTATTTTCTGTATAAAATATGGGTTGTCTATTCAACTTGTAAAATCTACGTGTGTATAAAAGCGTTTACCCTCTTGTGAAAAATACTCTTTATTATAAAATCCTTATACAAAATTTTTAAAATCATTGTATATACTTGTATATAGCCAGTATACTAACTTAATTATTAATAATAAAAAAGGATTTTCTCTTTTTCTTTTATTTCAAAAAAAATGGTTTAAATATACTTCTTGCATTTGCATTTGCATTTTTTGAAATAGTATTGAAAGTTAAACTAAGTCTCAAATAAAATTGAAGAATGGAGCTTAGTTGGACCTTAATCTACTTAATTTCAGAGGAACCTTATAAGAACTGGAGTTAGAAATTTTCAGATCCTAGCGACTTAATTCTTCGAGTCCATAAGACTATGTTCACATGTCATCTTGATGAGTATAAGTAGAATATTTAATAACACACACATGATCTTCTAGACCACGACTTAACTTGGACAAGCACTCTATACGTAACTCTTCATGGATGAGGTGATGAGGGGGCAGAATTTTTTGGCTTGGGATAGCACACGGGTATGCTGATTACCGTCCATTCTTTTCTCCATCTCCTCTTCTTGAGCTAGTTGTACATGAACTTAGAAGGGAATATCCCCGCTCCTCAAGGAAAGAGTTGCTAGACTGGGGGATTAGAGTTACCTTATTGAGGTAGGTTGTTTCCTTACTACTTTTGAGATGGGAAGGTATATTCACTTACATTGTACAAGTAAAGATTCATAGTCCTAAGAATTTGTGTGTGTAGACTTGTTCTGATCTGACTGTTGAGATGACATGAATATGAGTCTTGTGGAACTTGAGGGTTGTTAGTTTTAAATCCATTACCCATTAAGGTTTTACCACACTAATAATCCAAAGATCTGATAGAACTCCATACTACAACTTTATGAAGATAAGTTTAATACTCAATATATTATCCTATTTTTTCTTTTTTTCTTTCTTTTTTTTATTCACTTATTCTTTCAAATAAGTATTTGCTAAGGGACTAGCAAAGATAAAGCATAGGGGGATGATGAATAAGCATTTCATCATCTTTATTCATTTATTTTAGCTCAAAATCCCTTATAAAATGCTTGTATATATTAATAAATCTATATTCTTACTAACCTGCATCTTTGTATAAATGTTGTACATATATTATTATTTTAACCTAAAATAAATAAATAAATGAAGGAAAAATAAAAAAATAAAAGACTGTATATATAATAGATACATGCTGAATCAAACCCTGAGGGAAGGTCAAGACTTGACCTGGTCGATAAGGAATTAAGTAGGGGGGATGAGGCCAAAAAAACTAAAAATATACTTAATACTTGTATATATTCCTCACATGTTTATATTACACACTCTTAAATCTTCTGCAAATACAAATAAATTCCTTCTTGAAAATTTGGTATAAAACCCTCTTGTAAACAATAAAAATTGTGTATATTGTAAAATGCATCACTCTCCAAAAGCCACAAAAGTACAAACTTCCCGTATGAACATCTTCTCCACATGAATTCCAAATTCATCAAACTCATTTTCATTGTACTCCAAATTAAATTATCTTTAAAATGGAGGTGATTTCATAAAATTCTGTGTTAAGATATGAAATGTGGCCAATTAGGGTATTACCATATATTATACTTATAGATACACAATACATTATTTTTTTTTGCGTGTATTTATGAATATTGTAATTTTAGTTACTTGTAAATATAGTATTTAACTCATGTAAAATACCAATCAAATCATAAATCCAAAATTGACAAAAAATAAAATCATGTGTATGTTCTATATATATCATTATGTATATATTGTACCTATACATATTTAATTAACTCATAAAAACTAAATAAAAATATCATTTAAATTCTTGTAAATTATTGTAAATAAATAAAATATCAAATTAAGTATATTTATATCAAAATAATTAATTAAAATCAAAATAATATGTACATGGGTATACACACCTATAAATAAGACCTTGTATTTATTTTAACTCTTGTAACTATATTATTTAATTAATTAAAAATCAATAAAATTAACTTTGAATTATTCTTAATATTTTTAGTAACATTATGTAATTAAATAATTTCAATTTCAGTTTTTAATCAATTTATTTTTATTGATATTTTATCATTTAGCTTAATTTGTCTATATTCTCTGTGCCTTCTGATTGGCAAGCTCGGGTATGCTGACCCAGATCAACTGGTCCCCGTTGATCTCGCCTCGCCCATTCGATTACCAATCCATCACCTCATTTCTCGTGCCTCTCTAAATAGTAACTCTCCTCGCTTCCTTCTCCGATTCCATTGCTCATTTACCCTCCTTCCACACCCACATGTTATCTCCAGCAAATTCACCCGATCAAACGCTCAATTTCAAAATCAAAATCAGCTCAACTTGATACCTTTAAATGCCAGCCTCCACCTCTAGTGAGAAGAAATATGTCATTTAGCCCTTTATTCGCCTTTGATCGAGTGTAAGAGGTTATCTTTGGTTACAGCGGGGTTTATCTCCAATCTTGCGGGTGACTTGAAGGTTAGATTACGGGATTCGTTCACTCTCCGGAGTCCTCCACCGCGAGTTTCCACCTCTCTGCTTTCATAGCAGATCAACACTGATCACCTTCGTTTTCCATCCGTAGGTAATCATTGTGAGTAAGTTTTCATTTTTGCAATCTTAATTCTGTCTTTTCATCCTACTAATAGATTAAATCAGCAAATCATATCCAACCTCTGATCTCTAGATCGAAAAATTTTGCCCAACCTTTCTCCAGCCCATTCACCATCTGACCACCTCCAGATCCTTACAGATCAAGAGATCGACTTCCTCTCCCACCACTCCCACCAGAAGTCTTCGCTCACCCCCCATTTTACAACTTCTAACCTAATCTTTTAGTTGGATAATATCTCCAAGCATGAGCTATCCTTTGCAGGTCAAAGCAGCTCTAGGGAGCGTGTAAGAAGCAGAGATTAGATGAGAAGCCGATTCCCAGAGCAGCCGAGAAGACCACCTTCTAGATTGATCATCTGGAGGATTCACAATGATCCAAGGTGCACACCAGATGCAGAATGACCCGAGCTATCTTCCCAACACGATTTGAAGCAGATCAGTTGAGAGGCGATGGAGATTCAGCTTGATAAAGTTCGCAATATACCACATTCATCCCAGTTCCTCCGGAGGCATCGGGAGCCGTCAGATCAAGAACAGGGCCCCAGATTAATCTCCACCGGCAATTTAATCCCAAATTTGAGCCGTTGATTGAAGACCCGAGCTATCCCCGCCATTCAAGCAAGAATCATTCGCAGACGTTAGATCATCTCCGCGGCACATCAGGATCATCCCGCACTTCACGTCATTTAAGGGTACTTTTGCATCTATGCCCTCTATCTTTATTTAATTAGCAAATAATTCCCAATGAGGACATGTGTCATTTTGTCATTTATTTGAACAATTGCAATTTCGTCGTGCACTTTATGTTATTTACAATTTGGTTAATGTTTGAACTACATACGTGCTTCGCATGTGAGATTTGAGAAAATTGCAATAAAAATTCTAATGTTTTAAGTTATTGATTGGACTTCGCAATTAATTTATTTACAATCAGGTCCAATCTAGGGGGCATACGTGCCTTCGCACGCGATTTATTGGAAAAATTACACATTTATCCCCCTTATTTGTTATCATTCAGTACGTATTTATAAAATAATTGCTTTTAGGTCCCTGTCAATTTGCATTCATTTTGCATCTTTAAAATAAAATAAAAATTAACAAAACACACTAAAAAATCCCACAAATATTTTATCAGCTTCCTATTTCATGCATCTTGTATTAACACTTTTTATTTCATATTTTTCTTCTTTTTGTTATTATTTAAAACTCAAAAACAACATAAAAATGCCTTGCTTGCATTCAAAAATCATAAAAAATATAAAAATCATTCCAAAAATTTTAAAAAAACTTTTTCCATATTTTGTGTTATTTTTATTTCTAACCAATTTTCATATTTTTCATTATCTATAAAAATGTCAAAACAGCCAAAAACAATAAAAATTCATATAAATTCAATTAAAAATCCAAAAATCATAAAATTGCTTTCTAGAAAATACAAAAAATCACCTTTCATTATGTATATATTTCATACATTTTTGTCTTTATTTTTTATTTTAAAAATTCAAAGATATCTGCATTGCAATCTATTTACGTGATTTATTATTTTTCAATTATTTAAAAAACTAAAAATCAATAAATTCTAGAAAAAATCATAAAAACATCACAAAAAGTTTAAAATCCCAAAAATAATTTTGTTCTAATTTTCTGTACATCTTTGATATGTTAAAAAAATAAAAAATAGTGCACTGTCTTTTTGGTTTATTTCATCTATTTGATATTCCATTATAAAAAAATCATTTGTAAAATTTAAAATATATATAAGCAAAAAACCAAATAAAATTTCATAAAAATAATATAAAAATATAAAATTCTAAAAACACGTAAACCAAACATAGTTTGACTTAAAAAATCCTTTATTCTTTGCATTGATTTATTTCAATCATCAGAATAACCCTCGGGATATTTGTAGCCTCCTTGAGTTCGATCATATTTGTTATACAGGTAAATTAAATAGCAATTTCTCTTGCAACAATTTTATATTTATTTTTGCTTGAGAATAAATAGTTTTTGTTTGATGCCTAATTGGATTGCAACGACACTTGTAATTAATTACTTCAAATAAAAAGCCGAAAATTAGAGCTCAACAACGCCCAAGCCCACAAATCCTCCTCTGACCAGTGCGAGACCCTGGTAAGAACCAGGATTCATTAAATAATAGTTTCTCTTGCTACAATTTTGTATTTATTTTTGCTTGAGAATAAGTAGTTTTTGTCTCACGTTTAATTGCCCACAAATCCTCCTCAGAGAGCGTCATTGTCTTCCAACTGACTAGTGCAAGACCCTGGTCAGAACTAGAATTCATCCAGAAAAAAACATCTCATCAGGGTTTCCAGCCTGTGGCACATGCCTGTAGGAAGAAATCTAGAAGATAAAAAGGACGGTATCACAGACAAGACTGCCTTTAAAAGAACAAGGCGTCCACCACGTGACAAGCTAGTGGCCCTCTGGCCAGCCAGCTTACGTTCCATCCGTCCACTATGGGCAACCAATCCCCCTGATGCAGAGGTTCACAAGACAAGAGCAGCCCCAAGCAATTGAAAGGAAGGGTTCCGCGTGGTGACCTCAGTAAAACCTGACAAGTCTCGATCTCTGCATTCTCCGTGATGAAAGGGATAAAAGTTGATTTGTTCCCATTGATCCTGAACTCAGATACCGTCCCAAAAATATCAAGCACCATAGAAATCCCAGCAGCTTCATGTTCTCCACTCTCCGCAAAGAACATGGTATCATTTGCATATTGTAAAATAGGAATTGACAAGCTGTCGAGGTGATAGCCCCTGCAGAATCAACCACCCTCCGCACGAGACACTACTCTATACAGAGCATCTACCACCATGACAAAAATCAGGGGTACCAAGGGATATATTTGTTATACCCCCACTGAGGCTGGAAGAAACAGACCTCCCTCCGATCATTCACTGAAAGCGAGCAAGACGATATTGTTGCATATCTCTTCATCCAACCGATCCATTCATTGGGAAAGCCATGGCGAGACAACGGCACCCAAAAGAAGTTTTATCTCATGCAATCATATGCCTTGGCAAAAGCCACCTTCCACAAGAGGCCCTTCACCTTCCTTCTTCTCCAATCCACAATAATCTCGTAAACCAAGATCATCCATCCAATAACTATCTCCTGAGAATAAAAGCCACCTGAGATACTGCAACAAACGACCCAAGCACACCTCGTAGACAGTTAGCCACAACTTTCGCCACAATGAGGTAGATTGTATTAGACAAGGCAATTGGACGAAAATCACCCTAACCACATCCTTCTTGGGCAACAAAAAGATCTAACCACATCCTTCTTGGGCAACAAAAAGATCAAGGACCGATTCAATTGTTGTCACGATTCTCTCCCTGCAACTCCTCCACAACCGCTACAACGTCCTCCTCAACAAGGCCACAGAACTCCCTAAAGAAGAAAACACGGAGCTCATCTGATCTAGGTAAACCAATAGCATGAAGATCAATGACCGTCGACTGAACCTTTCGATTTTTTTGCGATAACAATTGTGTCTATACCTTCTTTGCAAACACACTTGTATTCCTATGTTCTTAGAAAAACACGGTAGTGCTCTTCTATTGTCACACATGTGCCCCTTTAATTACATTAATGGGAGAACACTACACTGAATTTCGTAAAAAAAAATAGGAGCTTAAATGTAATAGTAGCAAAAGGTAGAAATATAAGTGTTATTGGAAAAACTTGAGAGGGATACAAAATTTATAAATCCCAAAAGAAATATAAGAAAAGCAACAAATAATTGCCAATATATAATTTTCCAACAATGATAAATCCAAATAATAAAAGTTAAGTTTAAAATATATAATGCTCTTATTTAGTTACGTATCTAATATTGGATTAGATTAAGCTAAATGATGTTCATATTAAGTTTGATTCGAATAAAAATAAATTCAATGTGTTAGAGGTTTGCTTGCTATTTAGAGAAACATTCACCATTATCTACTGTATACTCATTTTCTTCATTATGTGAGTTTTATAAAAATACATGAGCACATGAGCATATTTATCAATATCTCAGTCATTGAATTAACATGAGAACTATGGATTATCCTTGGAACTAATTAGGGTATAATTATCATCTAATAATGGAAGATCCATATCCTTTAACAATAGATAAGTAAGAATCATATCCACAAGCATAAGGAGATTTGATTGATGAGTATTATATAAGGGCTCATATGATTAAGCCAAAAAATTTATTATAAAGGGATATAAGAATTCTATAAAATGATATATGAGTTGGATTGTTTGCAATTTTCGAAACTATGATCTATTAAACAAACTGATTTTGATTTTTTTATCTCTTGAGAAGCAATGAGTCGATAGCCAAGCCAATTATTCAAAAAATTGAATCGATTTTCGTCAACATATTTATGTTATATGAGGCTATGATGATAGGGGGTAGGGCTCATGTGTAGTAGTAGATGGTATGGTGATGATGTCAAGGTTAGGGGAGGATAATAGTATAGTGATGGGGCCTTGCAGAATTGAGAGGGTATCTTCTCCTTTTTCCCTTTCTCCTCTTTAGTCTTATTCCTTTATCCCCTTGTCTCCCCTTGGAGAGGAACAAAGGACATTGTGGAGTGGATTCCACTCCCTCTACTTTCCAAAAATATTTATTCATTTGATACTTCAGCTTTATTTGAAGAGAAATATGACACACACAAAATAAAGGTTAGAAGAGCTCACTTAGTTTGCCATTCCACAATAAAAAAAGCGATTAAAATCGCAAAATTAACATGGGGCAATGAATAATGATCGAGGTAAAGTTATCTTCAATTTTTGAAATTCGCTAGGAATATCGTAATCATTACCAAAAGTTCATATAACAATGTTTATTTAACTTTCTGGTAGATTCTTTAGTAGTTATTACTAATATAGCAATGATTAAAATTAAAATACCTGTAAAAGTCAAATTATAATCATTGTTATACGATTCATTTTATATCTCAAGGCTTCAGGATAATTTTTGAAATGAATAGCACAAGTCATTACAAAATTAATATCAAACAATACCACAACAAACCATCAAATTATTCATTGATATAGCTTCATTTGATCGTAGTGATAGATGATGATGATAAACACCTAAACCTAAACAAAACGATCAAGAATGACCACTTCTCCCTAGCCTTCGAAAGATACATAGACAATAGTTACTTTTTCTCCATAACCGGTTGATCTAGCTACAACCAAGTAACAATCTAGACCGAAGACCATCATAAGACCACCTTCACATGTCAATTTGGTATGCATGCTTCCAAAACATATGCCCATTGCATTGTGTAACACTCCCACGATATCGTAAAAACTACACGTTTGGAGAGAAGGAAAAAATAATATAATGCAATTAAAATTGATTTTGTACACTTATATCTGTCCCTTCTACAATTATACCCCTAATTTTTTCAATAACATTTATGCCCTTGTATTTTTACAAAATTCACAATAATGCCCCTATTTTACCTTCGCAAAAGGTCTACTGTGAATTTTGTAAGAATACAAGGGCACAGGTATAAGTACAAATAACCGTAATTGCATAATCTCCAAGGAGCACAATGTAAAAAAATCATAAAAAGGCATGTTTTCTTCAAAAAAAAGTTAATACAATGTTTGAGGGACATTTATGTATTATTGTAAGTTCACAGGAGCCACTTATTATAGACATTAGTCTATAAAACTCCCAATCAAGAAGATGAAACAAACAACGGGATACTTACACTTGTGCTCTTCTGGATTTTCCAATAAAACTTTAGCCCCCGAACTTTTTTGCAATTACATGTGTCCCTATATCCTTTCAAAATTCATTGTATTGCCCCCCCCCCCCCCCAATTTGTGTGACATAAGTGCACAAGTTTAATAACAAAAGGATACTACTGTGAATCTGGTAAAAATATAGGTGTACATGAGCAATTGCAAGAGGTTATTGGCAGCGCACGATAGTAAAAATCCCAATATGAAAAAAAAAGAAAATTTGGCTCTAGAAAAAAGTTTGAATGCATTCATAATTTTGTTCGACCATACAGTTATCAGAGCTTGGTACATAACTTTCAAAATCCGACATTCATTGATCGATATCCTACCCAAATTTAGCCCGGACGATGTCGCGATCGAAACATCCCCTTCGTGGGCTTCAGGCAAATTCTTACAGGTTCATGTATGTAAAAATCCCTTGATGGTGAAGCACGCTGCAAAAACTACTATACTTACTGCACACAGCACGTACTCGCAACCCGGCCTAGAGGGACGAGAGGCGGAAACATAGCTAAACCTAATCTCGTGCGCAATGGACCCAGCAGCAGCATCGAACCAGATGTTGGAGGCAAGATGTGACTCACCGGAACATGAAAAACATCATGGTTGACGCCAACATGGGCAGGCAATGAATCCAACTATCATAAGAAACAAGCAAAGGCTTACATCCATGACAAGGAGCTCGGTCGACACTTTTTGATTCTTTTCAAAATTCTACCAAAAATATAAAGGTCCCAATGATGGCGATACCTAGTTACACATCCTAAAGAGAACCGATCGACCTTATTGGGCACACTAGGGCTTGTAAGAGGAGCGGATTACATCGTCTCGACATCGAATTGGTATGTATACTATTGACATAAAGAATGACAAGAATAAACCCTACCTTCTTCCTATGTACACTGCAGAAGATACATTGGTATACCGATACGTCACAATGATGAACAGGTCATTTTACACGCTCGCTTCGCTTTCGGGTGTTTCCTGCAAGCAGTTGCAACCAGAATCAGAAAGTGCATGAGATCCAATGTATGTAAGACGTGATGCGTCACCCATGTAACCAATAGTTGAAAATACTCGTTTTCCAGTATGTAACCAGTGTCGATAAATAAACTGAGTCCAGAAACAAATAATTTCATAGCTATATGAATTTAAACTGAGTGCATTAACTCCGCAATCAGAGGTTCGTGTAAAGGTCGGGTCATACCTATTTCGAATCTGTTGTAAACAGACTTACTTCGCAGTTTTAGAGGTCATGAATTTTATGATAATGCCATGAAAATTTAAAAAAAATCATAATATAGACCACAAGATAATTCTATCCGAACTCCACTTAGCATGCCCCACGAACTGGTAATAGCACGGCTACTAAAACTTTCTAATGAGAATCCAGATCGACCATCACTTTGATTCAACAAATGCCTCAAATGATTCGGACGTCGAGAGATCTCATCAAGGTACACGGCAGTCATTAAACTTAATGAAAAGCTATTTTATTCACAAGGGAACTTACATCTGGAGGTTGAGGCATGACGAGCAAGTCTATCGCTTCGGGATTGAAAGAGAAGGCGCTTCACATGAAAAGGGCAGAGAAACAACAGTTAGTACATCCATGTACGGAAAAAGTTTCCAATAATCAAAGCAAGCATCCAAGAAAAAAAATTCAAGTTCTTACAGTGAGCAATTTTAAATGGAGACCAAAAGGTGATCATCAATCGCCAAAATTCAAAGATTGACAGGGAAATATAATCTTAAATACCGAAGATCAAAATCTACATGCAGAGGCACATCCAATAGAGGGATGCACCTGGAAATATATAGTGCGGGCCCGGCATCCGATTCACCACTATACCATTTTACAAAGATTTGAGTATTTGTATTTGTCTAAAAAATAAAATTGCGTCGCTTACATCAATACCATGATATCTGATATCTATATCTTCGATATTTTTTGAAAAATACAATATAATAGTAAATATGTACGAAACTATATATTAAGTGTACACTAGGAACATTCATATCAAATGTAATATAGCAGTATATATCTAAAGGCAACTAACTATTCATACTAGTATGCAGATCTGATTAATATCCATTGTGATTTACTGGAAGATAAGAAAGTACATTTTCCATATCAATATCTGACAATTTGCATGTAGCCCCTCCTAAATCCAAGAAAATAAAAATATATTAGCGCAATTAAATTTACAAAAATCAAGCCCTTCTCGCAAAATAAATGAGATCGGCTACATGAATTATTTATTCGAGATAGATAGCCTATCTCGGACAAAAATTATGAAAACTTATCACACTAACCAATGGGAGATTATCAAAATGTGAAATTTTCTCCATAAATTGTATAAATTAAGGTAGGCTTTAGCCATTTACGCCTGGTAGGTTACAGCAAAGGCAGCACATGTAGATGAGAGTAAGTTTCAGAGCAAAAAGGTGTGAAGACAAAAACAGCGTACACGGAATTGATGTATGTTGATTCGAGTGGAGAGGTAAGTCGATGTGACAAGAAGGATGTCACCATTTTAACTGTTACTGGATATTACAAAGCAATGAAACAAAAGATACAACTCATAGTGAAAGTCAAAATATCAGAAAGCAGATGTTAGATTTCTATTCCTGAATGTCTGAATGACGGACCATTATCAAATAATGATGGACAAGTCCATAGGATACATGTGATAAATGATGTTGAAGTAGTGTGATGCCTAACAAGGAAGGTAAGTTAAATAAGGAGACAAAAAGCATAGTGTGGTGCCTACGCTCCCACTATGAAGTTTCCAGTGAAGGGTCGGACATTCAGGTCTACTGTGTGAAGCCATACCTACCGGTAAACTCTAGGTCAAAACAGCAGGAATAGTTAACATAGTGTCGAGGCTCTCCTTCACATATAAGACTAGGAAAAATCCATCGTGGCACCAAAAGAAGAGAATGAGGACGTGCATAAGTTGGCATTTGGACAGAATCAAATAGACCCGCAAGTAACAAGGTATGAGAAGTCGGTATTAAATTTGGCACGCCTCCAATTTAACTGGAGGAATGATATCAAATAGTGAAAGCAATAAAACTTGATATTGCACTCTGACATTGATGCATATGGAGTCCGGTGCCACATCATGAGAATCCAGGAGTCTTACATGATGTGTTGCAGTCTGGCTGGTAATGAAAACTAGGAACAGAGTGTGGAAACACACGCGTGCACATGTTGCACCAGACTGGGCCAATCGAGGGCCACGAGCTGCAGCGTTGCAGGCGGGTTTGTAATTGGCAAAAATATTTCGCTACTGCAAATGAATTCCGAGAATGGTTGGGCTCTTGATAGACACTCCAGAATGCAAGATTGCCCTACCTTTCAATTTCCCCACTTTTTTGTAATCAGCGGACAGCCTCACTGTTATATAAGGGCAGACGACTGAGGATGCAGACATGCAACCAGAGCACAACTATCTTCCATCCTCCCTCGGGTTTTTCTCCGCCTCTACGAGCTTTAATAAGATCATGATTTCATCCTTGAGGTGGCAATCAAGGACAACATTCACGACGGGCATCACCAGGACCTCTTGCCTTGATAACGTATGACATCATTTCTACAAGGGTAGTTATTTTTCACGCAAGCATTGGTGGGAATTTCTAACTCATTGAAACTAAATTCTGTATGATTTTATCATGAGTTCTTCGTAAATTTTGAATACATTTTTTGATTTTGTACGTTTTTCATTTTTCAACTTAAGCCGGCTTACTTAACATAAAATACATTTTAAGAAATTGTAAATTTCATTTGCACGATATGATAAATAAAACAAAACAAATTAAAACCATTTCAAACTTCTAAAATACCACAGACAAAATTTGTACCTTTTAGAAAGAACTAGCTGCCATACATATGGAATAAAGAACTCCTCAGGATGGTTTTCTTGCTCATATGTAAATCTTAACTGCGTGAACATCTGATAAAAACCATCATTTCAAAATCACGTGTATGCATTTTCTAGTAATATAAAAAGGTAGACATGGAAGACCAACAATATGGTCAAGAAATATAGTAAACAAGCTCACCTTCATGCCCTCACCTCGCCAAGAACGACAACTAATGTTTATAACCTGCAAAACCTTGTCCACTGACCATTCAGCATCTGTTTTCTGTGTATTCATCCGGCTATTAAAAAAATCGAGTACCTGTTGAACAGTCATTTTTAGATAAATTTAATACAGGGGATATAATATTGGCACATCCAGGCGAAATGTGCCCAAGTACAATAGATGCTTAGCTGCCACATGCAACAATACCATCAGGGCTAAGAGCAAAAGGATTCAATGTAGTTAGGCATATGTAAGAGTTAGCCAATTTTATAAGTAAACAATTCAGTGTTTGTGGCTTGAATCCACAGTTTTATGACATGCTTATTTTTGAGACGGCATGTAAATGAGGGTTTTTTTCAAGTATGAGTAAAAGCTTCCTATAATGCTTGTTGGCTGAAGTAATAGAATGATCGTTGTTGAGTTATGCTTGTCGAGCCTGTAGAGGGACTATTGCATTCTTCCTGTTCTAGCACATCAGCCACTACATAGATACAAATGATGACAGTAATTACAAAAATTGGGAAGAAGGCCATACTGTGTAAATGTTCTCAAGCAACTCTTGAAACCGTGGATGATTTTTGAAAGGATGGAAAACCTCTTGCCGATGCATAATAGCATATACCACCTACATGGAGCACATAAATAAATATTAGTATGTTCCTCTCAAAACCATGCCACCATTCAAACTAAAGTATATTTAAATTATAATCAAACCTCAGGATTCCGAGGCAGGGCATATGTAAGTATAGCATTTATAATCTCCAGCACTATCCTCAAAAAGTCAGTGTATATGTGAAGCTCAGGTGACTGCAAGTGAACAAAAAGCAACGAAACTAAAATAGGAGAGAATCAGCAAGTAAGAAGTGAACAGAAAGGACAAGGAAGGGAGGCATACCATATCTTCACCTATAACAGTAGATTCAACTTGATTTTCATTATTGTCACAATTTTTGTCCGTTTTTAATTCTGCTAGCTTCACATACCTGACAAATTTTAAAATGGCATGTAAAACCAACATTAGATAGTTTATTTGCTGGCTAAACCCAAAACTTTTTAAACTAATTTTTTAGCATACTTGCGTGAAAGCATGTCAAAAAGGCTAACAAGCCTCTGCGAAGAATATGCACTTAATTTGTGGACATGTGGTGCCATGTTAGCCAAAGTTGCAAGACAGTTTGTATGTAAGTAAACATCCTGCACAAGGGTCCTAATGTCACAAACCTACTAAAAACGGCAAAGAATCAACCAAAAATAAAATTCTGACAAAAGAAGCTAACATACTCGCAGTTTAGACAAGTTGTACTTCACCGTTCTTATGAGTATTACAACCATAAGTGAACCAAGTGAGGTATGATGGAGAAGTCGTTCTTGGTACCAGGGAATGTTCGGAATTATCTAGAAAAATAACATTATAGATCCTACAAGATTATTAACACCAGAAAAGTCACTGCAATGAGTTCAGAAAGTTGTACAAACATGACATACCAGTTTGTGAATACTGGCATTAAAAGATGAATCCTGACTCAAGATCAGAAGAATAATCAACGACATATAAATCTGATTTGACGTCCTTCTTGATGCATTATAAAGTGTCTCCAAGATTGGCATCAACTGTGCAAAAATGTGAACAAATTACCGTTAGAAAAGAGTTCTGCACAAGAATAAAGCTTGTGATATTTGTGGTAACCCGTTGAGTTATCATTTAAAACAACCTTATAATACTACTAAAAACTTATTCTACGCAGATGAAGTTGATCCCATTTTTCTGAAGGACGATTCCATCTACAAGTTTCCTCTGAAGGATGATTAAGGTTCCAAGTTGATGTTGAGGATCAAAGATCACCATTTTCATCATGAACACGCATAAACATGTGCACACAATCACCCTTTTTACTTTTCTTCTTAGCTTGGGTTGGTTTCCAACCCAAACCAATATAAATGGGGCTCCACTATACAACCCCACTTCTCCCACTCGGACCAAACAATCTCTTCTATTCCCTATTGCTATTGACGGTGCAGAGGAAGAGAGAAGAATAGAAGGAACATTCGAGGGAGAGAAGGAGCAGGCAGTACTCCAACAGCAGTTGCTGCTTACTACTGCTCCTGCCAAACCATGCGTAAACGGGCAGGTTAAGAATGGGGAGCGGGGTTTCATGCCAGACAGTAACCCGTGAAAAGGGGCAAAGAGAATAAACAGCTGTTGCGGTGGCTGTGGCGCTCCAACTTCTCTATGAGTGGAAATGTCATTGTCATGCCCAGAGAATGTGCGAGAGATGTCTCATGTGTTGTGCACGAGGGCAAGCCAAGAAAAAGAGTGACATCACTTGCTTCTGCAAATTAGGTCATACATGAAGGCTGCTCAGGTTGCAAGGCACGCAAGACCCCGTGTTGAGGGAGGACTAGAGGCAGCAATCAGCATGCATCTATTGGTATTTATTGGAATGGTAATAATCTCTTGAATCGGGTTAGCCTGAGAATGTGGCATTGGTATTTCTGGCAGTGTAACAATCTACTTGGAGAATGAGGTAGTGTGTGCATATTCCTTTGTAAATCCAGGTCCTCGTGTCTGTAATCCTCTTAGATTGTGATTAACGAAGCTTCAGGTTAGGAACATTGAGTGAACAATTACCGGGTGATCATATTTTTTATTTTTCAAAAGAAAAAAACAATATCAAACTTGCCCTTGTATCTTCCTTCAAGCACACTTTCATGGACAGCTGAGTATCAATTATTGACTTCATTGGTGAACAATTACCGGGTGATCATTTTTTTTATTTTTCAAAAAAAACAGACCTGCCCTTGTATCTTCCTTCAAGCAAGCTTCTCATGGACAGCTGAGTATCAATTATTGACTTCATGCATTTCCTAGTATTAGAGATGAAAATGAATGTGAATATATGCATATCCGATTCCGTTATCGTGTCTGTTTTATGAAGATTTTAACATTTGTATTCATACTCCTTTTATAGTGGATACAGATATGGATATCAATTTGACATTCGTGAATATTCGCATTTGTATTCGTATATTCATTTTAGTACATAAATATAGTTGTATATTTATTGACAATTGTACATAATACAAATTTATGATTGCATTCAGCACCGTTAATATAATTGTTATGATATGAATATATTTAGTATATTTATTTCATGTATAAACCATCCTAAACATGTATATTTTAGTTAATCTATAAAATATTTCTGTTATTATGTAATCGTTTTAGATTAGTATTCGTGTTTAAGGATATGATAACACAATTTTCACATTCGTCAATATTTATATTCGCATTCGTGTTCGCAGTTTAAAATGGATAAGAATATGATTATATCTATATTTATACCCGGTATCCGATCGTTTTCATCTCTACTTAGTTCCCCAGGCACAAGAAACAAGTTTCTGTTGTGTGCATGAGAAGTTGGGTATGTGCATGCATTGATTTTTCGGTGGATGCCACAGTTCCTTGGAGATATAAACTTTGCCTGTAGCTTATTTTCCCCGTATTATGGTTGTCATGTTGTTTGTTGATGCATGTAACATGTGTCATATAGCATGATAGGCAGGCAAAAGGCATGAGAATTTGAACATGCAAATCAACAGATTCACCCATGAGGATAGTCGCAATTACTTGAAGTGTACAGCCTACCGAGACCTTGTTTTCCTCGCAGATTGCTTATAGGAGTGCTTCTTATACTAGTGGTTGATATCAATGGAGTGAGGAAACTGGCATGCATATGTACGGTTTTGCATACTAGATATCAAAAGCAACCAAGGTCCAAATTCCCTTACCATCTTTCCTTCGGCTAAAAGAGCACCTAAACATGTCTTGATACATGCAAGTGCATGTCACAAGGACAGCGTGAAATGGGATTGAGAATAAGAAATGGGGGATAATTGAAGAGAAACAAAACAAATGAAGGGGGAATAGAAGCCAATGGCTAATCCATAAGGGATTTCATCTGGTGGTTTCTTCTCAAGCTACATGCAAGGACCTTTATATTCCGATTCTCAAATATGCATACGATAAAATTTTCTTTATTGAGGATGGAGATAACGCCCCATTTGTTATGCTAGAATAAAGGGGAGAATGAATCATCGTTCCACTGTCATTTCCATTCCTATGTTTGTTAAATCATATAAAGGCATGAACAACTGATACAATGGAAATCATACATGGGAATAACCATTTCTAGGTACCCCCTAGGAATTGGGATTCCATTCCTTGCAAATGCTAAGGATTGTATTCGGTGTTACAAATATATGCATATAATATATAGATGCAAAAGGTCGGATAAGTTACAAATATATGCATATATGAGTACCGACATGGATATATGTTTTCCTTTTGTAGATATGGATATGGACATGGATACTATTTCAATCTTTTCAGGATATAGATACAAATATAGTTACAAAATATTCTAGTGGATACGGATATATGTTTACTAAATATATCTATTATATGAAAAAATGTCAAATATGATTTTTTTGCGAATACGGATACAGACATGGATATGGATTTTTTATTTTTTTTATGGACACGGATATGGACAAGGATATGGAATTTAATTTAATTTTGCTAATATGGATGTGGATACCATTTTCAAATTTTTGTAAGATATAGATATGGATTATATTTTAATTGATACAAATATGGACATATATATGGGTTTTTTTGCGGATATAAATATGGACATGAATGTTGGTTTTTATTTTTTGTGTATATGGATATGGACATGGATATGGGTTTTCTCTGGATATATGTACCATTTTTAGTTTTTTTAGGATATGGATATGGATTCTATTCTAGCGGATACATATACGGACATGGATATGTGTTTTTATTTTTGTGGATACAGATACGGATACCATTTTCATTTTTTTTAGGATAAGGATACATATATAGTAACAAAATATTCTAGCGGATACGGATACAAATATGTCAATTATATGGAAAAAATATTAAAATAGTCTCCCATTCAATTTAACTGTTGATTGCTTATATGAAATATATCGATTATATGAAAAAATAAGTCAATAGATGCTGATTCTGTTTTGTACTTAAAAATGTCAAAAAGAATGTTAATTTCTTTCTATTATTTTCTCCTTCCAAACACAAAGAATGTGTCTCATAATAAATATTTCAATTCTTATTATGAACCAATCAACGGAATAGAAAAACTTTTTCCTTTTCATTCCATTGTTAATCTCATTCTTGTCTTGATTCCATTCCGTCATAATTCATTTCCAACCAAACAAACGCGGCCTAAAGAAATGAGAGGGATCTCTATGGTTTAGGAGATTTTTGGGAACATCTCGAACTTCGTAGTGAATAGACACAAGTTGGCCTTTATTCCTTTTGGTCTTTCACGGGTAGAGGTCGAAGATTGTAGGCAGGCTCTGAACACTATGATGATGAACCTTCCACCAACCTATCTGGGACTACTTTTGTCTAGAGGTGGATTAAGCCAAACTGACTAGCATGCATTGATAGAGAAACTTGAAAGAAAGATGGCAGGAAGGAAGGTATCTATACTGTCAAGAGATGAGCATTTGGTTTTTCTGGAAATCCGTCCTAGCAGCAATTCATATTTCTTCCTTTCTACTCGGCACATACCAGTTGGGGTACAAAAAACGCTGGAAACTTTGATGAGATATTTTCTAAATCATCTTAGGTCATGAAAATAATCAGCTACATCTTCTGGACTGCATGACGGTGGTCGGTGGCCCAATGAGCAAAGTACGCAGGATTGAGAGCGCCGAAGCTCAAGGAAATGAGCATGACCCTGTTGGCAAAATGGGCATTGAGAATATGAGATCCGGATGACGGTTTGTCATATCATTTGCCGCAGATTATCTATGATACTAGAGCAAGGTAATCTATGGGCCTGAACACGATCTGATCACCTTCCAGGTTCTGGCATGGGGTTACTGATGTAGTGCAGAGATCACGCAGTTCCAAAAGGCCGGTTGTAGGGAATGGGGAATCTTTCAAATTCTTAAGGGGGAATAGGCGATTAGAGTTGCATTCTAATTGTCAAGCAACGAGGTTGTTTTCACTTACTCTGTTTTGGGGGATTTGAGTGGCACCGAATGGGGTTGTTTTTTATCAAGAGAGGTTTAATGCATGAAAATATTGGAACATGCCAAGGCCCTCTCTAACTCCTGGTCCTTGTAACTACTTTAAAGAAAAAGGGTGCAACACCGAGGAGACGTCCGCCCAAAAAACGTCTATATATTCACAAGTTTAATCATAAAGTTACAAAAACCAAGAAGCCTGAAGGCTCTTGGTATGCTCAAGTACATTTTCACCTACATTCTCCCTCCCTCCCTCCCTCCCTCTCTCTCTCTCTCTCTCTCTCTCTCTTCCAGGAAAATGAACCCATTCCGCATTAACCACATGGACCAGAGTGCAGCAGTGGTCCGGACCTTGACAGGTCCATCCATGCACCCAAGACGTCAATGGACTCCCAGAAAGTAATCAATTCCGTCGTAGGCAATGAGTCGACGTGAGTAGTTGCCGAGACATCCATTGACACGCTGCATCCAAAGAACAGATGCTTAGCGTCCACCACCGCAGCACCGCGTGAACATGTTCCCCATGTGGCAGGGAAAAACCTTACACTATGCTCATCATGCACTCGTCGATACCTCCTCAACAACCAAGTGACGAATCAAACCTGCAGCAGCACCTTCCAGCCCCAAATCTATATGTACTGATGCAATCCCAAGGTCAAAAACCACTTGTCGTAAGTTTCTATAGATTCACATTATATATTAAAAAATAGTTGCAAAGAACAAAAGATTTTTAAACTTTTTGTATGTTCTATAACATTTTCCATATGCATTCTCTCTCCACAGAAAGTATACCCATTCCTCACAAGTCACATGGACCAAAAAATAGTCGTCATCCAAACCTTGGTAAGACAGCTCACATTCCCCAACTCATCCATCAGAGTCCCAAAAACTCACCCAATCAACGTTTACCCCAACTTGACATGTGATGCTGCCCATACCTCCCTTACAACCGGGTAAACAAAGAATAGGAACTCAACATCCTCATCAACAAGAAGATATCCATTGACATCCATTGACACGCTGCATCCAAAGAACAGATGCTTAGCGTCCACCACCGCAGCACCGCGTGAACATGTTCCCCATGTGGCAGGGAAAAACCTTACACTATGCTCATCATGCACTCGTCGATACCTCCTCAACAACCAAGTGACGAATCAAACCTGCAGCAGCACCTTCCAGCCCCAAATCTATATGTACTGATGCAATCCCAAGGTCAAAAACCACTTGTCGTAAGTTTCTATAGATTCACATTATATATTAAAAAATAGTTGCAAAGAACAAAAGATTTTTAAACTTTTTGTATGTTCTATAACATTTTCCATATGCATTCTCTCTCCACAGAAAGTATACCCATTCCTCACAAGTCACATGGACCAAAAAATAGTCGTCATCCAAACCTTGGTAAGACAGCTCACATTCCCCAACTCATCCATCAGAGTCCCAAAAACTCACCCAATCAACGTTTACCCCAACTTGACATGTGATGCTGCCCATACCTCCCTTACAACCGGGTAAACAAAGAATAGGAACTCAACATCCTCATCAACAAGAAGATATCTTCAGTACGTGTTGCCAGCTCCAGGGAAGAACCTATCTCTCCACTCAGCAGTCAGCATGTGATCCCTTCTTAGCAACCGAATAAAGATCCTCACACATAGAAGGACCTTCCACCTCCAGAAGTCGGCAAACATGTCTGAAGCACTTGTTGGATCAAAGACCATCGTTAGAGGGAAACTCAGCATCCTCATCAGCAGCAAGACATCTTCGGTACATGTTGCCAGCTCCAGGGAAGAACCTAGATCTCCGTTCAGTAGTCAACATGTGATCCCTTCTTAGCAACCAAATAAAGATCCTCACACATAGAGGGACCTTCCACCTCCATATGTCTGACAAACATGTCCGAAGCGCTTGTTGGATCAAAGACCATCATCAAATAGAAGGCCCTGTAGGCCTTCCGAACAGTAAAATACCCATAAGCCCAAGATCAATGGTCCACAACGGCATGAAAAACCTTGCACACGGGTAGTAGTTACTTGTGTATAATAAATAAAAATCTTATTCTTGGGTGCTATGCTCTAGAAGCATGCGCATTTTCTTTTCGTCGTTCTATGTCAAAAAAAGGAGTAGCACCCTTTTATAAGAGTATTAAAAGATAGTTGCAAGATTAAACTATGGTTTGAAAAAACACATCACGAGGCGCAAAGACACTCAAGGTGAAATGAGGCAGAGCCAAAGAGCCTCGAGGTGACCGCCTTGGACCCCCTGGTTGAGACGAGCGCCTCGGATACCCGAAGCGGTCGAGGCAAGGCAGTAAGGCGGGACAAGGCGGTACCTTAGGTGTTAGGGATTTTAACATGGCCTCAAATTTCAGCGAAATTCCATCAAATTTCTGTCGAATATCGATATCCAGTCGAAATCGAAATTTGACCGAAATGACCGAAATATGGGGTCCTAGTACAAAAAATGACCGAAATTTCGGTCGAAATTCCACCGAAATTCCATCGAAATTCTGTTTTCGTCGATACCGAAATGGTAACCGAAACCGACATTTACGGCCTTGGATTTACCAAGCATTTTTTTAAGAAAAAAATTAGTCTTATTGGTAGTCTCATATGTTTATAAAGGCCTAGTTGTTGAGGATATATTTATGCAAGATGAATGCTTAAACTTGACATCTTTCATGTTTACACCCTTAAACATATTACATGTCCAATTATTTTAGTGAACTATTAATATTACACCCTTAAACATATGAATCAGCAAATCTCAGATGCATTACGCATGTGAATTCGAATATCCATATAAGAAAATTTCTCGGGGATATGGTGGGAAAAATTTTGAGGATATTTGCAGCAAGACCCCCGTACTAGTAGGGTATGATGCCATAGGGGAACATCAGACCATTCTTCAACAGGGTTCAGCAGAACATACAATTACGATTCAGATCATATGATTCATATAACATTTCAGATATCTTTAATGACAACTATAGCCAATGACTCCCTCTTTGATAAATATTTTAGTGATAGTTATAGTCAATGATTTGCTTTTTGATTGGGTAGAAAATTAGTAGAAAGGTTTATGCAATTGACATTCTTTTTTCATGTTCTTGTCTTCATAATTTCACCATATATGATAATGTTATATATTATGACTGTCAGATTAGATTATTTCATCAATAAATATATTTATAATACTTTTTGTAATTATTTTTCTATACAAACCGAGGCTTACAGCTCAACCACCTCGAGGCTATGCCTCGCCTCCAGTGAAAACGTCTCGTTTAGTCATTTGCAACAAACCTCGGATGAAACAAAGCTTTTCTAATTAACCAAGGCAACCCTCATGAAATTACATCTAAAATAATGAAAATATATTAACATAGATAACTAAAAAACAAAATCAATTCAAATAGAGAAAAAATAGAAATGATCGAGGAATTTCATGGCAGGGACAACTGGAAGTGGAGATTAGGGTGCATATAGATCGGATAAAATCCGTAATCCGATCCAATCCGATGTCATTGGATTGGATTGGTTTGGTTTTGTCATTCTAATAGATCAGATCGGATTGAGATTTTAAAACTTCGTTAATTATGGATTGGATTGCTATCAAAATCCAATCCATTAACCCGTTAATATTATATATGACAACTATTAACATTTACAACTTTCTTTCTTATCCTACTTTATGAATTTCACATGCACCCTCCTTATTCAAGTGATACCTTAATTTTAATTTAACATGTAATATCGTATTTGGGCCTTGCATCTCCTTCTCAAGTGGAGGTTACTTCATATTAGATCAATTATCTATACTCCAATCCCAACTCCCTAAGGCCACCTTCATTGACTTTGTTCATTGCTCGGAGATGTAGATACAACTCTTTCCCATCTCATTCACGCCACATTAGGCAAACCATACACCATATATTGGTTGAAGCCATTACCTTCTGGGTCAAGTTTTTCCCTAGTCATGTGCTACCTTTCGTTTACAATCTTTTTGATTGAAAATGAATAATATAATATTTTTTTATATTTCTTATATAAAGTATTTATAACTGAATTGTTAATTGAGGTAAATGTACCCACTTAAATGGTATGGTGGTAGTGCAGTGTGCATACCACCCAAAGATCAGGGTCCAATTCCCCCCTTGTGGGGGTTACGCGAGGTAGTCAACAACCATCGTAAAAAATAGTCGAATCTTTCAACATGGATTTGAGCAAGAATCCATGTAGCCGACCCTACTTATAGTGGAAGAAGGCTTCGTCATTTTTTTATTAATTGAGCTAAATCCATTTTATTAAACACCCTTTTTACATCAATTCAACATCAAAAGTGTAATCCAAATGTTAAGTGCTACTAACATGAGGATAAACCATGAGAGGGAAAATCTATAGGTATTAAAAATCCAATCCAACCCATAATCCGGTGGATCGGATTGGTTTGGATTTGAATTTTTGATGGATTGGATCGTATTGAGAAAGGTTATATTCTATTAATGTTGGATGGGACATGGATTAAGGTAAAATCCGATCCAAGTGCACTCCTAGTGGATATCACTCTTACATAAGGCACAAGGACCGCTGTTAGCTTTTACCAATATTGTGAATAATAAGGTTGTAAAGAAACAGTTTTTCACTAAAAAATGGTTCTAGAGAAACATGGCATGCTTCTGGTCTGATAGGTGTAACGTTGGGAACATGGTGCATGGTGAAAACGCATTTTTATTTGTCTTGGGGTGTATATATTTGAGTGAGGGTGGAGATTTCATTTTATTTGAGCTCATGGTAGTACTTTCAATATGATGAAAACTGGATTTATTACTCACCAAAACTTTGAGTATTCTTCTTTCGTCTATTAAAAGAAAAAAATACGAGCAATGTAAAAAACAATGTTTTAGGATTTTAAAAATAGCATTATGGAACGAATGAAATTTCTTGTATAGGAATTAAGTAAACAAAACAGTGAAATTCTTGGGCGTGTACAATGCACATGATGGTCCTAAACTCCTAGTCAAATGCTCCATAAACTTTCTTGACAATAACCAACAGACTCTGTTCGTGTCCTTAAATGCTGGGGTCTTCTTTCCATCTTAGAAGAAATATTCTTTCAGAATTAAGTATCAATTAGTTATATCCATGTCAACAATGATCTATCACACATTCATGAATGGCCATTAACCTCTAATGATCGTCCTTTGACTCTTCAAAATAAAAAGGGAACTATGATCTATCTGTTAAGTTGAATTTAAAATATGAAAATTACAATAAGATCAATTAGTAAAATAGGTTTTTAAGAGAAAAAATATATAAATCATCTAAAAGATGTCCTATCCCACAATAAAAGACCTGTAACAGTATTTCAGTATTTAGAAGCATTTTCTTGCAGTTTTCATGTTTATTCAATTTGTTCATATCTTTCAGATGTTAAAGGTCTTATTGCTCCTGATAACAACTTCCTAGGTAACACGATATACACGAATCTCCCTTGGAATCTATACATGGAAATACACATCATGTAACTGATGCCACCAAAATGTAAATGCATACGACAGTAAGATGATCTGAACAAAAAAACCACTGATTTATAGCAGATATCGTCCACAATATAAACACAAAACTGATAGAGGAAACATAAAGGATAAATGCTTAGCTATAATAAACTGCTACTTAATTAAAAAAAAGTCAAGAATAATAGCATGTCAACAACATGCAACACACCAACAAAAAAAGTACAGGAAGAGACCTACCAATATATCCAAATCCGTTCGTACCAAAACGTACTCCAAGAAGTCAGAGTTTCCATGCACTAATGAGTAAAGCAAGAGAATTGAAGTCTCTTCAGATAGGCATCTGTGGAACAAGTTAACATAGCTTGATTTTTTTCATAAGAAAGCAAGTCCACGGAAAGCATGTAATAGTTGATGGAAAATAAGGAGGCAATATGGTTAAAAACTCACGATCCAAGTGTGTCAAATAAAGAGGCAAAAGGTATTCGCACAAGCGGTCCATTCTGTACATTACTTTCGACATCCAAACGATCAACTGCAAGAAACATATCTCACAGATTAGGATGCTACAAGAATGAAGTGATTTCACAGTAAGAATTAATTTGATAGCATTGACAGCGTACATTCAATATCTCTAGCATTTTGCAATGCACTGTAAAAGGGATTGTTGGAAAAAGTCAAATTTTCTTTCAGAGCAGGATTGGGATCATCATATGATGCACTGTTATTTGCCGAGGTATTGACCATTAATATACATTTTTTATAGTGAATAAGGACAAGCAAAACCAGCAGACTGTTTTCCGCCAATGGACTCCGGGAGCCTTCACTACTTGAACTGACCAGATAATTGAAAGTGTAATATGGCAATAGTACAAAATTAGCTGCAACATGAAGAAACCAGTGAGAAAAAAACGAAATAGTAATGAAAATATAATTGACACTTCCACGAACTATGGAATTTTGTTTTTAAGAATATCTGACTTGATTAATATGTGAAACTAAAATCAAATTAAATGAACTATATACTCAATTTAACATAATCTCCTTGCAAGGAAATCTAACAAAAAGATAAACATCATACCGGCTACAGAACCAACTTTTTGCAGGAAGCCAGGTTGGCTACTATCTTTGAAAAGAGAGTAACCAGAACCGCTTAAAGGTATATGGGTCCGGCTTATATAATTCACCAGTAATCTGCGAACTGCCAAACAGACCAAGTTGCTTGCCTGCAGAAGACGACAATACTAACAGGATAAAGAACTGCCACTTCTTTAATCTATATAGGCAAAGACGAAGGCAGTAGTGTACCTGAACCATCAATGCATCAATAAATGGATGAACATCACCCAATCCTATCGAAGGCCCAGAACGAAGTTGAGTAGACAAAGTCACAAGCATGAAGTTTAGCAGCTCGTGATGAAGGACATACGTGTGCGGACTTGAGAAATGAGAAATATTTATCCAAAAAATATAATCAGAACTATGAAAAAGCATCCGCCAAGGTTAACAAGAAAAGTCAAATAGATGCTCCCATTTAAGGAGTTACTGAGACAACTAGATTACAGTTCCAGTAGGCTTGGTTTATTTCCTGTCACTAAGGGGAGCTAAACAAAAGTTTTGTTTAAAGGACGATGTTCTCATGTTTCACTTCAAGTTCAAGGGTTTGTTATAAAATAATCAACAAAAGAGGCAGAACAGTTTATAAAATTAATGTTGTTATAAATGGAGACTTAAAGAATCCTCTTTTTGAGAAGGCAGACTAGAAGGATTACAAGGAACTGGTGACCTATTGTAAACCAAGTTGTCCTAATTAATTTATGTCCTGCAGTTCTAGCCACCATCCTCACTTCACCTTTGAGTGAAATACAATGACCCATATTTGATCATCTAGTGTGGTCAATTTTGAGTCCAAGCTAGTTGTTTTGTATTATTTAAAGTGCTTTAACCCCTTTTTTGAATTAGCACACAGGTCAAGTTGTTATACATTATTCTATAGTTTTTTTTTCAATTAAGGGTTAACTTCTAAGTTTTATAGATAACTGCTCTCATTGGTCTTTTGTAAGAGGAGCATCTTTCCTTCTTTCCAACATCCCCCAAGTTCCCTATTACATTCTTCCCTCCTGCATCAGTTGTTCTGTAGTTCTGCTTGATGATGTCATGCATGTGTTCTTGAACTTTCTGTTCACTTCTCTCACAGGAAATTCCATGGGAAATAGTTACTTCCTAGATCATAAAACCCATCCTTTGCTTAGTTGAATCATAACATCAAAGCTGAGGACGCTTATACTAAGCAGCATTCCCAACATCATACATCACACCTATGAAGCATAATCCCAACATCATACATCACGCATTGGAGATGGATCTAATAATATTCAACAGGATGCCAATGTCGAACGTGGTTTGAATGCTAGTTAAAAGATTGTTTCTTTTAAAATCTGTGACAACTGACAACTGCTAAATAATTTATTTTCTAACTTATTACTGCCAATTGTACCAAGCATATCATAAGAATTTTCCATCCCAATGTCGAACCAAAAATGGAAAAAAAATATTGATTTCTTTCAACTCCTTTAAAAAGTGTTTTTTAATGAGGTTAACTGACTGCTACAGATACTCATCTACTAATCCGCTGGATCAAAAACATGAAAGGTACACATACGAACTCAACACACCCACTAAACAAGAACACCAACATGACCATGTCACATACAAATTTCTGCCCTGTATATCACATTTTTTGCGAGTAGCAGGTGTGAAATATAGAACACGGCTTTGATGTAGAAAGAGAGAAGAATGAGATAAAAGTGAAAATGGGAACAAATTACATTTTGTAAAAAGATTTTTTTAATACTCCGGATGGAAATTTCTGACAAGATGGAGGATGCAACTCAGAAACAAATTTTCAGAGTGTTATCAGAGATAACTCAGAAAATAGTGAATTGAGATGAAATATATACTTTCCTTCCTAGAGCATTTTTATTCTAGGAAAAGAAAAGAAAAAACATTCACCTTACATCTGCTGATCCGATGAAAGTAAGGACACCGCGCATTGTAAATTGTTCGATACTTTCATCTAAACAAAGAAAATTGTAATATTAGATTAATAAGTAATAATTGTAAAAACCTACAAGCCTTTGAAGTCTTGTATAGATGGCATAAGAAAAAGTCACGGCATTAGATTTAGAAATCTCATCTTGTGTTGCATAAATCTTTTTTTCTGAATCAGAAAATTACAATAACAACAGCATCCAAGCCCGTTTTCCCACTTTAAGTGGGGTCAGCACATGGATTCTGCTTCCAAACAGATCTGATGAGGATCACAAATTTCTGAAGCAGAAAATATTGAGGAAATAATAAAAAAACAGGTAGTTCACTATAACATCTCTTAACCTATAATTTTGCAAATACGCACATGCAAACACAAGATAGAAATTACATTTTGCTCGTCAAGATTCTTATTGAAGGATTGGTTAAAAGAAAGGATCAGATACCTTTTGGAAAAGAATCCCCCGTTGCTTCTCCATCTTGGATGCTTAGATATAGTTCCTCAAAATTGTTACTTTTAGCATTTTCGATCAAATACTTCAGAAACACGGATGACATGTATGCAGCATTAACGGCCTTGGTGCAGACCGGGGAAGACCCAGCAGACATGACTTCTTGTAAGCTCCAGACCAAGTGAATTAGAAGTTTGGCCATATGTCTCGTGTGAGGATTGTTCTGCCCTGTGCATAGAAAAGGAAGGAAATTGGTAACCAGAAGGCTGTATTTTAAGTAATGCAATATGCTGGAGAGTGCCATGTTAAGGTCTAGCCATACTGGACATTATAGTATAGAAGAACCGAGAAAATTCTGTATTTTCTTTGTTGGCAACAATAATGAGATATTGATAGGATATAAATGTGGAAGCGCGAATTATAGATTGCATCTACTACCCATAAGCAACGCAATAGTCCAACTTATGTGGCAGTTATAAAATTCCAATAAAAATGAAAAAGCACTCACGCCAATTGTGGAAGCAGATAGCATATATGATTGACATACCAACTGATATAAAAATTGGGTTACCTTATACTTAAATATGGATACATATACAGATAAGATATAAACAATAGTATAAATTAACTTAAATATACATGTATTGGATGGCTACAGAAGATATAAATATATCAAATGTATTTATTTACCAATAGATATATCAAATATGATGAAATAATGGATAAGGTTTTGTTACATATAGTTAAAGAAAGATCTACAACTATATTTAAATATGAAAATCGGATATATGGACACAGATACAATTTTTTTGACTATATTTAAATATGAAAATCGGCTATATGGACACAGATACAATTTTTTTAGGATGTTGAAGTAAAATCCATATCGGTTTCCATTTAAAACGGATACGGAAACGGATGGATATGATAGCAGATCGGATATACATATATCTACATCAGTTTGCATCCCTAGATCCGACCATCCACACCAAGCCCCCACACGTACAACCACAACAAATCAAATGCATTCCCAAAAGACCAACATCCGGTCAAAGAAATCAACTTCAAATTACACGTCCACACCCCTAATTCCGATGCTCCGAACCTCAACCCCCTTGACTTCACCATCCAACCCAATCCACCTACTGATCCACACTCAAGGAACACAATCTAAACACTGACTTCCCACTATGAAAACACAACTCAAAACAAATCAATCATGATCCCTGCCAAGATCTCGTTGCATCCTACTGCAACTACCATCTACATATACAAACTCTTCCGATTCCCACTGCACCAACATCTCAACCAAACCGCGCTTCAATAAAAAAACCTCCCATGCGTATTCTTGATCCCATCATCCGGTGCACATTTCAAAAGGACAGAATTAAGCTCCCACGCTTGGAACTGCAAACCGAATCCTAACACCTCCTCATAACCACGATTATGATCCTAATTATCCTCTCCATCAGTAAACTGCATTCTCAGTTCGCCGGGATCCGGACACCTCTTCAATGGATCAACCTCAGTGCCGAGATCTTGCTTGTTCACATTCCCATCATCAGGTACATACCCAAGCAGACAAATTAACCTCCCACGTCGAGATCCCGCGATTCGGACAGCAATCGATACACCTCCTCAGAACCACGACTTCAATCATAGCAATTCTCTCCATTAGTAAACCACATTTTCAGTAAACTGCAGCCGACTGCAATCCGAAAACGTTATGAAGTTTAAAAAAAATTGTAAACAATTCTCGTCACTGGGAAGAGCTTGTTGTTCCATTGCGCGGGAAAAACAAACAGACGATAAGGACTGAAATGGAAATAAAAGAAACGGAGGGGGTAAAAGAGGGGGCTAACAGAGGGACTGGCAGGCGAGGAGGACACGGTGAGGGGGCCACCGGAGGGTGAGGGGGAGCTGGAGGAGCTGCGGCCAGAGGGCTGAGGCGAGTGGGAGCGACTTCTCACCGACGAGGGCCGCGATCAGGTGCTCCGCCGCGTCGGTGGGGCGGCGCGGGGTGGAGGGGGCGGAGCCCATGGCGGGCGAGTTCACCGGGGCGGGGAATTGGATCGGAGGTGGGGGATTAGGGGGAGGTCGGTGGTGGCATTTGGAGGGTTTAGGAAATTTAGATCTGAGGGAGAGAGATGGGGAGAAGATGGGGAAGGAGTGGGGTTTTTTATGTTTTTTGTTTTTCTACTCATGTTTATTGCTTGTTTGTTACTTAAAGTTGCAGGAGCTTTGCAGGTACTCTCCTCAAAATAAGAACGGATTATAAGGCTTGGTTGCAGGGTTGGGTTAGGGTACATCGGTGTACCCCTCCTTCCAACCCTCTCAACTCTCCTCATAGTTTACTATTCACAGAGTAATCTCAACCCAACTCAACCCTGCAACCAAACGAAGCATAAAGGGATGCAAATGGATACGGATATATTCGTACCCGATCCATCATCGTATTCGTTTTATACAGCTTTTGACATCTGTATCCATATCCTTTTTAAAATGGATACGGATATAGATATCATTTTGATATCCGCAAACATCAGTATCTGTATACTTTTTTGTATATAAATATAGTCATAAATTTATTTTAACTCTATATAACATAATTCGCTGCCTCCTTTTACCGTATTTATATAATTTTTACGATACAAACACATTTAGTAAATTAATATCCTGTGTTTTCCATCAAATTCTTATATATTTAGTCGATTCTATAGAGTATTTCTAACATTACTCGTGTGCGATCAATATCCGTTTTACATCTGCATCCGTTTTTTAAGGATATGGTAAGATAGTTATAATATCCGTCTGTATCCGCATCCGTATTCGTATTAAAAAAAGAATAAGGATACGGTAATACCTATATATGTATCATCCGTTTGCATCACTAATTATAACGCAAAATATATTCATTGTGAGCGATGTACAATGATAGTGAGCGCCTTGTCAAGCCACTGGCTCGAGCTATGGTGAAGGTTGCCGGTAATGATGCAAATGGGTATGGATATATCCATATTCGATCTGTCACCATAATCCTTTTATACTGATTTTGATATATGTATCTGTATCCGTTTTAAAGTGGATACGGATATGGAAATTATTTTGAAATCCGCAAACATTTGTATCCGTATATCCATTTTTGTATATAAATATAGTCATATATTTATTTTTAATCCCATATAACATAATTCTATACCTTCTTTTTTTACATATTTGTATAATATTTATGATACAAAAACATTTAGTAAATTTCTATCATGTATTTTCAATCGAATTCGTATATCTTTAAGTCGATTCTATGGAATATTTTCTAACATTACTCGTATGCGATCAGTATCTGTTTTGCATCCGTATCCGTTTTTTAAAGATATGGTAATATAGTGTTAATATTCGTCAATATCAGTATTCACATCTGTATTAATATTCAAAAAGGACAAGAATACGATAATACTTATATACATATATGTATTCGTCCGTTTGCATCCCTGTTTTCGGTGATAGCGAGCTTGTCTCAACTCAAGTGTTCGTAGTTTCTTGTACAAGTCGAGGGTACCTACAAACAAAAGAACAGTAGATTTTAGTACGTGTGGGATTAGGAAAGATTCATGCGTTTTTTTATCGAATATGATATTTTATTTCTAATAAAGTGTCATTCTCAAGGCTTTTGGGAAAGATCTGACTTTGAATGGGTGTCTCCGTAAATAGGAAGGAAGGATGTGATGGTAATACCCGAGAATTCAAGGTTACGGTGAAAATTTCCCAATAAAAAACTTTGGGTACAAATATTTGTGGGACCCACTTTGAAATTTGGAGGGAGAATAAAGGAGGAGACTTTGAAATTTTGGGGCATCAGATTATGTGCCTTCACCTCCAAGAAAAGTCATGGTGTGATGTCAATTTTATACTAGAATGGTATGCTTCCATTTTGAAGAGAAGAGAGAGAGAGAGAGAGAGGAGTGTTTGCAAGCTTGTTCTCCATTGTATCAGCAATGATGTCAAGGATTACATGTGATAGCGTACCTCTGGGACTTGTTTGGTAACATGGTTGAGTTGGATTGGAGTATTTGTTTGGATGGTTACAAGCGTTGGATTGATAAATGTGAGGTGATGTCACATTAATTATGTGTTATATTAGATTTATTTATGATTATAATTATATCATAATAAAAAAGGCTATTACAGAGAGATTGATGGGAGACGGGCAACAAGCTGCACCGCCAATCCCTTTTGGATGGCAAATCCAATTCTACGAAATACAACATCTATAGATCCCGGAACCATAACATTGTTTTTTAAGTTAACTTTTTTTATTTAAATGTGCTTAAAAAATATTATAACAAAGAAATTGTGTGGTACATATAACTAATTCCAACCTAAGGATACAGTGGTAGAGCTGGGGTAAGCTAGGTTACCTCGGGGTAACCTGACAACCAAACGAGCCCCTAGCTAGAGATCAGAAGATGACACCAACGATGTCCACTCTATCGTAAATAAGAAGGAAGTGAGTTAGTATCTGTCTACTTGCTATATATGATATTGCAAAGTACAAGAAGGGAGGTGTTTTTGAATATACAAAGATGTCGGCAGCTCGGCTATTTGGAACCTCCCAAGATTATGGATACATACGATACAGAGCATGCTTGGTTGTTGTGTTACTCAGACAGATCACTGACTTGAATTCAACGCGATTCTGATAGATTATCCTAGAGTATCCTTGCATGATCAAGGACGTTAGCGATCATGCTCGGGATCTTTGCATTGTACCCCCTATCTTTTTTTACATTTACATCATTGATCCTAAAAGCTATCTAGATTAACACATTTTACCATCTCTTATTTCTCAAACATGGTGAGTATGTGAATTCACAAATTTAATAGGAGCCATATTGTGCTGATGAAAAGGACAGGGGCGCGTGTGTAATTGCACTATTTTGCAGGGTCACAAGAGTGAAAATGATTTTTTAAAACGAATTAGCAAATGTTTCTTTATGCATATCGAATATTTATAATGTTGCCCCTCATGAAATGTAATACTTGTTAATCAGCATTAGCCGGCCCCCACATTGACGTGTGAATAATTTAATGTTGCCGACATGGATTCATTCGGTCATTGGATCTTAATATCAAAAGAATAAAAGATGGGGCAAATTCCCAAGAAGGTCATAACTATTCGTTTATTTTCAATTAGGGCCTTTATTTTCCAAACGCGACAATAATGAGTCTGATTTGATTTTTTTGTTCCACAGTTTATTTTATTTCGATGTTAAACTCTAAAGTTGAAAGTTAGAAATTCATCTTTGTTATATTTAAGAAAATGAGGCTTTTATTTGAGAACTAATGTATACCTGAGGTTCTTTTTTAAATTTACCTTGGAAGATAGTCATTTTGACTTCAAATGCGCACAAGCACTAGAAGTTGACTGAGAAAGTCCACATATTTATTAGAGATTATGGCAAGTAGGATATAAAAAAATGGGAGCATTTGGTAAAGAAATAAAAAGAAAAGGATGAATTACAAAAGAGGTCTCGACTATACTTTGATTATTAATTATAGCTTTTCATTTTTCAAATGTAAGCAAGAGTTGAAATTCCATACACTGTCATGGTCTTGTATTTCAATAAAATTCCACTGATTCTTTTTTCGAAATTTCCATTTCTCTCAATCATCATAATCGAAACGTTGCCTTATTTCTTTTCCCATGATTTAACGAGATTGACAAAATATCAACAAAACTTCATCGAAATTGCACGTCGTTTCGACGAAACAATAAAAACAAGGGAATCTATTGTTGCCTTTAATCGAATTTTGCATATATTAATGAATTTTCACTTATTTTATTCAACGATGTGTGTGAGTTGTAGAGTGCTTTACATTATTTGAAGAAGTTTCTTTAGTTTGTTTCAAAATTTGTATCTAAATCCAAATCAAATCAGTTAGATACAATATATTTAAGAGCTAAATTCAAGTTTTAATTGAAGGGCTTTATATTTTTGGTTTTTTCTTTATATATATATATATATATATCTGTGTGTGTGTTTTTTGATTAGTAGCTATTATATTTGTCACCTCATTCTTATTGAAGAAGTAATTATCATGGCTTTTGCTTGCATTTTAGTATACAATCTCGACTTTAAGTAACATGTTGCTTTTACAATTCTATTCTGCAAATAAGTGTGCAGTATATTTTATTTATTGACTTATAAATATTAATACATGTAGTTTGTGAAAAAAAGTTAGGTTTTCAGTCATTTCCAAGATTTCCCATGATTTGAACAAAATTATCCTGATTTCTCTTTCTGGATTTGGGCGAAAAAATGTATTTGGAATATAAAAATTAAAGTCTTACTTTCTTGTGGCTTTTCTCTGCTACAACCTTCCAAGTCTTGTGACTGTAAGTATTTGCCCACTTTCAGGTTGAGTGTAGAATGTACTTGTGAATAAAGGTTTAAAAACTGAGCCAGACATCAAATCGGGCAAGTATCGGTTTTTGGTTTTTAAGGTCAGACCAATCGGACTAATCAGTCGAATCGGTGATGTCGTCAGCAGTTCATAAAAATCGGAAAAGACCGAACCGTTGTACTGTTGGTTTTGTTCGTATGATTTAACCAGGTTGAACCGAGTTTGACCGGTATTATCATACAAATAAATATGAAAAATGTTACATCATATCTATAGAAGATCTATATAGTCATGTCCTTCCAAGTTTTTCCAACACGTATACTCTTTTTTTAGAATTGTGCGCTCCCTGTATTTTTACAAAATAGATAGTAGCGACATTTTATTAGTACATGTGTGATCCAACATAAAAATAATATTGTTGATTTTTTAAGAATATAGAAGCACAAAAACATTGCTAAATATCCGGGTGTAAATGTTATTAGAAAGACTCAAAGGGCATAATAAATATATTTTGTAAAATTCATATGTGTACATGATGTATAAAATTAACAATTTTAAAATTATTTAAACTTTAATTAATAACAAGTGTTTTAATTATTACTTCTCGTAGTATAACTATGATAACGTATTCTTCTTTTGTTGTAGTGGGAAGTAGACAAACTCATGTAATATGTGAGAAGAGAGGAAATGTTTATATGACATGGGGAGAGGTGATAATGGGTCATTGACATATGTGAAAGGAGAAGAGATAAATGGGTACTATATTATGAGTTAGAATGAGAGTAGATTATAAATAATTTTTAAAAGTTCACATTTGATTAATTTTACCAAAAATTATTTTTTGTCAGAGATGGATGGTTGAACCAGTGGTTTAGTTCAACTGTTCAACCGGGTTTAAGTGGTCCAACTGGGTTATGATCGATTTTGATTGATTTTAATTTTGTGAATAAAAATTGGATGGTTGGATCATTTTTCTTCCGATTCTTGATTTAACCGATTGAAACGGTCGATTTGGTTCGATTTTTAAAACCTTTCTTGTGAATGTCGTGCAGTTTCTTGATGTTAATTGATTTGTTTGTGCCTTGTATAGTATATATTTTATGATCACGAGCTATATAATGCATCTATTAGATATGCATGTTAGAAAGATTTGTATTTGTGCGTGTGTCTTATTTTACTTTTAAAATTAATATTTTTTAAGTTGAAAGTATTTAGGCTAGATACAAGATATAAAATATCATTTCATTCTCTAATTTCTTACATAAGATATCATCTACTAGTACTCTTTGTTGCCATATATTTTTCTCTTATTATTGAATGTGTCATCGTTAGCTTCATGTTAAAGAGATGAAACTAATGATTCCAATTTCGTTTTCCAAATCTATTTTTGGATATGAACAGCATATTATTTTTTGACCGTTGGATCGATTGGATGGAAATTTAATGTAACATATAATGTTAATATCTAATTATTAGAAAAAAAATGTATATTTTTACCTCATTTATTGAGTTATAAATATTAGAAATTTTAATTAAATATGAGTTCTAAAGTAATTTCCCTAATTTTCGATCATTTCATCGAAATTCCATCGAATTTCTCTTTCCAGATTTACCGAAATGAAATAAAAAAATGAGTTATAAAATAGTTTTCCTAATTTCCGATCATTTCATGGAAATTCCATCAAAATTCTCTTTCCATTTTTACTGAAATGAAATCAAAATCCAGACATTAAGGTATTGACCCTTGTTGTTATTACATTTGTAATTTATCCAATAAAAAATGACATATTATTCTGAAATTTATGGCAAATTATGTCAACGGTTCGAAGTTTGGGCTAAATATTGACACGTTATTCTGAAATTTAGGGTAAATTATGTACACAGTGCGAAGTTTGGCCTAAATAATAAAGTTCCTAGTAAAGAACATGGGCCATTTTAGAATCTCGGTTTCATTAAGAAAAATTTTCAAGAATATCCCTATAAAAAACAATGTTTCACAATGCATTTGTCTTTTTCATATCTACACAAGTAGCTCTACAAATAGCAACTTATTTAATTGAGTATATGTCCTGTGAACATCCGAGAGATAAATGACTTGATTTTGAGATTTCTTAAGCTATCACATGAGAAATAAAACAATAAAAATAATAATCTACAAACACTGATATGACCGACCGAATCTTAGATCAACAGTTAGTATGAAAAAAAACTATATTTTTTGTCACTAGTATTTATAAATCACGTAATAACATGAAAAAAACATAAAATATCTTAATATTGGATAATTCAAGGGATATTTGTGTAAAAATAATAATTATGTAGAGCATCCCTGAAATAGTGTAGAATACGGGGGTATATTTAAATAATGTTGAGTAGTTATGGTAACTTATTTATTTAGGAGAGACTGATCCAACTCGAAGTTGTTGATGTTTATACGGATCGATCATACAAAAGAAGTCATGATTCATTCATATCAAGTTTCATTCTTATTAATTTGGAAGTTCTTCTCGGATAGAAGAAAATGGTTTAGTTTCGTTACTATCATTTCTCTTAAGTTTGCATAGTCAAAATATAAGGAAAATAAGGGGGCACGACATAAATTTAGATAGATTAGAGAGAAGAATGGGATACAAGTACACAAACATAGAATGATGGATATGTAATGGACAAAAGTCAAGCATCAACCACATAATGGACAAAAGTCAAGCATCAACCAGGAAAATAGCAGTGTTTCGTTAGTTAAAGATCACACAAGACACATGAAAATACAGAGAATTTTTTACGTTCGATATTTGCATTTGACATTCACAATCGATAATGTAAATAACCACAGAACAAACAAAAGTGCCATCAATGCATTTTATTCATTTTCATATAACATCGCATGTAACAAAATTTATATACAATGTAATCATGTCTCGAAAATAAGAGAAAGTCAAGTATTGTACAAAAATTGAATAATTTTACCGTCCGATATATACTCGCGTGCTACGAATCATCAACCACTACTGCAAAGCAAGCTCCTTGCCTGCCACATATGAAAGGAACAAGAGACATCAGTGGACGTTGGTACATCCCGAAAACTTATTAAAAACAAGCAGACATTTAAGGTGATTGCAAAAGAATCAAGTAGTAAGGAATAAACAACTAAAAATTCATAGCTACTTGATATGAAAAATGTTTTCAAGTTACTCTGAAGGAATGTCCCAAGTTCTACCCATTACCTTTTATATGTCATATTCTTATATAGTAGTTAATGACTCATATGTAATTATATTAATCTCTTGTTATTCAAATATCATAATTATGGATTTTGATGATGGAGAAGATGGGGTTTTGAACTGATTCTTGATTTTATCTAAATTCTCAAGTTTACTGGATAGTTTGTGGTCTTGGTCTGTACGTGACTTTACACTATGACTATAAGGCGTGAAGAGTGCTTTAGGATTGAGGTGCCTCCGTAGGCATGCGATGGGGTATAGTGCATCCTAACTAAGTTCCCAGCACGTCTACTAACTTAGTATATATTCATTCTAGTAAAAGATCCGATAATTTTTTGACGATTGATGGTTGATAATGATTAATGATTTTATGTTAGGTTTGATTGCAGTCAACTCTAATCAATACCACCTTAACTGATCTCAACTCTTAGTAACTCATTTCAATATCAATTTAAAACTCCTCCAAAATTTCAATTGATTCAATGTAACTCTAGATGATTCAGATGCATCCATAGATGATTCAGATGTAGCATCGTCAAGCCTGATGGCGGAAAGTAATAAAAACTCAAGCAATGATGAAGTCTCCTAAGAGGCTCTTCCATCGCGCCCTCTAATTAGAAGTACAGTCTAATAGAGGGATAGATCTACTCTAAAACTACGTCACTAAGACGGGTGAGAGAGACTCTCCAGAAAAGTCACTCTTGACGGACCCAATCGATACGGGCAGATGAGCTTGTACAAGAAATTAAAAATCAAGGATCCCCCACATGGGTATCCTAAAACAGAGGGTCAACAGATTGATCAAAATTCAGGATCCCATGAGGCGTAAAAACAATGCGAGCTTGCTAAAATATAAAAAGGCTGGGATCATAGACCCATGCACTTGACGATCGCTGCCATAACTGAGCTTCCTTTCCTCCACCCGGTTGAGGGTCACTGCACCCTCGCACGGTCAGGTGTAAGGGTCACCCTGATCGGAACTATTAATTGATAATACTAATTCATCATCACTTATTTGATTCCCCATCTCTATTATGGTCAACTAGACACGTCTAGGTATCTGGTCAATGATCTTATTAATAATGATCGATAGCTAGTAGTGTATTCTTCCGATCGAAATGAGAAAGAGAATAGAAGGCACTTTCACCAGTCGTGGTGAAGGATATTAAGAATCCTTAAGCGCATCACGGAAGCGTGTCGATCGCATCATATGCAATCAGAGCAACTAGTCGCACTAGTCGCTAGATGCGACGGAAATTAAAATTTTTAAATCTAAAGATGAAACCATATGATCAAGAGAACACTTCTCGGATCGTTTCATCAAACCACAAAGTATAAAGAATACCTCTTGGAGCGTGATTGTAATCGTGAGATCCCAAACAAGAGATCCTCCTGTCTTAAGTCCGATCCACGAAGAACGCACTTGTGAGCGCGATGATGAGTCGCGTTCTTCCCGCAATCCTCGATGAAGATCCAAGCAATGAATCCCCTGATTTCGTCAAACGAAATCCGTCGTCTTCCTTTAGAGCAAGCATCCCCAAAGAAGAATGAGATCCTCGAGTCATCGAAGGCGAAGGCGAGATACTCTCCTCCTCAATGTTCAAGATGGACAGCCACTTGAAATTGAGAGAGAGATGGTAGACGAGAATGAGAGAGAGAGAGAGTAGTAGGCTTCTACAACTCTAAATAATGTACCTTGAAAGGTTAGGCTAGCCCTCCTTTTATATTAGTTTGGGATCCAATGGATCTCAATCCATGGGACACATAGAATTAATGACCATCGGATTCTATGTAATAATCAATGGCTATGATTGTTGTTGGTTAAAATCAACAAGATTAATTTATATTTAAATTAAATATATGTTGCAATATTATCAACACAATTTAATTTAACATAAATTAATCATCGAGAGATAATAACATAAAATAAAAAAGTGATAACTAAATCACCCACAAATTTAGGGGGCGTCACCTATAGGTGACGCCACCTTTTTTGTGGTGATTTTTATCTCCCTTTTTATTCTAATTATTATTTCTTAATCTAATTTTGTAACAACCATTATCACAAAATTATTCATCAAATTAATTTCAAATTAATTTGTGAATATTTCAATCATGCCATTGAAAAATATGTGAATCATATTCACAGCCCAAACTAATTTGTAAATTACATTTACAATTAATTGCTTAATGTGAATCCAATTCACATTAACAATTAACAATGTTATTTACAAAGGTGCTCTCTCTCTAATATATTATAAATCACATTTATAATATATGCTCATATATTATGGATAGCACTATCCACAATTTGTATTTCCTTGATAATTAAATCCCATTTAATTATCTTGGATAATCATTCTCTTAATATGAATCATATTCATATTATTCTTGATAATTAAATCTTGTTTAATTATCTCAGATAATTATTCTCACAATATGAATCTCATTCATATTATGCTTAATTATTACATCTCATTTAATCATCAAGTCCTTCTTGCTTGGATATGTAATTCATCAAACGAATTATTCTTGAAGCCCTTCAAGAATAATGTGCTTTCTCCGCAGATACTTGGAGATAAGGACAGGGCGATTGTATTGTTCTACGTATAGTGACTTGGATGTTGAGATCTCATCTCAAATCCAGATCTTACGAACCTCCCATAGATGCTTGTTAAATCAAGACCGTAAATCTAATCTTCTCTTTGAATCTGAATCTCATTCAGACCAATGACCAACACTTGGACTAAGATCAGATTGCTTCTCTACTGAGAGGAGTCACTAAAATCCAGACATGTTTCATCACTCCCTCGGAATGGCAGTGTCATGGTTATACAATGGTTTATGATCACATCACCCTCAGGTATTCCCAATACATGTACATCCTGCATACTTGAAGACCTATGATCAACCCGAAGATCAAGATCAATTTTATATTATCTTCTTCAGGGTTTTATCAATAAGTTTCTCATTTTGATCATTGAGATTTGGTATCGATCATATACTTTTCAAAAAAGCATATATCATACCTAGGTCTTGATCATATACTTTCCAAAAGTATATATCAAACCTACAAATTCAGTCAAGCTTCCAAAGCGAGACGACCGTGCACGGAATTTGATTCTTCCCAATATCTCATGAGTGAGCTCATGTCTTCCGGTTCAGTAGTGAACCTGTATGATCCCTTTAAGAGATCGTATTACTCATATGTCCTTATATGCACACCAACTCGTCGGTGTATAGACCTTGGTTAGGCCATCAACCTATCGGTCTGCCAAATGTACATACTCAGACATATAGTAATACATCTATCTCCAGTCAGAGGATGCGTGCCTATGCTATGACATCATTCAATATAGGACTTAGGTTATCTCGATCTCGTTAAGTCAACCCATTGACCTAACTAATCTGACACCTCCGAATCACTATTCCCATGCAGAGGACCTGCATCAAGAGGTCGGTCATATATCAGCCTATGTGAGAAAGGATTGCCATCTCCTACTCAGGCTGGAGATCACATCTTAACAATCATTTGACAGTGCTTGATGAGTCCTCAATCTAACTCTTTAGATATTCATCCACGCACCAGCATCTATGATTCAATTATTAAATCAACAGTTGTATGATTATTAAGATGGCCATGGTACATAACCCTAATTGTACAGAGGGACCTATTATGCAAATTAATTATTCTTCATTTCAGATCAGGGAGTGATATTCGCAGTAACATTTATTGCATAATGACTCGCCGTGGGCTCGCATGTCCAACAATCTCCCACTAGCCCAAAGAGTCATTAATGGGCTAATCATTTAAACCCATACTCATGTGACAATCATAGGCTATTTAGAAATAGGTAGGTAAGCTGATCAGTCACTCTATTCCCAAAAGACTATGCCAAGTCCTTTTATGGCACTTGCATATCCCTAGGTAACAGTGCTCGCATCCAATACAAATGTTGCATTTTATGCAAACAATTACTCAATCTTGATAAAACAATTATATTGTCCCTGACACTATTGCTCAGTAATTGTTATAATCAGTATTTCCATAATCCTTAGAATACCCTTATTCCGGGAGATCACTATCTCTCAAGGTATCCACAGTTAAGACCTTTTAGATCTCTATCTATAAAGTCTTAAGCTTTTGAAGATGAGACTTTTAGATCATTATCTCTAAGTCTTATCATCTATGAAGATTTTGTTATTACTGCAATCAAGTGTTTTCTCTCCATAGTAGGATTAGCAACACTTTACTACTCCCACTGCATGGCAGATATCTGGCTTTTATACAGATTTAGCATACACTTAGCTTCTCGTAACTGATGCACAGGTGCAAGCAGTTCTAGCATTCACTTCCTCAAATCTTTGAGATGCTATCCCTTTAGATAGGTCAGTACCAAATCTCGAGGGAAGGAAGCCTTTCTTGGAATTTCCAAGAATGGAACATGTTTAAGGTGTACTACAAATGTGACAGTCCCAATACCCCCTTTTCTTTGCTTCTGAACAACTTCAGAACTAAGATCTAAGAGGTATTCTTGAGATCATATCTCAAGGTATGTAATAGCCAGTCTATAAAACACTTATTATCATCCTTATATCATTCCAAATGATTCGAATATTATCTACATTTAGCACGATGAACACAATGACACTCCCACTAAGCTTCACACAGTACATCAAGATTCTATCAGAAATCATAATATTTATGATTTTATCAAATCTGATGTTCCAACTACAAGAAGCTTATTTGAGTCCATAGATGGAGTTTCTTTAGCATTCACACCTTACTTTCCCCAATCATGAAGCCCTGGGGCTACTTCATGTGAATATCCTCAGAGAGGCATTTATAGAGGAATGCAATCTTGACTTCCATCTCGAAGATGTCAAAACCAAGTTGTGTAGCTATAGTTAGCAATAATCCGATGGGTTTAAGCAAGGTTACTGAAGAGCAAGTCTCATCGCAAGCAGTGTCTTCTCTTCCGGTGTGTAGCTTATGTCTACGAACAGCACTTTGAAGGTATCCACCTTATCATCAGATTCCCTTTCTCTTGAAGATCCATTTACACCTTTATGGGTCTTACCCATATAGGTGGATCCTCGAGGGTCCATATACAACACTTATATATGAAGTCTACTTTAGACTTTATTGCTAATATCCATCTTTCCATGTCATGATCCTTGTGAGCTTCATCACATGAAGTCCAATCATTGTCAGACTTAATCGACACATGGAATACATCATCAAACTCATTTGAAGAGGTATTAATGTTTCATCTTTAATTATCCTTTTAGTTTCCGATTTCAGGAGCCTCATTATCATCTCAAGATTAAATGAGTTCCTACACTTCATTCTCATCTTGATTCTCAAGAGAGTCATCCTCTAAGAATCACATTCTCAGAGATGAGATCTTTTAAGAATCTCAAGGTCATAAAATAGGTATCCAATACCATCCTTTATTTTCCTAATGAAATAGTACTCTCTAGTGTTCGATTCCATATTACATGCATGGAACCTTATTAAGGATATATAGTGTAGTCTCTACTACATATATACCTGGAAATTAAGAGGAAATTATGCTAAAAACATCATTGATCAAATCATGTCATACATGATCCAATTGTATCTCCCTACAACTCTATTGAGTTCAGGTTTATCACGAGGAGTGAGATAGAAATGATATTCATATCTCCATAAGGTATTCTTTTGAATTTTATCTAACAGGTACAAGCTACCTAGGTTAGATCAAATTCTTTTCATCTTTCTTCAAACTTCGGTTCTAAATCAAAATTGTGAAATCTTTGAACATTTCAAAGGTTTCTCAGGTGAAGAGAAGAAATCTCATATCACACATAATCATCAATAGATAGCACATATCCATAATGTTTACTATGATATAGATGATCTACATGCATCAATATGTATGAGATCTTGAATACCTCGACATCTAACACCATTCCCAGAGAAAGGTGTATTGGACATTTTACTTTGAATACAATATTCACAAGTATGTAAGATTTGAAAATTTTAGACATTCTAAAGTTTCATTTCTTACTAGTCTATTGATCAAATCAACAGATAAATGTCCAAGGCTTGATGCCAGATCATTGTCAAATTATCTTCATCCTCCTATTGATCTTATAAGGTTTGATTTTCAGTATTAGAAATCTTAATGAACCATTCATTAATTTTCTAATTTTGTGGAGTCCACTAGATGTTAGATTACTATCTGAAATATTTCCATCATAACTCTTTATGATAGTTCTATCTCAGAATTCATGTTTATTTCCAACATTTAGAAACAAACAATGAGTGTACTCTATTATCTAGGACATAGAGACATTGACCAAGACTAAGGGCTCTCCCACTAAGAATATGAAGTCTATCTATCCAACAGAGATTGCTGCAACAATTACAGTAATATCCATGTAGATGACTACTAAACCTTAAGATCAAATTTCTAATCTTCTAATATATATATGCAACCAATTGCAAATGTCACTAGAAGATTGGGATACAATTGTCAGACTTTATCTTATGAAATAAGAAAGTCAGAGTCAATGATTATATGTAGATTATTCTGATGCTCTATCTGAGTCCTTCACTAAGGATTTTAGACATATTTGATAGTCATACTATCAATACATCAACTTATTGCAGTATTGGCATTCATCCAACTCTTTGGATGTCATATGGAAGTCACAGAAGTACAATCAACTCTTTGACTTTTCTTCTCACATGGGTCCAACCCATGCTTCCACTGTGCTCTCTTCGTCTATAAACAACCACTGTTCAAGACAAAGAATCTCTTATGTTGAATTCAAAAGATTTCAATACAAGAGTACTTCAACATTTATACATGCTTCATTAAATTCATACAAACTGATTATTATGAAGCTTTATGAATGACTTGAGTATAGATAGTAGAATGATGACACTCATCATGATTAAATGTCTAGAGCACATATGTTTTAGATTTTATAAGGATTATTTGACAATTACGATCACCATCGACATGTCACTTCCAAAGTGCACTCGATGAAAGATCATGACTATAGAGACATACGAAACCTAAGATGATGTCTTATTGTCTTATTTAATTGTCATACCTCATTATGTTGAGGAAACTTGCACATTGCAACCACATACATTATGTGTCCAATTGCAAGTACAATATCTGGATCATGAGACCAATCCACGATATTTTACTGGTTATCATTGAATATAACATTGAGTGGGTTTAATGAAGGATTATCTGAAATAAGAAATTTGCATAAGGGTATATTATATATATACATATTTTTTTCTTTGATTTAGGAATTTTATATCAAAGTTGTCTTGCCTTGTCAACAATGAAAGTTCATTCCCTTAATCACTTCAATGTAAGAGATATTCTTACCATTATATCTCTAGCAAGATCTGGGATCTCCTTTCCTATCTTTGTCACATCCCAATAATATGAGAACCTGCGACTCCGATAAAAGAAGCGGGAACACATTCCGCCTTGCAAGTCCAACTTGCATTTACCAATTCGGTCTTTAACACCCGGGCCCACCACCCCTAAGATGATGTTGACCCATCATTAATTGAACCAACCATCAACAGGCTTAATACTCGCTATACGCAATCCAATATCACCCTAATAATATGAGGTCACGATATTGGGGTCACTACGTATACGACCTTACTCTTTCGAGAAGCAAAGAACCCGATCCAAATAAATCATATACAGGATCTGTCATTCCGGACAGACGTCTCCTATATACAACATCTGGCGAGAGAATCTTTTGCCTTATTTATCACTAATTATTTCAGAAAATTAACCATTAATTTTCATCATCATATTTGAATGACTTGTCACAAGGTTCATGATAAAAAAATGTTAATTTCCAGCAGTGACCTCCAATCACTAAACCTAACTTTTCTTGATCAATTTAAATAAAAAAATGCAAACTCAGTTTCCTAAGATTTCCAATTTGATTTATAAAAGAATAACAAGTGATAATTCACGTATTTCGAGGCAGATCAAATAGTAATTAACTCATTAATCACGTTTAGATCCGCAGTTCCCACAACAGTGAATATATGCATATTCAAAAGGTCATATCTTGAGCAAATGAAATTCAAATTTCGTAAACTCATATCCTATGGTTTCCTTAATGAATGGTGAAAAAAAATCCAATTGCAAATTTCGTATTTAAACAATTTAAACAGTACTGAAAATTTCAACTAGACAGAGGTGCGAAAATCAAAATGCGACAAAAATTTTGCGACCCTTTCAAACCCAAGTCGTCCTAGGTCAATGGATCATATCCAAGACCTTATTCGTACTAAGGCTCTGATACCACTTGAAGGATATTGAGAATCCTTAAGCGTGTCACGGAAGCGTGTCGATCGCATCATATGCAATCGAAGCAACTAGTCGCACTAGTTGCTAGATGCGGCGGAAATTAAAATTTTTAAATCTAAAGATGAAACCACATGATCACGAGAACACTTCTCGGGTCGTTTCATCAAACCACAAAGTATAAGGAATACCTCTTGGAGCGTGGTTGTAATCGTGAGATCCCAAACAAGAGATCCTCCTGTCTTAAGTCCGATCCACGAAGAACGCACTTGCGTGCGCGATGATGAGTCGCATTCCTCCCGCAATCCTCGATGAAGATCCAAGCAATGAATCCCCTGATTTCGTCAAACGAAATCCGTCGTCTTCCTTTAGAGCAAGCAGCCCCAAAGAAGAATGAGATCCTCGAGTCGTCGAAGGCGAAGGCAAGATACTCTCCTCCTCAATGTTCAAGATGGACGATCACTTGAAATTGAGAGAGAGATAGTAGACGAGAATGAGAGAGAGAGAGAGAGTAGTAGTAGGCTTCTACAACTCTAAATAATGTACCTTGAAAGGCTAGACTAGCTCTCCTTTTATATTAGTTTGGGATCCAATGGATCTCGATCCATGGGACACATAGATCGATCATGGGATTTTATGTAATAATCAATGGCTATGATTGTTGTTGGTTAAAACCAACAAGATTAATTTATATTTAAATTAAATATATGTTGCAATATTATCAACACAATTTAATTTAACATAAATAAATCATCAAGAGATAATAACATAAAATAAAAAAGTGATAACTAAATCACCCACAAATTTAGGGGGCGTCACCTATAGGTGATGCCACCTTTTTTGTGGTGATTTTTATCTCCCTTTTTATTGTATTTATTATTTCGTAATCTAATTTTATAACAACCATTATCACAAAATTATTCACCAAATTGATTCCAAATTAATTTGTGAATATTTCAATCATGCTATTGAAAAATATGTGAATCATATTTACAACCCAAACTAGTTTGTAAACTACATTTCCAATTAATTGCTTAATGTGAATCCAATTCACATTAACAATTAACAAATGTTATTTACAAAGGTGCTCTCTCTCTAATATATTATAAATCACATTTATAATAAATGCTCAGATATTATGGATAGCACTATCCACAATTTGTATTTCCTTGATAATTAAATCCCATTTAATTATCTCGGATAATCATTCTTTTAATATGAATCATATTCATATTATTCTTGATAATTAAATCTCATTTAATTATCTCGTATAATTATTCTCACAATATGAGTCTCATTCATATTATGCTTGATAATTAAATCTCATTTAATCATCAAGTCCTTCTTGCTTTGATATATAATTCATCAAACGAATTATTCTTGAACCCCTCAAGAATAATGTGCTTTCTCCGCAGATACTTGGAGATAAGGACAGGGCGATTGTATTATTCCACGTATAGTGACTTGGATGTTGAGATCTCATCTCAAATCCAGATCTTACAAACCTCCATAGATGCTTGATTAAATCAAGATCGCAAATCTAATCTTCTCATTGAATCTGAATCTCATTCAGACCAATGTCCAACACTTGGACTAAGATCAGATTGCTTCTCTACTGAGAGGAGTCACTGAAATCCAGACCTGTTTCATCACTTACTCAGAATGGAAGCGTCATGGTTATACAATCGTTTATGATCACATCACCCTCAGGTAATCCCAATACCTATACATCCTGCATACTGGAAGACCTATTATCAACCCGAAGATCAAGATCAATTTTATACTGTCTTCTTCAGGATTTTATCAATAAGTTTCTCATTTTGATCATTGGGATTTGGTATCGATCATATACTTTCCAAAAGCATATATCATACCTAGATCTTGATCATATACTTTCCAAAAGTATATATCAAACCTACAAATTCAGTCAAGCTTCCAAAGCGAGACGACCGTGCATGGAATTTGATTCTTCCCAATATCTCATGAGTGAGCCCATGTCTTCCAGTTCAGTAGTGAACCTGTATGATTCCTTTGAGAGATCGTATTACTCATATGCCCTTATATGCACATCAGCTCGTCGGTGTATAGACCTTGGTTAGGCCATTAACCTATCGGCCTGCCAAATGTACATACTCAGACATATAATAATATCTGTCTCCGGTTAGAGGATGCGTGCCTATGCTATGACAGCATTCAACATAGGACTTAGGTTATCTCGATCTCGTTAAGTCAATCCATTGACCTAACTAATCTAACACCTCCGAATCACTATTCCCATGTAAAGGACCTGCATCAAGAGGTCGGTCAGATATCAGCCTATGTGAGAAAGGATTGCCATCTCCGACTCATGCTGGAGATCACATCTTAACAATCATTTGACGGTGCTTGATGAGTCCTCAATCTAACTCTTTGGATATTCATCCATGCACCAGGCTTTATGATTCAATTATTGAATCAGCAGCTGCATGATTATTAATATGGCCATGGTACATAACCCTAATTGTACAGAGGAACCTATTATGCAAATTAATTATTCTTTATTTCAGATCAGGGAATGATATTCGCAATAACATTTATTGCATAATGACTCGTCGTGGGCTCGCATGTCCAACACGTGGGATTAGCAGCCGAAGGAAGGAGTGAAGACACGGGAGAGTAGCCAATGTGGAGTGAAGATGTAAGAAAATATCGGCCAAATCTGGGTTTCGTTTTGCTTGGAGGGTGATTTCAGGAAGATGGCCAGTCCTTGTGGTAGTAGGTTATCAATTATAAGATTAGAAGGTACTTATTGGATTTGGATCCTAGTTCAATTCCATACCAGATTGCCCATAAATTTTGAAGTAATAATAATAGATCTTGAAATGGATCTTAAATATACGTTGTTTATCCGCAATCTCTTATCCTTTAAATCTTAAAATCTATGACAAATATTGGTCCGAATCTAATATCCAGTTCATGCGAAATCGTCTCCAAACCCCTCATATTTCAAGCATGAATATATGAGACTAATTGGTCTAAATTAGACTTATCTTGCTCAATTAGTAAAGTATGAAATAAGAGCACCTAGCCCACTTATCAAGATTTTATTAGCACGAATAAGGCATTTACAAGGTTTAGTTAGGAAGAAGAAATCGATTAAGAATACAAGACATTGATTCCATTATAATGCTCAACAAGTAAATCCAGCTATTTATTTTTTCACCAAACTGTGCATGCATCATGTGACCGATGGTTATATAATTCTTAATAGATTCTCTACTTTGTACGCACAAGATTGAGCTTAAAATATAACCCCTAAATAACGAAATGGTCTTATGAATAAGACAACATACATATCCAGGAGTAACTAGATGCTATATATAAAATTAAATATAAAAAAATTAAAAGGTTCCCAATCAAACTGTGAATCTTTATTGTATAATTAACTTATCAAATGATCTTTTAATGCCCGAAAAAATATATTTTTTTACTTAACATTTAAACAATAGCTTACAGAAAATTTCAATTCAAATATTTTTTTTAAATTTTTATTTAAAAAGAAGTAATATGAACAATAGCTTAACCTAAAGAAAATTTTCCCAATTCTTTTTCTATTTGAGTCATCGTAGGGTAGAACTTGCATATTCAAAGTACAATAATTTTTCTTAAAATCTTCCATGGAATGGATTTTCCTAGATTAGCTATAAAGAGTAAAATAATATATAATAGTTACATGTATGTTGGTAAAAATAATATTAGATTGTACCTTAGGTTTTCTTCTTACAATTTGAAGATAGAAACAAAGAGGTTGTGGTTGTGGAGAGTCCTACTTGCAGTAGTTCTTTGCAGCAAAATGGATGAGGAGGAAAGTTTCTCGATTCATAATAGAGTGTTTATTTTAATTGGATCTAATCAATTTAATCATATTAAATTAATCATCAATTCAATTCATGATTCTTTCAAAGGAATTACAACTCTATTCATAATAGAGTGTTTATTTTAGTTGGATCTAATCAATTTAATCATATTAAATTAATTATCAATTCAATTCATAATTCTTCCAAGGGAATTACAACTCTATTCATAATAGAGTGTTTATTTTAATTGGATCTAATCAATTTAATCATATTAAATTAATTATCAATTCAATTCAATCAAACAATAAATATTTGGGGTTTGCTTGATATTCTATATAGTATACTCATTCACAAGTACACATTATTTTGTATTTTAATAATTAGAGTAAAAGTTGACTTGCTCGTATTATTCTTTTCTCAAAAATGGATTCGACAAGTATATACTTATTATGCTGGGAGTGAGCATTTCCTTGACATGCAGGGCACTAATTTGTAAACAAAGCTAGCATACCCGGACTAGACACCTTACCATTTCGATTGAAAAAAAATAGAAAATAATGCCAATGTACTTGCAGTTCTATCGATCAACTTGATCTCTGTCATTATAGTATATGGTAATATCTCAGAAATCTTACGTATCTTAAAATATTTTTGAGAGCCTAAATTTCAAGCATATTAATCAACCATATTTTGCATGTAAGAATTGTCCTACAACTACTGTAGGATAAAGTAGGATTTTCATGAAACATACATTCAATGACCATTGATGTTAAATAAATTTCATAAATATTAACAATCAATTTTAATAAAGATAAATTAATTAATTCCAAGATTTCGTTATATGGTAAACACATTAAGGAAGATCCTTTTGATGATCCATCATCATCCGACCCATCTCCACTAAATATGGAATATCTAGGGCAAACATAGTCAGAATCATGCGAAATAAATTCCAGCAATTTGCTGGTTAGATTCTTTACTTAATCCAAATATTTATTTCATATTTTATGAAAAATAGTAAGTAAAAAATATTTTCTTACAGATCCTTGAATGCATGCAAAAACAATTTCGTAGTGGAAACTCTTCGAATTTTATTTATGTACTTTTGATGCCAACAATTAGCTACTATTTTGGGATGTATTTTGGACTTTTAAAATACATTTTAATAAAAAACACACCTAATCATTACACAAATAATAGATTTTTATTTTAGCAAAAAAGCAATTCGAAACATGCACCTTATGCAAAACAATGAGTCTCTACGCTTCTGAAATTCAAAAAACTAGTTCATATATGGTTTTGGATCACAATAAAGACCCGAACTTAGATTTGATAACACTTAAAGGCTATGGAAAAAGCCTTAAACACATCACGGAAGTGTGAAGATCACATTCAATGTGATCGGGAGCAACTAGTCAAATTTGTTGCTGGGGGTAGCAGAATTTAAAAATTTTAAAGCGATGAAACCACAAAATTCGAGAACACTTCTTGGATCATTTCATCAAACCACAAATAAGATAAATGAATACATATTGAAGCATGGTTTTGATCGAAGTCTCTATAGGAAGAGATTGTCTGTCTCAAATCCGTCCCCACAGAGGAGACACCTGCGAGCGCGTTGATGAGACACAGGCTTCTTGCAATCCAAGATGAAAATCCAAGAAATGGATCTCCTGATTTTGTCACATGAAATCTGACATCTTCTTCACGAGCAAGGTGCACCGAAGAAGATGAAGATCCACGAGCGATCGAAGCAGCGACAGGACAACGTAGTAACGATGACGACTCTTTCTAGTACAAGGGGTGGACAATCACACTTGAAGAGAGAGGGGGAGTTTGGGCGTGAGAATGTGAGAGAGACTTGCAAAGTTTTGTAAAAGAATAGAAGGGTTGCCTCTTCTTTTATATTATTTTGGGAGTCCATGGCAACACTAAATTAATAATTAGATTGATTTGTATTTTTATTCAGTGGACATGATCTTTGTTTCTTAAAAGTATAACAATTAATTTACATTAAATTAAATATATATTGAATTATCATAAACATAATTCAATTTAATCAGGATAAGAGGAAGAATAATGAGTCTACTTTCTAAATATAAGGGGGACGTCCACTCTTGATTAAGTCAAGGGTGGTCATCCACCCTTATATATGGAAGGTGGCTCATCCGTTTAATTTATGTGAGATTTTATATCTCACATAATCCTCTAAATATTTGTAACAATTTTTATTGCAAATATATTCACAAAATTAATTCCAAATTAATTTGTGACTATTTCAATCATTCCATTGAAAAAAATTGAATCATATTCATATATCCAAAATAATATTTAAATTGTATTTTCAATTAATTGTCCAATGTTAATCTAATTTACATCAACAATTAATTTTTAAATACTATTTACAATAAACTCTCTCTAATATATTATAAATCATATTTATAATATAATGATTAATATGGATAGTGCTATCCACATTATTCAAAACCTTGATAATTAAATCACATTTAGTTATCTTGGATCATCATTCTTGTGCCTTTAAATAATATGAATCACATTCACATTATAAATGATAATTAATTCACATTTAGTTATCAATTTCTCGATGCTCAGATATATTATTCATTAATGGTTTTATTCTTGAACTCTTTAAAAAATAATACGCTTTCTTTGTGGATACTTTGGGATATAGTACATTCCACATATAGTGACTTGGATATTGAGATCATATCTTAAATCTAGATCTCCGGGACCTCTCATAGATGTTTGATTAAACCAAAAATGTAAATCCAATCTTCTCATTGCATCTAAATCGTATCCAGATCAATGTTCAATATTTGGATTAAGATTAGATTACTTCTCTACTGACAAGAATCACTAAAATCCAAACCTATTTTATCACTTCCTCGGAATGAAAGCGTCATGGTTATACAATCATTTATGATCACATCACCCTTGAATATTCTTAATACATGTACATCCTGCATACTGGAATACTTAGAATAAATATAAAGTTTTCAATCTTTTTTAGACCATCTTCTTCAAGGTTTTATAATTAAGTTTCTTATTCCATTATTGGGAGATGGTCACATGCTTTCCAAAATCATATATCATACCTACAAATTCTTGTCATGCTTCCAAAGCAAGACGAGCATGCATGGAATTTGATCAGTCCCAATACCTCATGAGTGAATCTCATGTCTTTCGTTTCAATAGTAAACATGAAATCCTTTGAGATATCATATTACTCATATGCCCTCATATGCACACCAGCTCGCCGGTGTATAGACCTTGAATAGGTCATCAACCTATCGGTATGCCAAATACACATACCCATACATATATATAGTAACACATCTATCTCCAGTCAGAGGGTGCATTCTTATATTGCGACAGTATACGACCTTGGTCTTGGTTATCTCGATATAGTCAAGTCAACTATTTGGCCTAACTTATCTGACACCTCCAAGTCTCTATTCCCATGCATAGGACCTCCATCAAGAGGTCGGTCAAATATCAACCTTTGGAGAAGGATTGTCATCTCCTTCTCAGGACGGAGATCATCTCTTAGCAATCATTTGATGGTGCTTGACGAGTCCTCAATCTAACTCCTCAGATATCATCCAAGCACCAACCTCTATGATTCAATCATTGAATCAACAGTTGTACGATCATTAAGATGACCATGGTACATAACCCTAATTGTACTAAGGGATTTATTATGAAAATTAGTTATTCTTCATTTCAGATTAAGGAGTGAATTGCAATAACATTTATTACAAAATGACTCGGTATGATCTCATATGTCCAACAACTACCATATCCGTCAACTGCAATACACTGATCTTGAAGGGTATCAAGCAGAGGATAATATTAGTATCATCCAAATAGGGCCAAGCTTTCCTCCTTTGATAAATTCATTCATACTTCCCCACAAAGGAATATCACTCAAGTCTTTCTGGTTACATTCCAGGCTTGCTTTTGTTACTTACATTCATAAAAGACATAACTATTTAACCATTGTTTCACAGAAGGACAAGGCTTCAATACCATGATATTTGCAAAGATCATCACATTCAAATGGACATAATTAATCTCCCACACCGAGAATGCCTGCAAGAACATGACATAAGAATCTAGTAGGACAACAAAACATCTATGAAGCCTAACTTGTGTCGATCTCAAGATTGAAAAATCTAAAGGGTTTGTTGAGGCCCGATGTTGCCATTATTTTTACCCTGAATCGAGATAAACTGAGACACATCAAAAAAACGTGTATAAGAGATCAACCATCCAAGAATTACTAATCACAAGAGCCCATTTTTCTCCTCTTCCTCGACATCAGGTCTTATCTCCTCTAACACATTCAGAGAGCATTGTACAACTAAAAGACAAAAATTTTCGAAAACTACCATCTCCATCTTTGACAAGAAACACTAGCTTTTTTGACAAGAAAAACTTGCATTGCAACTAAAGCGTCAAATTTCAAGAATCCAGATACCTGCCTAAAGACAAAATTGCCTAAAATATAGAATAATAAAGTACCAACTCTAACATTTCTAAAATGAACCTAATGCAGTGATCGATGTCTAGATTGCATCCACGTAAAAATCAACTAAGAGGCATACCCACAAACCCCAGATTCCAAAGAATGCGAATCCACCTGAGGAAAACGGGCGAATTGGAGAAGCGGATCGAGCAAAGGACAACAGAGAAAGATTGGCATATAGAGAACACAGAGAGAGGTGTGTGTGTATAGAGGGAGAGAGATGCGGCATAGGAGAGGGAGATGGAACCGAGGTCTAAAGGAGGGCGCTCCCTTCAAAGTATACCGGGCCAAAATGCGGGCCCTGCAGTCTATGGGTTTATTTTATTTTTTTCATTTGATTTTTTAATGTTATTTAATAAGTATAAATGATTTTATCATCGTCATTTATACTTTATATAACTATTACAAGTAGTTTAAAACCACTGTCTAAAGTTCGCCATTAACCGGTTCATGGGTTCATTTATATTTTTCATTGATTTTCAATGTTATTTAGTAAGTATAAATGATTTTACTACCACCATTTATGTTTATATAACTATTATAGGTAGTTTAAGTATTACTTGACATGTAAACTATTAAACTTTATGTAAACTAACATCACATATGAAAAACTTGAAGCATATCATATTAATATATATCCTATCTAGTCTCTCTCTCTGTGTGCATGTGTGTGTGTAAGGGATTTATCCAATGGGCCATGTGCTCATTTGAGATAAGATAAGCCAACTCATATTTTACCAATATTTTCTATCATTTTGAGTTCAATGCTTATTTATTTACAGTTGTTATATCATATTCCTACTATTAGTAACTATTTTCATATAAAAAAACCTTACATTCATAGAAAATGATCATTAGTAAGAATAAAATTGACACCAGTAATACGAATAATAATACAATCATTTTGTATGAATTTGAGATTATTTTTTCTGAAAATAGTTACTAGTAGTAGGAATATGATATAACACTTGTAAACAAATAACTATTAAACTCAAAATGATAAGAAATAATGGTAACAAAATGAGTGGGCTCATCTCATCTCAAATGAGAATAGAGCTCATTGGATAATTTTCCTATATATATGGGTAAAATGTAGTTGCTCCCTAGGAGCAGTCAACATTGCTCCCACCAACATTTTCCCTCATTTTTTTTATTTTTTTGAAAATAAAAATATGTATATTCATCACTATATCCCTCTAACATTCCATTCAATTTTCGTTAGAAACAAAGACTCTTATGCCCTCCATACAGAATAGGTCGAATACAATAATTCTAAGACCGTTAAAATTACTTGTTCTGGATGAGGGGTATACGAGTCTCTGTTTCTGATGAAATTTTAATGGAATGTTAGAGAGATATAGTGATGAACAATATATATATATATATATTCATAAAAAAAATAAAGGGGAAAATGTGGGTGGGAGCAGCATGTTGGCTCCTCCCAAGGAGCAACCACATTTTATCCCCCCATCTCTCTCTCTCTATATATATACATATACACACACATGCATATATATATATATATATATATATATATATATATATATATATATATATATATATGGGGTTGGGGAAGCTGCACCCGGGGGTGTAGCTAACTAGCTGTACCTGGCCATTTTTTCATTGATATTTTGTGTTTTTGAAATGAAACCGAGGGGGATTTAAATCACTATATATCACCATGATATCATACCAATTTCAACTAAATTCGACATTTCTATCATCTCCATCAAGAATATGACATTTTAACGGTTCCTGAATTATTGAAATTGACCATATCTAGATGGGCATGCTAGGATTGTTTGTTTTGCATGAAATTTGAAACATATATTCCACACAATAAACTAAGTAAATCCCCCATAAGTTTCCTTCAAAAAAATAAAAAATCAATGAGAAAAATACCCGGGTGTAGCTAGTTGGCTGCACCCCCTGGTGTAGCTTCCCTTTTCCCTATATATATATATATATATATATATATTGGTGGGTTGGATCATACCAGCCAATATCTCAACCCTCCTACTCAAGTTCGATCCATGAGCATGCTGGATGGGCGGACCTCCATCCCATTGGTCATGTCTACTTTGAAGCCTTCTCTTTCTCCATGCCCTTCGCTCTCCCGACTATTATTATTATTTTTAAATGAGTCAAGGTTCATTCATACTACTGTAAAATATTACAATCAAAATAGCCCATGAACCTTACAATCAACAAAAACAACTCAAAGTTTCGTGAGAGAGGAGGTTAAGTTCCCCAACAACATAAAACCAACCAACCTAAAAGTTGTCCCCATGAAGAAGCAGAAGGCCATCCTAAGTTCATAAAAAAAATCAATTCTTGGGAGGAGGTAACCACTACATCTTGAGCGAGAGACCAGAAGTTGATTTATTCCCATTGGAAGGAGAAGTAGCATACACTTTCAATCACACCTGTACCCATGTGTTCTTACAAATTTCACAATACCGCCCTTCCATTGATGTAATATAAGGGCATTAATGTAATAATAGAAGGGCAATGCTGTAAATTTTATAAGAATACATTGGCACAAGTATTATTTCAAAAACGACAGTGGAATAGCTGTAATTATGGAATCTCATAGGGATATAAGTGTAAAAAATAAGAAAACTACTAATTTCAAACTTGATTGCAAAAAAATGCAATTAATCTCTGTGTGATTGGATGAACGAAAAAAATCATCTAGACTCAATTTTATCCAATCTAATATTATAATAATTAACAAGGGCAAGTATGCAGATGTCACTCTCCATTGCATGTGAAACACGTGGTTAGGGACAAAAAAAGATGGAATATGCCTATTTTCATACATATGATTCACTTCATTTCTATCGAACACGAACAAGGATATATACATATATGAATTCAGGAAATCGTATCATAACATAAGGACACAAATTCGGATCAAATATCTATCTCTTGATCGAATAAAGAACGAATAGAAATACTGACCGACAACATCATCGCATGCGAATATATGATCACATAAACATAAATTATGAATTCGATACAAAATAAGAAGTGATTAAGAAATGACACTAATATGTAAAAAAATAATGATAAAAATATTTAGCCGATCTATTAAAATGATAGTCGTATGAGGCTGCTTTTATCGATATCGTCGTCGAAGGGTTGAAGTGAACATGAGACAATCAGATAAGAAGGAAGAAAGGATCCGGATATGAGCCGTTAACGTGGACATACCCGTTTACGAGTACCGGACAGGATCCGGATATTAGCCGACATACCCGTTTACGAGTACCGGACATGATCCGGATATTAGCCGTTAATCAGTATTAGGATGCGGATAATACGCAGATCCAACCTATTTAAAATCCTCAAAATATAAATACATCCCCAACTAATAACTATCTCCCACTTTCCAAACACCGCATCCTTCCCACTTCCCGCGCTCCTCTTCTCCTCCGCTCTCCGCTGGGAAGAACAGGATGGCTGACTACCAGTAAGACCTCATCTCCCTCCCCCCGCTCTCTCTCTCTCTCTCTCTCTCTCTCTCTCTCTCTCAGCAAACCCTAACGATCTCCCCCAAATGCGTAGCTGCAGATCGGATGATCTGCTCCCGATGATCGAGCGTGAGGACGTCGAGGGCAGAGGTAGTGGATTTAACTACAAGGACGGATCTCTCTCTCTAGCGTTTTCTCTCAACGAACCCTAACGGATCACGCTCTCTCCCGAATGCGTAGCTCCAGATCGGAGATTCTGCTCCAGATGATCGAGCGTGAGGAGCCCGAGCAAAAGGAGGACTGCTTCCAGTCAACCGACAACAGTGAGTGATCTGATCCACTCGTTCATCTTTTACATTTTCATATACGAGTGACCAGTTGGTACTCCGTGACAAAAAAGCGAAGAAATCGGCGGTGTTTTCGATTGATCGCTGGCTTTTGATACGCAATCCAGCTGAAGTCGGCTTGATCGGGCCTGATTGCTCTTTTCTAGGGCGGATTCGCAAGATGTGTATTGAGATCTTGTGAGGAGGCGTTGAATACTATTGATTGTTTGATATGTTCTAAAAATCCGATTTACATGAGCTCTTGAACGCTGGTTTTTGCTTGTATTCCGCTGTTTTAGAAGTGTTTTAGAAGCAGCTACTCGTCTTTCAAAGAAATCAAACCATAATTTCCTCCTTATTTCCTGTTATCTCCTGTATGCCGGTTTCCATCTGTCGTCCGTGGCGTTGGAGCGGTTGCAGCAATATTGATTCAATGGAATCTTAATTTCTCTTTTCCTGCTCTATCTAGAACGAAATTAGGAGATCCCAGACTCGTCAGGGTATGGAGTTCACTGTTGACGACTGTTTGATCATGTTAAGGATCGTATATAGTTGTTTGAGTTCTTGAGCACTAGCTTTTGCTAATATCTCACTGCTGTAGAATCAATTTTTTTGATGTCATGACGATCCTCATCATAAGTTGGAGCTCCTGTTTCAACAGATATCTGGTTTCCGATTAGTGAGTAGATTCGGAGTGGATGGCAACAGTAATGATCTAATGAACCCAACATTTGGTCTTCGGGGGCGAATCTGGGAGGTATTTATTGAGAGTCTATGATAATTCACAAGGATATTAGTATGTTGACAGGGCAAAACGTGGAGGTTGCGACCTAATTAGTTCTAATTACTCATTTTCCCATGACAGCTTTGGATGATATTTCTTGAGTTTTGTAGGGTAGTTGCTAAGCTCATGCTCACTAGCTTCTGCTCACACGTCATCGTTTCGGAAGCAATTGGGCGAGGTATTACTAGGGGTTCATTAGATACAACAAGAGTCCAGGTACGCCACAGATTCGCAGTAGAGGTACTTGGTTAAGCCCACCATATTTGTTCCAATATATTGAATCTACTGTTGATATCTCTTTGGTATTTTAATGATCAGCTGCTAAACCCTTCATCGTTACTTTCAGTTCATATGTTTGTATTTTGGAAGTGTTTTATTATGATACAACAGTAAGCCGCCATACATGTTTAGTTTCTTGTTTCCTCTTCACTTCGAAATCAAATTGGTTATTAGGGAGTACAACTTGTAACAGGTCTACCAGAAATTATTCTTCTAATAGGATCTCCTTTGGTAGAATCATTGCATGGTTCTGCAAGTTAGGTCGATTCATCTTGAACTATTGTAAACATATTTTTTTTCTTAGGGGAAGAAACATAACTCATCGGTAGATTACACCTTCTGTGCATATTTCTTGTAGTAGTCTATACAAGAAATATACACCTTCTGTGCATATTTCTTGTAGTGGTCTATACAAGAAATATTTCTTGTAGTAGTCTATACAAGAAACAGACACTCACATGCGTCTGTTGGGCCGGGTCAGACACGGGCTCGAGCGTGGTCACTGTATGAAATAAAGTCTGGGTCAATTTTATGTAATTGCGGATTGGTTTGAATTTCAAGGGACCCATTACTTAATTCTCCCATTATGCATAACCACCCGACAACTTTAAGTATCACTCTCAAAGGCATGGACTATGTTTACAAACACATCACGATTCTCATTCCCATCGCTTCTCTTCCCTCTCTCGCAATCTCGGGCTTCATCCACATAGGTCACTTTTGAGAACGCTTACGCACTGTGCGCACCGTCGACGAGCGTGAAACCGTTGTACCTTGAGAGCGACACGCCAATGTCTTGTGCCCTGGTAAAGTGAGAGCATTGTCTCTTTAAGGGACTCATACAACATGACGCTTCGGTTGTGATTTGTAGCCCTCTTTTTCTGTCGCATCGTTTTGCTATGATGATTGTTTCCAGATTTTTCCCATTTTCTAACTTGCATGTGAATTTAACACGGATATTTTTCTTATCATTGATGATCTGGATGCATACATAATGTGATTTAAATTGAAAACATGTAAATCTGATTTTTGTATGTATATGCATGCTTCATTTTTCAACAATCTTAGAGAGACAACTCTATAACATGATAGGAAAAATGTCTGATTTGATGTTTTGGTTCGTTGGATTTCACGGGTATGGCAGAGACATTCGGGAGGAGGGGGAGGCAGAATTTCAAGCATTGGCAGCAATGCATGAAAATTTGGCTAACCACGATTGATTTGATTTCAATTCTGGAAATCGAGTGCCCTAAAGTCTCTGAATAGAGCCCAGATCCGGATGTAGTCAAGGTGGCTGATTCGTGGAAAGAACGTGATTGTCTATGTCATGGGTGCATTCTTACTACACTGTCGAACGTTCTTTTCGATGTCTACGTTGCATCCACCAAGACCGCTAAGGAATGTGGGGAGAACTAGATAAGAAATACAATACAGAGGATCTGGTTTGAGTATTGAAAAATACTCAGTATCCAAGTTCTTGAAATTTTAGATGACTGAGGGGAAATTGGTTTCTGAACAGGCTCATGAGTTTCTATTGTTGCTCAACGGATTAGCTAAGGCAGAATTAAAACTTTCTAAGAAGTTTCAAGCCATGTTGATCTAAGTTCTGAGAAGATTTTGGGATATCTCTAAAACATATGAAAGGGAAAATTTCTCTAAATGATTTAATGATCTCAATAGCTATTGAAGAGGAACATAAGAAACAAAAATATGTAATGCATGTTTATGTAACCCCTAAGGTCAATGTGATAATCTTCAAGGGAAATAATGCAAAAGGGAAAAATAAGAAATTGAAAACCAAGAGAAAATCTAGAAAAATCAAAAAACAAATCTTGCTGGTAGTGTGGAAAAGTTGGACATTGGAAGAGAGATTGTCCTTTAAAGAACCAACAAAAATCCATGGATGTCGCTCCTCAAGCTCTCGTGCTGACTGAGGGAGGCTAGCCTGACGAGGGGCATGTCTCAGTGAACTTTGAACTATATATAGTAAACAAGCCTAATAAGTGGCTTGTTGATACTTGTGCAAATGTACACATTTATATTGACATGACCTTCTTTGTGTCTTATCAAGCTTTAGACGGTGGAACAATTATATTGGGCAATAGATCTGCAACCATGTGTTTGGGTTTGGACAAGTCGAGCTGATATTCTCAACTGACGAGTCTGGACTTTGCACAGGATGTTGTATGTTCCTGATACCAAGAAGAACACCTTGTTTGAATCTTTATTAGTTAGAGATGATTTCCAATTAGACTTCAATGTAACAAAGTACTTTTTCCGAGACATGGTGTTTTCTTGGCAAAGGATATTGGGCTAATCATGATCTTTTATTTAGAATCAGATGTGACATTGATAGTTCAGTTAATAATCTCTTATGTGAGTTTGGTGTGTGATATTTGTGAGTTTGGTGAGTTTGGTGTGTGATGACAAGAATAACAAAAGATATTTTATCTCCTTCATAGATGATAACAATAGATATTATTATGTTTATCTACTTAAAACTAAGGATGAAGCACAGAAAAGTTTCTTATCTTTAAGAATGAAGCAAAACCACAAGTCGGTAAAGAATTAAACATCTAAGGTTAGGTAAGGGTGGTGAGTACACATCTAACTTATTTAATGAATGATGTACATTATTTGGCATAGTTCATGAGGTCACAACACATTATTCACCATAGTCCAATGGAATAGCAGAATGGAAAACTAGGACCCTAATTGATATGGTCAACGCTCTTTTACAGAGTTTTGAGCTACCATCTTACATGTGGGAGGAAGTTTTGAAACGGCTTGCCATATTCCGAATAGAGTTCCTTGAGGCATAAAGTTGAGTCCATTAGATCTTTGGAGAAGTAGAAAACCAAGTCTAAATATCTCAAGGTGTGGGGATGCATGGATAATGTCTTAGTTCCAGAATACAAAAAGAAGCTTGGACCTAATACAATTGTCGTGATCTTCTTGGGGTATCTGAAAAATAGCTATGCCTATCGATTCTTAGTAATTCGATCATCACGTGCATATATACTAATGCTGTTGTTGAACTTCGTGATGCTACCTTTTTTGATGATATTTTTTCAATGAAAAAAGGAATTCCTGAAAATCTTACTAGTGACGTCACCTCCACGTCTGGTTCTATTCACAATAGATAGAAAAGATGTCAAATGTGAGGGCTACCTCTTATGAACTCAATAAATATTTAGAGGATATTGAACCTAGACGAAATAAGATGCTTAAGATTGCTAAGGATTTAGGTAGCGACTTTATCTTCTACCAAATCGAGAGTGATTTTCCCATATACAAGGATGCCATGACTTCTACTGAAGCTAGACATTCGAAAGATGCCATTAAATCTGAAATAGATTCGATCCTTTTAAATGACACATGGGAACTGGTCAATCTACCTCCTAGGTATTCCACCATAGGATGCAAATGAGTATTCAGAAGGAAACTTAGATCAGACGGATCCATAAAAAATATAAAGCAAAACTTGTTGTCAAAGGTTTCAAGCAGAATGAGGGTATTGATTACTTTGATTCATATTTTCATGTTAATAGGAGGACTACGATTCAGATTCTTATTGCGTTGACCTTTATACATTATCTCACAATTCATTAAATGGATGTGAAGATTGCCTTTTTATATGACAATCTTGAGGAGGAGATCTATATGGACTAACCTTAGGGATTCTTAGAATCTAGTAATAAAAGAAAGGTATGCAAGCTTGTAAAGTCCCTTTATGTACTGAAACAAGCTCTGAAATAATGGCATGAAAATTTTGATAAGACTATCCAGTCTTATGGCTTTACTGTCCATGAATCCGATAAATGTGTGTATTCTATGATTAGAGGTGATATGCTTGTTGTCTTGTACCTATATGTTGATAATATTTTGATATTTGGTCAAACATAAGGATAGTGGAAGAAATCAAGAGGTTCTTGAGGAGTAAATTTGAGATGAAGGATTTAGGAGTTGCAAATGTGATTTTGGGGCTCAATTGATTAGATCTTATAATAGGATAGTTGTGTCTCAGTCACACTATATTGAGAAAGTTCTAGAAAATTTTGATCATCAGAGCTGCACTCCTTATGATTCATCTAAATCCCTCTGCAATAACAAGAGTGGTGTACATATAACACATCTATGTTATTCCCATATTATAGGAAGCTTGGTATACCTTGTGAACTATACACGACCTGATATTTCATTTGCGATCGTAAAGTTGAGTAGGTATATGAGTTGTCTTGACCGTACTCATTGGTTGGCCTTAGACCGAGTGTTGAAGTACCTTAAGGGTACTGCACTTTGTGGATTGCATTATAGTAAATATCCTTCTGTCCTAGAAGGATATAGTATGCAAGTTGGATTGGTCAAATGGAGGACTCCGGGAGTAATGGTGTGATTGGGTATGTATTTACCCTTGGAGGCGGTGCAATCTCCTGGAGGTCTGTGAAATAGGCCATCTTCGGTCTACTTTTGAGGCAGAGCTGTGTGCTTTGGACACAATAGGTATAGAGGCTGAATGGCTTAGGGAGCCTCTCTGAGATGCTCATGGTGGGAAAGCCTATACCGATGATTTCTTTACATTGTGATAGCATGACTACTATTGCAAAGGTAAAAAGTTCAAAGTACAATCAGAAAACTAAAAGACATATCTAAATTAGACTTAAGTCTATTAGGGATTTTGTGTCTTCTAAAGTGATTGTCGTAAAATTTATTAGTACCACAGATAACATGGCAGATCCACTTACAAAGAAACTTGATATATCTTTAGTCTAGAAATCCAGACTTGGGATGGGGTTGAAACCCAATGAGAGTTTACCCGCAGTAGCAACCCGACCTAAATGAGTGGAGATCCCACAAAATAGGTTCAATGGAGAAATAAATTGTGTGGAGAACTGGTTGTCACTCATTATCACAGAAAAGTCGAGTGCCTGAAAACTGCAGGAAAAGGCATGATGGGTTCAAGCCTTTTATATGCATGATGTAAGTAGTACATCCTTTGATAATGTCACATATATGAGTATTTCTGTGGGCCTCAATGAAGGATGAGGGTTAATCCTTAATATACATTAAACACGGTAGGATGCGTGGCCATTAATAGCACCAAAACTAGAAGATTGTCACCATGGACTTCACTCTGTTGTTACTACTTGATACCATTACATCAAAGGATTAAAGTTGAAGACCTGGCTCACTTTATTCCTGTGATGGTGAAAGGGGATAACTCAGGTAAAGGTTCAAATCAGAAGGTACCATTATTGAAAGCAAAGTGTGGAAACCCGGGATTTTTGTTGTTTGGGTTTCAACAGTGAATTCGTGGGGGATTGTTAGAATTAACTTAGTTGGGATATTTAATGCAACTTGATGCTCAATATCAAGTTGTATTAATATATCTCAATTTCTGAAATTCAATGTTTCAATCTAGCAGAGATGTTGTTTAGTTCCATACCGTGGAGTCTCAAAACTGGCATTCGATTTTTATATGGGAAGTCCCTAGACTAGTCTGGAAACAGACTGGAGAGAACATTGGACCACCACATGTGCGTATGTGTGCTCGCTTGCCACGTCAGGTCGGGCTCGGTTAGTCAAGAGCTTCAATGGGGTGCGAGCGTGGCACGACCGTGACTGCAGTTGCAGTGGCATATCATGGTGTGAAATAAAAATCATGTAGTCTTGTGTAACCACATATTAGTTTGAATCTCAAGGGACCCGTCCCTTAATTCTCCCATGATGTGTAACCATCCCGACGACTTTAAGTGTCGTTCTTAAAGCCGTGGTCTAGGGTTACAAACACATCACAGTTTTTATTCCTACTGTTTCTCTTCTCCCTCTCGTAATCTCGGGCTTCGTCCCCGTAGGTGACTTTCTAGGATGCTTAGGCACAGTGCGTACCACCGACGAGCATGGAACTGTCGTACTGTGGGAGTGGCACACCAGAGCCTTGTGCGTCGTTAAAGTGGGAGTGATGTCTCTCTAAGGGGAGTCCAATGTGACGCTTTGGTTGTGATTTCTAACCCTCCTTTTCTTTGGCGCATCATTTTTGATATGATGATTGTTTCAGATTTTTACCTCGCTCTAACTTGCATGTGAATTTAACACGGATATTTTTCTATATCATTGATGATATGGATGCATACATACTATGATTTAAATTGGAAACCTATTGTAAATATGATTTCTGTATGTATATGCATGATGTATTTTTCATTAGGGAGAACTTTGGAGTCCGATAAAGCTTGGCTTACAGACATGATGAAGAGGATGATATGGTTGAGATTAAGGCCACACGATCTCGAGGGGCATCCTCAATAACCCACCATCTTCAGGGTTTTTAACTTCATCACAATTGCAATCCCCTCCCTACGGTCCAGAAATGATCTCCATTGGTCTTGTATCAATACACAGTGTCACTCAATCGATCGCTCAACAAATTCAAGCGCTACTGTGTCAACTATCTGCTCTCCTTGCATCGAAGAGAGTCTAATGAGTTGTTGCATCGCTGCCTTGTCCATTTGAGAGGCCTCGGTCCCATAATTAGATGTAGCTATTCTGAAGACATCATGTTGACTGATGAGCAACTGACAGAACTGATGATGGTGGATGGTTGTTTTATTATCTGACTCTTGTCTGTGGACAAGCTCCTCTAGGATAATTCCGATAACGACATGGCGAGCGGCATCAAGGAGAAGAATACTGTAAGTTTACGAGACGACATGTCTCTATTACGGCATTCTCAAACTTGAGAACCAGATATCCCTTTCTTTGTGACAAGGAGATGCTCGATATGCTCAAGATCACACTATTTCACGAGTCCATCGTGCCACTCGTGTTGGAGCAATTTTTGAAGGGTAAATTACAAAAAGGGACTGAGCTTTACATAGATTCCCAAGTTAGGGACTGATTTTTATTTTGTAACAAACATGGGATCAAATTTTAACTTAACGGTTCAGTTCCCAACTCCGTCAATGAGCGTCTTAATCCATAAATTTACTTGACGAAATTGCCCCTCCAGCCTCTTCTCCTTCCCCTTGCTATGACCAAGAGCACCTCCGCCCTCCCCTTCCCCATGCATGTGCCCCACCTACATCAGCGACAACCCGACGGCTTGTAAAGCTCCGTGACGGGTGCAGCATGAACACCAATTTTCTCCTCACATGCAACGATACCTCCTTCGGCCCTTCCCGCCTCTTCTTCGAGACAGACGCCCTAGTCCAGATCGAAGCCACCAAAATCTCCTTCGACTCTCTCACCATCTCCTACACCCAAATCACCAGGGAATGCACTACCAACCAACCCGGCGAGGACCGGAGTTCCCGCACCACCTTTGATCTCGACCGGAATCTCCCCTACACCCTCTCCATTACCCGCAACAAACTCACCCTCATCAGATGCGACGTCTTTGTATTCTTCTACGGTTCGGACGAAGGCCATACGGGGTGCGACACTTTCTGCAGCAACAACTCCGTTATCGCTAATGGATCGTGCTCCGGCAAGGGGTGCTGCCAGGTGAACCTGAAGAAGGAAACAAAGAAAGTGACCACCTATGTGTTTTTATATAATAGTTCGTTCTACCAGAACGTGAGCAACTGCAGCGTGGCGTTCATAGTAGAGAAGGACTGGTACAATTTCACCAGTGCGGACGTGGTCGACTTCGAGAAGACGGAGGTGCCGGTGGTGCTGCAGTGGGCCGTCAACAATGGGACGTGCGCGGCGGCCAGCCGGTCTCCGGTGCGAGCTACCCGCCCCCCTTGCTCGGTCTAGAATGTGGGGATGGCGTCTGACAGTGCGCGTGTCTCACCTGAGGAGGATGGAGCATGTGGGGACGACGTCCGGCAATGCCTCCGTCGGGTTGTCGCTGACGTAGGTGGGACGCGTGCATGGGGGAAGGGGAGGGCGGAGGTTGCTCTTGGTCATAGCAAGGGGAAGGAGAAGAGGTCGGAGGGGCAATTTCGTCAAGTAAATTTATGGACTAAGGCGCCCATTGACGGAATTAGGGACTGAACTGTTAAGTTAAACTTTGATCCCCTATTTGTTACAAAATAAAAATCAGTCCCTAATTTGGAAATCTATGTAAAGCTCGGTCCTTTTTTGTAATTTACTCATTTTTGAATCTGCGTCTTCCCATGCCTGCTACATTGCATGGTGGAGGTGACACAGAATTCTTCCATCTCCTCCACGTGATTCACATGTCCGTCGTCGCGCGCCGATTAGGGAAGATCAGAAGAAGTTAATGAGCGTGGTCAATCCAAACCAAATGCTCCAAGTGGGTTTATCGAATCCTTCATATTCCATCTTTCATCATTGGATACTGAATGTGATGAAACTTGAGAAGGTTGATCTCAGGTTCGTAGGGAACAAAGACACTGGAAGCTTTATAGATGTCTCTTTTAAAGGAGTCGTAGATTCCTCACTTGCAAATATTCGGCCACACTGATCACCTCTTCTGCAACCTCCTCGCCTTCGAACTGTTATGCCCGTATGTCGGAAGTCACATCACAGTGTATGTTAGGATGATTGGTTGCCTCATCGGTACACCTCAAGATGTGAGCATACTTCAAGAGAGTGGAATCATCGACAATATCATCAGACCAAGCAACAGCTGATATCTTCTGCAACTTGAAGAAATATGCCATGTTTGCTCTGGAGAACAACTACTTATGTGAGGTGGTAGATCCTCTCTATAACAGTTTCCGTCGAAGACCGTGATACACGTGGTAGATCCTCTCTATAACAACATCACCTGTTTTACTCGGAATGCAGGTAATTATATGCTTCCTACAATACAGATAACTCATAAGTAGCGCCTTATATGCATCAGGAAGGAACTATATGCGACTAAATGAAGGAAGATTTCTTTTGGTTACTTGTGGTGCCTTGATTGTTGTCGAGGATAGTGTTTAGTTACTTGGCTTATGGGTAAGAGGATCCATCTACCCACTTGGGTCCTACTTATGTAACTACCTTGGCTTTGGGAGATATGAGAAAGAATAACAAAAAGAAGATTTTTGTTGCTATGAGCAACAAGGATCGGTTTCTCCATGATTTTTCCCTCCAATTAGGAGGATTTCCACGTAAATCTTGTGTCTTGTGTGTTGGTATTTGTCTTGATTCTTTTTCTACATGGTATCAGAGCCTCTGAGATTCAAGACTATGGTTTGTTACTGCATTTCTTGAGCTGAAGCTAGCTGAGTTGCTGCATTTGGGCTTCATCGAGGCCATTTTCGGTTTTAAGATTCCGCATAGAAGGTGTTGCTACTGCATTTGGTGTTGCCATCTCTGGGTGATGCTGTAGCCCTTGCCAAACCTATTCACCGCGTGTGATTTCGCCCTCTATGTTGGTATTGTTGCAACGTTTTTCAGATTTTTTTTCGTTCCTTGGAAGATGTCTACATGAAGGTTTGGTGTTAGGTTATGAGAGGGGACAACTAGTTTTAGGTAAAGTTGTGCTTGACTTGGTGATGCATACCAACTGTTCAACAAAATGCTTGAGAAGATATTTCCTCACTGGTTTGTGGTGTTATTGCTATTTGCCTTGTATTGTTGTTGCTCCGATTCGAGGTTCTTAAGGATCATTCTCTAGGGATGTGTTGTGTGGAGACACCTTATTTGGAATTTGGGGGACAAGTTGTCGAGTCAAGTTATTACAAGTTGCAGCTACCGTCGCAAGTGGGATTGGAAACACCCTTGGACCCATTGAGATGAGTTTCTTTCTTTATTTGGGCTGCAAGTATTGCTTCTATTGTCCCTCTTGGGAATGCACTATGTGTCAATTTGTTTCTTGGTGGTTCTATCTATCTTGTTGACGATTGTTTGGTCCTTGTTTGCTCAGCCATAACGATTAGGGATTGGTTTTGTTGAGATTACAAGGTAGTGGTTGTGCATTCCTTCCCTCATGGCTGATGATTCAAAACTTGAATGGATAGTTGATAGTGGTGCCACTGACCATATTACGAGTGATCCCAAACTCTTTAAAGCCTATAAGGCCTCTGGAAAGGATCATGTAGCTCTTGTTGATGGATCTCATGTCACTGTTGTTGGGAAAGGAAGCATATCCCTTCTTGATAAATTTTTCATTCACAATAAACTTCATGGTCCAGATATGCATCTAAATCCCCTTTCTGTTAGCAAGATAACAAAAGAATTGAACTGTGAACTTGTTTTTTCTTTGATAGATGTGTGTTGCATGACTTGGAAGCATGAAGGACCATTGAGATTGGCATGGTTTCTGAAGGTTTGTATCGTTTACCAATAAATTAGCAACTGCTTTAACAACTACAATTCGAGGAAGGAAGGACAAGATTGGTTGCTTGTGGCAAGTCATACAATAGACGAGCGACTTGGCCATCTTCCATTTGGCTAATTGTTTCCTTCACTGTTTGAAGACTTGATCTCTATAGACTTAGTGTATCATGTTTGTTTGAAGGCAAAGCACACTCATGCAACATATTCAGTTTCTGAAAGTAAGATAAGTGAGGCTTTTAAGCTAATCCACTCCGATGTTTAAGGTCATGCTAACATTCCTACTTATAATGGCTAGAAGTACTTCATTATGTTTATTAATGACCATTCTCAAAGCACTTTTGCTTATTTACTTTGAGATCGCAGGGAAATTATCAACACTATAAGAAATTTCAATTTTATTGAGAAATAATACAGGAAAGTGATCAAGCGATTTAGGTTTAATAATGCTCGTGAATATTTGTCTAAAGAACAACATGAACTCTTTAGTGTTAAAGGAACAATTCGTGAGACTTCTTGGAGCTATACCCCACACCAGAACAATGTAGCAGAGCGGAAGAACAAACATCTTCTTGAAGCTAGCAGAGCCCTCCTATTTCAAAGAAACCTCCCCAAGAGGTTTTGGGGAGAGGTTATTCTTACGAGGGCCTTCCTTATAAAAAAATGCCCTCAAGACAATTGAATATGGTTAATCCATTTTCTATTATTCAGCTTGAGCGTAAGCCATTTGGTCTCCTTTCAAAGACTTTTGATTGTATTTGTTATTTTCACAATTATGCACGTGATGCAAAGAAGCTTAATGCACGTGCAATTAAAGGTATCTTCTTGGGACACACTCTTACTCGGAAAGACTATAAATGCTTATGCCATAAGGATGGAAAAATGCATGTTACTAAAGATGTTTCATTTATTGAGTGCGAATCTTATTTCCTTGAGCATTTGATGTTCTTCTACTAGATGCATGCGATATTTTTATGCATTGTATGGGCAAATCCAACCAGACTGATGCAAAGATAGAGGGACGGAAACCTCGTTCTCCTCAGTGGCATGAAAAAGCTTACAACAAGAGATATCTACAAGGGACTCGGATGCAAATTCTATGGAAAAGATTAATCACAATCCTCTTCAAATCAAGGATGATTCAAGTCCTTTCACTATTGTTGGTGATTCAGGTTCTAATCTAGAAAGTAATTAGGAAAAGGATGTTAATGATAATAATGATGACAACAGGTTAATCATTTTTGAAGAAGATTCGATTGCACATAGACTTGGATAAAGAGAAATAAAGTTCTCAGTTGGGATATGCAGAATGTACAAGATACCCTATTCCAAGCTTAGCAAAAATTATAAATACTTTATCTCATCATTGTCTGGCTTTGTGATTTCTAGGAATTTTGCTGAAGCTAATACTGATCCTAGATGGGTTCGAGCTATGCATGAGAAGATGGAGGTCCTTGAATATTACATTATTTATTCCTTGCTAGCACTACTAATCTGAATTTCGATAATCGATCATTCTTCAATAATTATTGTTCACTGTTATAAGTTGAAAATGAATCGGATATGCCTATTTCCTTATCTATATTTGCTTCATCTCTATCGAATACGAATACGGATATAATTTGGATATGCATTATGAAAATCATATCCTTAAAAATACCGATACGAATCCGAATACGGATCGAATAAAGAACGGCCCCGAATACGTATCGAATAAAGAGATAACTCAAATATTAATCGACTAAAGAGTGAAATCCAAATATGGATCCAATAAACACGGAATTTGAATACATATCGAATAAAAACCACATACCAGTATGGATTGATTTTTTAATCAAAATTCATAATGATTTTAAAAATGGTAATGAAATATAAATAAGTTTCATCATGACAAAAAGATGTGTCGAGGTAACTTACATTCTTGATCGGAAGCAAAAAGGGGTAGTATTTCATAAATTTTGTTTGTGCTCATCCCCAAAGAAATATAAATATATTAATATCATTAATATATTGTATAATATAATGTATAATACTAATATAATAGGATATAGCTGTGTCTTATATTATACTAACTAATATATAAAATAATATTAAATATTGTATTCGGATATCCGGATCCGAATTCCGATATTCAAGCCATTACCATATACATATTCAGAAAATTTTTACAACTCATATCCATACCCGATCCGTATTCGATTAATATTCGAATACGAATATTCATATCCGATAATTTTGAGAATACATCAAACGGATACTCAGATATATCCATATCTGTTTTCATCACTATCAAAGGATATGGCAACAAATGCTTAAATTATTCAATGTTACATATCTATTCTGGTGTGATGGTAATTCAACAATTAAAATACATTCCTGAATGCCCAGTAGAGCATACGATCAAATATTATCGAATATCATGTTAGGTTTCTATATATCTCATTATCAAGTATTTTTTTAATTGGGATTTTTACATCGTGGCCCTTGTAAACTTGGACGATCCCTTCAAAATAAACTCCACTTTATGTTATCACCCTTGCTGTCAATTTAACTCTTGTTGGGTTTATCTTCTTGAGTTAATAGACCCTCGAAAGATCAATGATGGATTTTCTTTATTCTCATCTCCGTCATTTTTCCTTTTCCTCTACCTTCTGGGGCAAGGTTTTGGAAATCGAATCAGATCGGTCAATCCAATTCCATCAACCCCAACTCGCCATGATACCTTTGAAAGTTTCCCCAAGGTCATGTTCGTTTGGAGAATAAGCACTAGAATAAGAGGTCAAATCTCCACCCGGTACAATTCGCAAGAGTACGACTATTTCCATAAACATATAAGTATTTCATCTTATTCTACCTTTATTCATATCTTTATTCCATCTCATCTATCCTTATTTCACCTTGTTCTCCTTATTCTTATCTTTCCAACTGACAGAGAACAGACCATTTCTCCCCTTATAATCCATCTGCTTATTCCCGAACCGAACGCCCACTGAGAGATTAAAATCAGACCTATATAATTCTATATAATTCAGGGGTTTTGTGTAATTTCCTCGATCTATTTTCATATACGATGTAACTGGCCATTTTTCTTAGCCACTAATATCCATTTCTATATTCTAAAAAAAAAGAAAATGGTATAACATATGTTAGATTAGAGAACATGTCACAATTATGTCCTTACCTTTTTTTAAAATACACTCATGTATATGCATTCTTACAAAATTCACATTATTCTGTGCTTTTTTACCTTAACGGAAGGGTATGACTGTGAATTTTGTACGAATATAAGGACACGCGTATTATTGCAAAAAAGAAGCATAACTATAATTGCAAAATCCCAAAGGGGAGCATTGTAAAAGCTCCACAAATCTAGTTAGAAATTTTATTTTTTTTCTCCCACTAATAGAAGATTATTTCGTGAGCACCTTTAGGAACACAAATAAAAGGAAATGATAATGATTAAAGAGAACTTGACACTAGTGGCCTTCTAAGTTTTTCTAATAACACTTACGTCCCTGACTTTTTTGAACTTCGCAAGAATATATAGGCACAAGTGTGATAGCAAAAAAAGGATGAGGGCACAAGTGTTATTGGAAAACCTCGGAGAGCACGAATATATAATCCCATACAATGATATATGTGTATCCGTTCTAGTCGACCTAACTGATCTTTCACTTCTTGGAAACCCATGGGCTCGTAACGGGACAAGGATTATCGAATGTTTCCATACCTGAATGGGGATGTTTCAATTACTCATCCCATTCACAGTGTTTCGGAGGGAAAAGAAGCTTGAACAACTAGGAGGTAAACACTTAGGTTGTGTTTGGTTGGGGAGGAATCCACGAATAAGGGCGTTATTCCCCTTCCACCCCTCCCTCGTACGACTTTTCCCCTCCCCCCTCCCTTTTATTTCACCTTATTCTTATTTTTATTCCACCTTATTCCTATCCTTCGAGCCGAACATGAATAGTGCATTATTTTAGCTTACCCTGAGTACATGTAGAGAAAAAGTGATGTTGACTGGGTTCATGTATGAATGCATAAGCTGATAATTATCCAAAATACTTAAGCTCAGATTATCAAGTAATAATCCCCCAAGTCATTACCGAGGACAACTGCCAATAACAATAACAACTTGTTGAGTTCATGCATGTTTTCCTCGATAACTACCTAGATATAGGTCCGGAACCTTGCACAATCTATGGCTAATTAACATAATCAAAAAAGCAAATATTCCAATTTTGCCCAGAGATTGGAATGGAAATCCTACAACTTAGAGCGACTAATCACATAAACTGGGTTTTAAAATTGAGGAAGTAGCAAACTGCTCGTAGCAAGCTCTGATAAATTATACAACCGGCAAGAACAGGACTTATTTAACTGCAATCTCGCACTCCGATTGCTATCAAGGAAATCCAACTATAGTGGTCTCCAATTATACCCATACCATTTAGAATGATACTCACGAGGAGAAACGTTGCATTACCGTGCTTCGATAGCTTGGTCGTGGATCTCCTTGCTTCCATACGCATCGAGGTACTCTTTCCTGAAAAAACATGCAGGGTAAGATGTTGAATTTCTCGAGTGAAAGGAGAGCTTTTATGCTCCAGAAGGTAAGGCTACCTTGCCGGAAGATGATCATGTGGGCGATTGTAGGGAGTCCACACCGGTTCGCCAACAAACAATCTCATGGCCTGAGCAAGCACATGAAATACATCCAGATATAAGTGAGGCGATCCTGGTGAATTAATTCTATTTTGGCACTGGAAAGTGGATTTTTAGTCCTGTTCTAGTAAAAAAATTAATTTCATAAGTGGAAATTCAACCCAAACATTTAAGTGATGTCAACATTTCAGTTCTTAGGCAGTGATTCACAAAAGTGCCGCTAACAAGGACTAAAGGATATATGCATAATGTATGTGATATACAGTAGACAAGTGTACAAAAATCTGATAAAAATGTCCAACAGTTTGTCCTAACAAAATCCAGAATTCCAAGAAAATTTTCCCCATGGAAATTGGGATTGAGTCCATCGTGCAAGCTTGGAGTCAAAATCCAAAATATTGACTCCTCTGAGCTTCACTAATCAAAGATCAGGCAAAGCACTAGACACGCCGACAAGCTCACACATGGAAGTCCTATCCTCCCCACCTTTCGAGAAGGCCTGTAGATGGATGACAGCAAAAAGCCTAAAGCCGAGTTCCCTGTTCAAAAACATTGTGGATTGCAATCGCCAAACACGTTGCGTTCACTGATCCTAGCTTGTCTTGCTTGTGAATCATCTTGCTTCCACTGCCAAATCTCAAGCACAAACTTCATCAGGGACCTCGATAGAAGTAACATCTTCAATCAAGTCAGTGCTTAGCATCATCAAGAAGACACATTGGTGTGTGGCTCACAAAGTGGGACCTTCTTTGCTGTATCGTGCACCGCCAACCTTCTTGTCCACACTTCTTTGTTGTATCATGCACCACCATTCTTCTTGCTAGCAAGGTGGTTCACTTTTACTCAGGCAAATCGACGTCGACCACCACTGTGGCTGTGCTACCTCTAGTGGTATCATTTGTGGATCTAAAAGGCCTAGGGATTGGGCAACTCCATGCTACAAGGTGATATCACTGCCCTGATTGGTTGCCCATCATCATGTGCACGACGATGACAAAGGCAGTTTCACTTTCATCATATGAATATCCTATCCTCGACCAACTTCCTGTATCTGTGACATGGCCTTAAATTTCGCCGAAATTCGGCCGAAATGGCTATATCGGTCGAAATTTGGGGGGGTCTAGTTCAAAAAACCACCGAAATGACTGAAATTTCGTTTCGGTCCCTCACCGAAACGAAACCGAAATCCGACTTTTAAGGTCTTGATCTGTGATTTCTTAAAATATTGAAGGTTAATGTAATGAAAATGATATAATCAACCTCAAGAAGACAGGGTACTGCATAGTTCATGATCACATGGAGTCATCCTCTGCATGAGTAGTGACCTAACAACCAGATCTATACATCGGTTCTTCTCAATGGAAAGAGAGGCGAAATGGTCCTTAAGTGAGCTTCTTCCTTTACAGGTGTTGCTCTTAGCGAGTATAGGATTAAACTTAAGATCAGGTACTACTTGACCTTAAGAGAATACAATTACATGTAACTTCAAATATACCTCACACCAAGGGCAAGAATAGTCTACTCCACTCGACATATCCTCCCCGTCACCTATAGCATGTGCTTCCTATTCAACACCCCGACAATGAACGTGATTACAGATGCACAACCCAAATATAAAGCCTCATATGCCTATGCGATAGGTGGATTGGACTACATTTCTACACAGTATACAAGATTATGTACTCCGATAGACAAAGGATAATCCTACACTGCACTCCTGACCAAAATTTAACCTTTCAAGAATAACCCCTATGTGGCAGATAATCTCATGCCACAACTCCCAAAATGACCGAGACTTTGAAAAAAAGGATAAAAGAGACCGAATGAGTGTTGGAAAGAGATTGCTTAAAATGATCTGGCTTGTTCGGATCTAAGCACTCAAAATATACATGAAGATCTACTTGGTGGCAATGAGCCTATACAGCCGGCCCCAAGTGTAGGAAACAAACCTTGTTTGATATGATTTGATACCGTGCTGTCCTTTGTCTTTCTCTTGCAGGCATCTATTTCAGATCATTGACAGACAAACTATGGACATTTTGATGAAGACAGAGAGTAGGCAATTTTTACATATGCAATAACATTCATAATACAAAAGCAATGAGCATATCAAACATCGGAGGAATGCGATGACATAAAATACCTTGATATAATTGTTTGTATCCAGCGTAAAGCGATGATAGATTCCAGCAGGCAAAACAATCATTCCTCCTTTCTTCAATGCAACTCGAATCCACTGGTCATTCTGGTCTCTCACGTCAAAATACCCTTCATATGGGGGAGAAGAAGTAAAATAGAAATTAACTAAGTTAAAGGAATACTATTTGGATTTTTGACTATAAGACTGACCACTTCCATCCAAACAATAACGGATTTCTTCGTCTGTGTGGAGATGCTCCTCAAAAAAGCTTTTGATCTTTGCCTCGTAATTTGGTAACCTTTCAGGGCAGACTTCGATTATGTCCTGCAGAAAGATGCATTTATCTAATTTCTCTCAAAAACGGGCATATAGATTTGGTTATCGACATAAAAGAAGGGAGAAGGATATATAACCAACCATATAAGAATAACCCCTTGCTTCACGAATTTTTGCCAAGTCTTCATCAGTTTCGTACTTATCAGCATTTAGACGAAAGCTGATAACTCCAAGTTCTGAACCAGATACATAAACCACCAAATTCTTAGAAACCATTATGACATGTCGCAATAATTTTAGATGATTCACTGCTGCACCGCACCTAAAAGCTTTTCAAAGGAAACAAACTCCTTGGGATCTCGGTGATGCAGAAGTCTTTGGTCTTCCTCGCTGTCATCCATGTACCAAGCTTGAATAACTTCCTCCTTTCCATCCTAAAGGAAAAACAAAATCTTGAAAACCATATACATGAAACCATTCTTCAACACGCAAAAAAAGGCCTCATCACTTGGTTAAAATGTCAAACAGCTTCTACGCATGATCTTTTCTTTTCTGGCAGACAATAACATGCTAAAAGCATCTTTCCTAAAAAGGTATGACCGAAAGCAGAATGACCAAGATAGCATTGTATTGTGTTAAAACAAAGACAAGGAATCACCATGTAAGACTTGATTTACGTGGAAAACCTTCAATAATGTAAAACTCAGAGGGCATACAAAAACCCTAATATCCCTCACTAAATATTAGGGTACTCTTCACTGAGTTAAATAGAAATGAGGGGGGTGAGTACAATATATAGAGGTGGGTAAATGGTCCATCAACCAGAAATCCATTTACCTATGTATAATAAAAGCACAACTTGGCCTATAGCATCCATGACATCCATAATTTCCCTGTTTAGATAAAAATCAGACGTGGACTGAACCACAACTAGATCATAAGATTGGCATTGCAAGATTTGCATGGTGTTCATATCCTTTTTAGAAACACTACATAGAAAGATGCCTTAAATAATTAGATGACGGCATTTGCAGATGAAATATAGCAAGACAGATGTGGGGTAAACTTCAAATATAGAAAGATGCCTTAAGTGCCCTACTTGGACACATACTTTATTACTCAATCCACAACTTGAGAGTGTTCTATAATCATACTTGTTTCTCTTCTATATAAAGCTACAAGATAAGTCTCTCAACAACATTTTAGTGTAATCGAAAATGTAAAATAAAAATATTTTTACATCTAAAGTAAGAATGCCCTCTTTTTTAAACAGATGAAGAAATCCAGGACAACAATTTAGAAGGAATACATTTTTCCAAAGAGTAAAGAACATAAACATTATGGGGATTACTTAGCACTTAAAAGAAGGTAAAAGTAATGCATTTATACGGTTGCGCAAAATTTCACCCTCGAGATACTGCAAATCCTTATAACATTAATATGTTTAAAACTGAAATTATCTACTTAAATAAACTTAATGTATACAATGAGAGCTCATTACAAGACCTTGTTCTATACAAAGAGAAAATGAGACAACATGCAATTACTACTGTGGCGATAAACCCACATTCCGTGTCCTGGAATGGTACTGCAGCACCCATCTCCGCAGGGCACAGCCCTTACAATTGACTTAATATTGGCTCCAAGTATGTATGTAAAAATCTATAGATTTTCTAGGGAGTACAGTGCATATCAGAGAGAAGTTGTGTTTATGTTTTAGATACAAAGATCAGACCATATGAAATGCCAAACTAAATTTAATTAGCCAAAAGACATCACAACTGAAACAACGCTGGATTTACATATGAGATGATGACTCTATCAGGTATACATATCACCAATATGTTTAACTTTTTGAAAGCATGTTCTCCTTTTGGAGAACAGGTTTTAACATGTGAACAAGCTTTCAGTCATCACAGAAAGGACACTATTGTAAAAATTCCTGAGCCGCAAGCACATACAGAGGTCCACATGGTTGTATCTCATCTGCATTATGATAATCCTGAGGTCATCGAATTCTACCTTCAGTTATCTTCGTACGGAACATATAAATAGAGCCCAACGATGGAGAACAAGTGCTGGCAAAATTTGACAGAATGGTATTACTTGTACAGTTGTAAACAACCCCGATTAACCTATCTTTCTTATAATTAAGGATATGGCTACTTAATTATTAACTTCTTATCATCCAATTTCCTTTTTCTGAAACACAAATACTCACTATCCACCCTCCGTTGAATAGGGCAAAAGACAAGAGCAACTAAACAAGTAACTTGGGAAAATGTAGCTATGTCAATATCCACAGGGCTTGAAGTATAATAATATAATCGTGCATGATCCTTTTTAATGCCTTCCTAGTTCCCCCAATCCCACAACACTCCCACAACAGAGGCTTTTCGAATCCTCTCTTAACAGTCAAGGATGGGCTCCTAAATGAAGCAAACTTAATTTTTTTTACTTACTCCTGTTGAAACCATGTGGTGCTTCAAAGGGATTAAATGTTCTATTGGAATTACTCTTTACTCTTCGTGTTCGCAAAAGTCCTCCTGGATTGATTGTCGGATATTATTTGTAATGTGCCTGATGTAAAATACTTTCTTTTTAAGTAGATTTCGGATGAGCTAGTTAGAATAAATAAGTAAATAAATAAATCCTTCATTTAGGGCATGTGAACTATTTTACATGATGTCAGTATTTTTTTTACATGGCTATCAGCAAAAAGAGAGAGCTAAGGATGCGTAGAGCCAAACTCATCTTTCTGAATGGCTATATTCAGCATTCGCGGTTCCTTTCTGTTCGGTTAAAAAGACGAGCTCTTCACAGGGGCTGTTCTTGCATCTTCTTTGTCTTCCACCAAACCTGCCCCTCAGAGAGGCAAATCCTTCCCAATGACTTCTACAAATTTCTTACTTGAGATAACTTGCTTTTGAAGATAGCTCAATACTTCTCGTGATCGCACCCCGATTGGTGAGGTCGAGCGTGCATTTGGTGGTGGGTTACCGTTGACTTCTAGCTAGTCGGCCAATCAGACAATACAACCAACTAGTCAAGCTGATTAATCGGTTGTCGGCCAATTAGCCAGTCGACTGGCAACCACCGACTTCGAATACGATTCTTATGATTGATTTGCATTTTATTCTAACTAAATTTTTGCAGTTTGGTTACTTTACTTCCACCCATTATTCCTGCCACTTATGAATCTTACAATAAATGTAACTCGCAAACTATTGAACTTAAAATAGTTTTCCGAGTAAATGCCGTAATATTGTTCCGTTTGAATGAGAGATAATACATAAAGAAAAATATGAAATTAGTAGGATGCGCCCTCTTTTTTGGTCAGTTCGTTTGAACTTTGAATGATTGATATAATCATGACGTGAGCACGAGAACATATTCAACAAGATTAACCATTCACGATATCCAAAAACAACAGCATATATCAATAAATTATTTATATGTAAAGTATAAAACAATCACGTCATTTTTTTTGAAAAAACATCTACCACCAAAATCCGCCTCCAGATTCCGAACCTTCCAAACTAGAGCTCGGAAACAAAACAAACAATCAAACAGACCACAGAAACACTACGATACATCAAACTAGGGCTCAACGAAGCGCCTCAGATCGAACCAAATAAGATATTATCGAGCGAAAGGAGGCGACTTTCTGAATCAGTGATCCGGGGCGTAGAGATCTACGTATATAAAATCGAGAAGGGGGGAAGATCTCTACCTGGAATTGGGATTCCATCTTCTCTCTCTCTCGTGCGCACTTGTCCGAACCCCTGGGAGAGGAGGAGAGGCCGAATCCGTGGGTTTCCTTTGACTCTGCTTTGAGTGGTTGCGAGTCGTTGGATCTTGATTCAGTGATTGGGATTGCACGCATGTGTAGGAGGGGATGTTAATTTCCCCACCAAGTGGGGGGAGATTTTTTAGGGGAAATATCGAAGGCCTCCTTTGGCTATTGGAAAAATTAATAAATGGTCCATGGAATAAGGACACCGCGGAATGAATATGGATCAACTATACACGTCCTTTCATAATGGGTAAATTACAAAAATGCTCTAACCGTTCGTCAATTCTCAATTATTAAATTCAAATGTAACAGGAGTGATCTTACTTTTTGGATTTTATCATTTGTGTCCTTCTGAAATTTTACAATATCAGTTATGTCCATCCCTTTTATGGAATAGCAGTTGTACCTCTCGATTTCTTCCATAGTTGTCACTTGAGCCCTTTCATCAGATTGGTCATTAAAGAGTTTATCTAAACCATGATTTATTCAAAACTATGATGTCGTTAAGAAGGGGCATAATGGATAAAGTGAAATTCTCCCCTCCCCAAGCCCCTCAAACCCCTCTTCTGGTTTTTTTTAAAATAATTATTAAGAATTCGAAATTAATTAAATATAATAAAATTTATTTAAAAATAGGCATTGATCAATACCTGAGGTACCGATTTGGGATGCCGCCTCCAAATCGGCACCTAAGGCGCTGATTTGGGAGAGGACAATAGTTTCCAGCTGACGAGAAGAGGAGGATTTAAAAAAATAATTATTAAAAAATTCGAAATTAATTAAATAAATATGATAAAAAATTATTTTAAAATATGTATCAATCGACACCTAAGGTGACGATTTGGGCTTGGGTAAATTATATTATTTCCCTGTCCCACCTTTGTTTATTATTCAATCCTTGTCTCTCCTTTTACATATTATTCGATCTTCTAAATAACTAAAATATATTTATTTTTTCTATTAGACAATAATGGAGACTTTTTAAATAATTAGTATATTATTAAATAGGCATCACGTATATTTATTTTTTCTATTTACTTTCACTACCTGATTCATCTTTCCTCGCGCTTTTGGTGTTTTCATTCATCGCGAGCATCTCGATCTATCACTAGGAGCTTTGTGCTCTCGTCATTGGAGGTGGAAAATGGGAGTTTTCCTTCTACGCATCCTCCTCTTCCTCCTCCCTGATGACGTCATTCTCAAACAAGAATTATGTATAAGAGTCAATTATATTTATTATATTAACAATTTTATTAGACAAATATGATATATATCTCTATACTTGATATATACTAAGAATATTTTTAGTCGACATCTCAGAAAGATCATAATAAATAGAAAGTAGATATAAAGAAATTGAGAGTGATATACGTGAACTCAACAACGAATAATTTAACATCAATCAATTTGAAATAAATTTATTTTATTAAAATCATAAAGATACAATAATGTATTTACAAATAATAAAAAAATTTGTTACAACATCTTATGGCTTCCATATCTTAAGAAATCCTTTCAAACCTCATATGCCTCCTCCTTTGTGATTTCCTTTTAAATTTCCACCATCTCCCATTTTCCTGTGACTCTCCTCATGTGCCATCTTCTTCTTCTTCTTCTTCTTATTCTGCTTGGTGTTGTGTTCCGAATGTGTTGAAATGTGTACTGGAGGATGCGGTCTAGCTGATGACTTCCGTAGATGTTTGATTGGTTGAGTTTCTCGGTTTCTCATACTCCTTATGCTTGTTGACTGGCGAGGCGGCTATAATGGAGGAGGTTCACTAATCCTTACTCGAGAGGGTCTTCGAGGCGGCTGCGAATGTTGTTGCGACATTATCATGAGTATACCAAATAATTGTCTATCGAAATTGGTTGTCTCCAATTGTCGAACACTAGCAAATAATTCTGCTTGCAAATCTTCTGAATTATATTGAGTAGACGGTGTGATCTGAGAGGGTCCAGAGTCAATTTGACTCGAAGGACCTACAAGCGATGTTCTTGCAAGAATGAGATATTCATGTTGCCTAAGTATTACAGAAGATAAACATAACTTATCGAAATTAGTTACTCTATTAAATAAGTTATTTAGACCAGAAACTCCAAATCCAGCTTCACCGATTTGAGACCCTATAGCGTCGTACTCTATATCGCGCATACTTTAAAGATATTAATTAGATTAGATGTCACATAAATTAAACAATAAGTAAGATAAGGATACAATGTAATAAATCAACTATAACAACCTGAAGATACAGATCCTGGTTGAATTAGCTGGAATCCTTGTCAGCTATATCCCTGGCTTGAAGGACCAGCAAATGATGATTCCATAAACTGTGACTGACTAAAAGCTTCTCCATATCCTACAAGAATGAAATATTCATGTTTTAGGAAATATTACATAAGATACACATAACTACTTGGATTTATTAATTTTATTAAATAAGTTGTTGTAACATGAAGCTCCAAATCCGGCTTGATCGTATTGAGACACTGAAGCGATATATTCTAAGTAACTCATACCTGAACGATATAAATTATATTAGATGTCACATAAATGAAATTATTAGTAAGAGAAAGATATAAACTATAACAACCTGAAGATCTGAATCCTCCTTGAATTGGCGGGTACCCTTGTCCGCTATATCTCGTAGACGTCATTCTTGAGGTTCTAAATATTAATTCCTCCATTGGTTGACCTTGTGAAAACTCATGCCCACTGTATCCTGTTATAACATTTGAAGAATTACTGTTATAGGTCTAAAATCTATACACTAATTTAAGTTAATTATACATAAAGAATTAACTGAAACCTGAAGCCCCAAACATCAGTGGTTGTTGTGATCCCTCCCTATCATATTCTGCATAATTCATACCTATACGATATACAATATATAATTTAAAAAATTAGTCGTCTGAAAGAGAATCAAAATAATCTCGATTTATAACAAAGGAATCATGAAACCTGATGCTCCCGAAGTATGCTCTTCTTGTGGGGTCATGTACGGTTGGTCATAGTGTTGAATGGATACATCAACGAGGATATGTCTCCACCGCTCCAGGAAACCAGTCAACAAGGAAGGATCCATATGTACTCTTCTCATGTTCACTACGCATGAGAAATCCGATGCTTCTAACACTCATTCTATTACTATGCTCTTCTTGTCAGAAATACTATAAATCAAATCTGTAAAATATGTTGAACAAAACATAAGTAATGATATAAACCAAACGGGAAATTATGAAACTTATTTAGTTACTTACCGAGCTAGTAGGTTGTGATGGTCGATGCTCATTCTACATGTACAACATTGATGTATCTATGGGTCCAGGAACTCTATGTATCTGTGCCATCTACATATAATAATTAAACGTGTCATAAAAAAATTAATTGTAAATTTATTTGCAAATGAAATATAAAATATGCAGTGAAAATGCTCTTACATCCATTTACTATATCCATTTGTTCCTGTGTTCTGCGTGAACAACTTAATCTATTATGTCCCGATTGCTTGCAGATTTTACATAATTTCGACTGCACACGCATTTCATCTATTTCATTTCTAATTCTTCTATGTACAGGTCGTATGGCATTCCTCTTCTCGATTATTGGAGGTAGCATAACAATGTCATCTTCTACTCCTCAATAACGTCCATTTGTGATGGGATGAAAGAAGAAGTTGTACGCATGACAATAATAATCGTTGGAATCATACCGTGAGCATAGATCATAGTTATCCAGGAGTGTACGCGTATGTGAAGCTACGACTATAACATGTGGATATACAAAGTGTTTCATCTGCATAAAATCGCACATGCATCCACTTTCTCGATAATTTAAGTTGACTTCATATGCATATTTATCACGATCGCAGACTTGAAATTGAGTTAGTGGAAATCTTCGTACGTGGCATGGTCTTGCCTCTCTAGTTTGTTTCTCTAGCAACACTTTGTATTTCTTGGTCAAATATGTGGTCATTCCCTTTGACTCCTCACGATGATCATTGAAAATAATCATTAATTTTAAGGGAAATTGTTAGAATCAGAGAAATTATTGTTAAACCATGTGTTCTTTGAAATGCTCCATTAAAACTTTCAGATAAATTTGTTGTCATGTGTCTGTAACGATGCCCATTATCTAAACTTACTGCCCAATAACTCTAGTCACCATTGTCTTGAGATACGATCCACTCAAAAGCATTTATGTCGAGTATTCTAATATCTCGTATCATATTATTAAACTTGTTTTGACATGGCTCATCCCTGACAATGTAGAATTTGTTTTGAATTGTACGAGTCTTATGTCCATCTCTGTGCATGTTTGCATGCATATGTCTGAGACAATGACGATTAGTGAATCTCTCTTTTGGTGGAAATAAACCACTCACAATATCCTATAGATCAGGAAATCGATCACTGATAAAACATATGTCCCGACGATCGATTATTTGTCTTAATAAATTAAGAATCATCTCCATGCTGAAATATTCTTGTTCTTTTCGGTTATAGCAAATGCGAACGAAAATAGGCTATTATTTGCATCTACTGTTGTGGTCATGTACATGTGACATGTATATCTACCATACAAATGTGTTCCATCAATACTTAAAACATGTCGAAAAAATTTGAATGCTCTGTGGCAAGGTCCAAATGATACAAACAATCTCTAAAAATGTATAGTACACTCGTTTTGGCCTCCTTGTGTCTTGAACCATGTATAGGTTTCGGGAGTGTGTTGTTCTAAAGTATGAACAAATCTATGAATATCACGATATGACTCAACCTCATTCCCATAAACAATATCCATTGCACGCCATCTGGCATTTCAAACTATCATGTAGTTAATTTCAGTCTTCAACTCATCTTTTATTTTATACATAATTGCACCCGGGATCACACTAACTTGTGCTCTAAAGGAAGGTAATATGTATTGTGCTACAATACAAATGTGCATTGACGATGTTTCACTAAAAGGACACGATTTCTGTATGTATGCTTTCTCCTATATCCTGAAACATACCAGTCCCCTCGAGATTTCCTCTCTGATGCATGCACATGCCAGTTACAATCTTCATAAATACAAACAACAATCAAAATCTTTTTGTTTGAGGCTTTGGATTTATATTGCACATGATTTTCTATACTCCATTTATGTAAGTCATATTGTATACCCATTTTTGACTTATAACTCCTACCCAACCAATAACTTAATCCAGAGTCATCGGTGGGATCAGACTGTCTCTTTACAAAGGCTACATCTTTTGCTTCTACAATTTCATTATCAAACGCGTGGGGTAACTCCTCCATCAGTTCTTCATCGGCATACTCATTATTCGCACAATAAGAGTTCCCCCTTTCCTCATTTTCTAAGGCTAAAACTAGTGAACCATATCCAAAATCATGACAACTATTACCACGCATGTTTTCTTCTAATGATCGAGATTCATTTTCAGACTCCTTACTTTCTTCTTCAGATATTGGTGTCGACAATTCATCTTCAGCATTTACTTGTGAGGAGCCCTCGATATCCTCAAACATTGTCTCATTTGTTGGCCTGATTGATTTATATATTTGTTAATTTAGATAAAGTAAATATAACATTATTTATTAATTTAAATGTGATTATTTTACCTCGATGATGATGACATATTTTTCAGACCAAAAGAGGAGGCTTCTACAAAAAGGCGAATAAATCTCGCATTAATGATTGAATTCATCATTGCTAAGGTGGATTCATCATCGGAATTGATACTATGAAGAATGTTGATCCCTCATACAACCACTTGCACGTTAAAGTAAGTATATACTGATCGAGCGGGAGACCAGTAGCTTCGGATACTCGAGCCAGTAAATCAAGGTATGTTAATTGGTATGGTAATATAAACATATATTTATTGCCCCCAATATATTTTACATGATCATCAGAGGCACTAATCGATCCACCCAATATAATAAGATCGGAACGTTGTTGGATGCCCATCTTTACTAATCAAATACATGATTTGAGTAGTTTATTTGAAATAAGGAAATAACAGTCATGTACATTTAAAAATTATGAAGTTATTAATTAATAATGTTTTAAAATTGAGCATTTACTATTCAATTATTTTACATGATAAAAAATATGACTTTTTAATGAGACATGCACGACTCCTATCAATCAGAGAAAAAATATTACTTTTTAATAAGATATGTGTGATCAAAATCTAATGTGAGATGAAAATGATGATGTATGTTAAAGAGAAATGCTCACCTTGCCTCCGTCTCTGTACATACAAGGATGCTTAGCAGAATTGAAACCTATATATATGTACATGCAATACGATGAAAACATCCTAGATGAGAAATTGCTATTAACCTGAAGACCAATATACTAATCACTCGGAGATGGAATCCAAAACTTCGGTCTTGAGGAGCTCTTCGGTGCCCACCACAGCGAGTCCTGAAAGTACTGTGTAGAGTCCCTCTCGACGTTCGATTCCAAATCTAAATGAGAAGTAATTAAAATTTGACTAAGTCCAAACGTAACTATAGGTGTATACAATGATAATAAGGTGTTAGACCTTAATTTATCGATAAACAATCCTACAACTAGGGATCAATCACATAAAATAAAGAAAAATGAAAAACGAAAAACATATGAAAAAAGGCGGAAGACCATGACATTAATATTTATTTTGATATTAATAATAATTCCTAACTTTTATTTAAATTTCATTTTTTTCAACTTCTACAGGGTAGATCCTCTTAAAAAAATTAAAACACAAACAATTGCAATTGCAATATATAGAAGATCCTAATGTACGTTTAAATGAACTAACTTTCTTTAAATATATCTAATTTTGTACATATAATTAATGATTACAATTACGAAATAAAATTAATAAATGTAAATTTACATGAATGGCGCGTGTCTTCAAATAGAGATGTTATCTGAAAAGAAAAGAATATAATCCAATATCCCCAATAATATATTGCCTTTGTTGATAAAAAGCTGCAAAAAAATCAGGTCTACGAAAAAAATCTTATTTTTACTCGAATAAGAATAGCATATTGGGAGAGGAGAGAAATGACAGAAGTATAATTAAGGGAGGAAGAGGTAGAATGAGAGAAGGAGGGAGATGTGTGAAGAATGGGTATATATAAGAAAATGGGAGAGGGGACCGTTGGTAGTTTTCTAACGACTCATTCCTAAATCGGCACCTCAGGTGTCGATTTGGAGGCAGCATCCCAAATCGGTATCTCAGGTGCCGATCATAGCTTATTTTTTAAATAAATTTTTATCATACGTATTTAATTAATTTCATTTTTTTAATAATTATTTAAAAAAGCCCTCCTCTTCTCCCATCATCTTCTCTCCCTTCCCACATCCTACCAACTGCGGCCAACACCGTGGCTTGAGAGAAGCTCGGTCCTTCCTGCACGCAGGGACAAGAAATGAAGAAGATGACTCTGATATTGTGTGTCGATCTTCAACCCCCAGAGAAGACTTAACTGTTGTTGATGTGATGTCACCCCAAGACTTGGTCTGTGGTGTGTTTGCTGCTTTGAAGGTATTGTACCAATCGGCTGATCTACCTGCGCTTTTGATTTGGGTTCATCGGAGGATCTGAGGACCAACTTATGGTATTGTCAAGGTCATGTTGGCTATTATGAGGGTCTATGCAGAGGTGAAATTACTCATGGAGGCCAGATCTCCGTCTTGATGTAGGTGTGCAGATCGTAGGTAGCACAAAGCTCCTCTCCTCCTGTTGTCTTTCTCAAGCAGCTGCAACTCAATGATACGTCAAATGCACTTGATAGATGTGTTTTTCACTACGATCCTACAACGGTTTCCTCCTAGTGGCAGTGCTGAGGTTTGATCCTCACCAAAGACCTAAAAAGGGACGATGTGACAGGGGCTCGAGCTCAAAAGCTTGGCTAATACGTGAACAGGAAAGGGGGTTAGAGAACATTGGTAGTAATGATGGAAATAGGATCTCGAGCTCCAGCCACGATGTCGGTCAGAGTTGATTGATTCTGATAAGGCAGAAAGAAGGCGGCGAGGGAAGTGATGGCGATGGTATCAATGCAGGTTGAGAGTTGGATTTTGATTTTAGACAGGTTGTAGCATAAGTTGAAGAAGAAGTGGAGAGATAGGGATGAGGAAGAAGAAGCTAAGAATGAAGAAGAGGGTCAAGAGAGCACTATAACTGGAATGTATGATTTTTCCTGAACTGTGGAGCACAAAGGCGCTCCAATTATCGCCTCAAGGTCAAGGCAGATGTTGGTCGAAGATTTGCAATGGATATGGGTGTTGCAACGTACAGAATGTCTCCACAGATCATGTATGTCAGAGTGGGTTTACGGAGGATAAGGATGAAGGGAAGAAGATAAAAGAGAAGGGGATTAAAAAGTGACATCTCAATCCTATCTATTCAATCTAATTACCCATGTGTCCTAAAGTTAATGTCCGTTTCATTGCGGATCGATGACAACTAACTCGAGGGGCACACATGATAAAATTATAAGAATGTAGGGGTAAAATTGATATTCCAAAAAAGAGAGAATCATAACTGATATTGCAGAATCTCGGAGGGGAAAGTGATAAAAATCCTTATTTTTTATCTCGAATTAATGCCTATGCAAGTTTCTGTGACCCTTTTGTATATTAATGTAACACCCACAAGTTGAAAGTTTGGTCCCTCTTTTTTACATTTGAAAAAAATGAGATCATTAACTGAGAATTGATTCATATTCAGGACTCTTTCTTGTAACTTATCATTCAAAATGTATAACAATCATCCTCATTATTTTCTCCCTTTTTGAAACAATGATTATTGTTTATCAAAGTTCTGACGGACTACCTTACAATTGGATCCTACATTTTCTTTGATATAATATTTCTAATCACCTATAAATAAAAATCAACATCAAAAATATATTCTAATCATAAATATAGTCTATTAATTAAGGGTTCTTATCAGTTGTGTCCTCCGAGATATTGCAATATCAATTACACCCCTCTCTTTTTAGGAATATCCGTTCAGCCCCTAACTTCTTCTCATTCTATCGTCTTTGCCCCTCGGGTTAGTTGACGTCCATCCCCAACGAAAACTGACGTTAACTTCGGGGACACAAGTGGAAATAAATTAAGAGAAAAATGATTGAATGGTCTTTGTTGACCCTCCTCACCCTCTCCCTCCTCCCTCCCATCATCCTCCTCCCTAGGCTATCCTCCTCGTTGGCCGACCCTCCTCCTCCTCAACCCTAGGCCAACCTCCTCCCTCCCCTCGTCCTCCTCCCCAGGCCACCCTCCTCCTTCGCCGACCCTCCTCCTCCCCAGGCCAACCTCCTCCTCCTCCCCTAGCTGACGCCCCCTGCCTCCCCTTCTCCTCATCCCGTTGCCGACACCATCCTCCCTCCCCTCCTCCTCCCAGGTCAATCCCCTCCTCCCTCTCCTCCTTCTGCTCATGTGGCCATCGCTCTCCTTCCTCCCATCGTCCTCCACAGGCCGACCCCCTCCTCCCTAGGTTGACCCCCTGGATGATGCCCTCCTCTCCTTCGTCCCCAGTGATGGGTACATCCTCTGATCCAACCTCGTCCTCAGCATCCCCGTCGAGGCCCTCGCCTCCGCCACCACCCATTGCGCCACCCCCTCCTCCCCTTCCACGACCACACTAACTCCACCTTTGTGTAGCTCCCCCTCTACCAGTTCATCGACGACTCTGCCCCCTCCCTCACCCCTCTATCCATCGTCACCATGCACGACACCTTCGATGATATCGTCCTCCTCAAGTCACTCCTAGAGACCTACCTCCACAACAGCAAGATTGCCATGTTGATCCTCGTTGACGCCTTCGCCATCGAATTATGCCAGCGATCGAGCAGATGTTTGATGTGCTCGTGACTTTCTCTGTGGGATTTCTTCGGTTCCCTGGAGCTCATGGATCTCACGGAGATCGTATGTCACATGTGCGCTTAGAAGTTGGTCCAAGTCGACAAGTTCGACCTGAAGATACGTGCAAAGATCATGATCGACATTGATGAGATCGAAAGTGATAAATTTCTGATGGATCAAAGGTCATACAGTCGTTCGAGAAGCTCAAGATCGATGAACCGTGATTAGGAGGAGGAGGAGGGTCCTAGGAGGAGGATGGGTGAGGAGAGTGTATGGACACTTATGCCCCTCTTAACCACACCATGGTTTGAAAAAACCACGGTTAAGTTTAATTTATTAACGGTTAAAGTGACGGAAGCGCACAAGTGATATAATAACAAGAAGTCGGAGGTATAACTGATATTCGTAGAAGAGGCATAACTGATAATGGAATATCTCGAAGAGGCACAACTGATAAAAACCCATTAGTTAATATTTTACGTTTCATAATATTTGACATTCCAGCCTTCCAAACAACCTAACACTAGGAAACTAGTTAGGCTTCCATCAAAATCTACAATTTAAACCAGGCCAATTGCATGGGTACCCCTCCCGTCACATATTTATTTATTTATTTGCATTCGCACGTGCCATCCTTTTTATAAAAGTTCAGATCATATGTCCCTTTTTAAATTAATTTAGGATATGGATTTATTTTTACTATTTATTTCAAATGTATTCTTTGTCCTCTGTTTTTTTCCTCTATACGACCATATTGCTATTATAACTTCGACCCGTAATCAAATTTGATTTTAAAAAGCCCAATATTTTTTAAAAAAGCGGAAGAACTCTAGTTTTTTAAAGGGCATGTTGGTGTTTGGCTCGCAATTTTTTATCAAATATTGTTTCTTGACTTTGTTTTCCTTATAGACTTTAACCATTTCAGTTATTTTTATTATTTTAGAAGTTAGTTGGTTTTTGATTTATTTTAAACAGGGTATTTATACAGTGTCCTTCCAAGTTTTTTCAATACCACGTAATCCCTTACCTTTTTTTGCAATTATATTTATATTCTACACTCTTGCAAAATTCATAGTAGTATCCTTTTGTTAGTGAAATATACGGGCAAAAGTGTGATAACTAAAGGGCATTGTTGTGGATTTTCCAAAAATATAAGGACACATGTATAAGTGCAAGAGAAATAGGGGTATAAGTATTATTGGAAAAACTCGAGAAAACATAGGTGCAAAATTTCCTTTAGATAATCATTTTTTGAACTTGAACTCGATGATGTTTGTTGCTCATCAAGTTATATCTATATCCAAGTGTTCATACATTTTTAGATGATCGTGTATTGGTTCTATTTCTACTTGGTTAGATCAAATAGACAAGAAAGATAAAACGAGTTAGGAAAAATCATGTATCTTAATGATGCCGACTATGAACCATGGAATCAATTTATTTTAACTACTTAGATATATCCATTTAAATGGTCTAGTGGTAGTGTAGTGCGCCTACCACCCAAAAGATCAGGGTTCAAATCCTCCTTGTTGGGGTTGCATTAGGTAAACAACTAATGTAAAAAATAGTCAAATCTTTCAACATAGATTTGAGTAAGAATCCATGTAACCGAACCTATTTATAGTGGGAGAAGGCTTCACCATTTTTTTAGATATAATATTCACTAGATGAGATCATAACCCGTGAACAATGAGAGAACATGTATAACATAACCAAAAGCTCCGTGTTCACACATGGAGTTGAAACTCTTAAGGGTCTTCAAGACCTTGAGTCCGTTTGATTACCGGGTTACCTCAGGATAACCCGGTTTATCCAGCTCCATTCCTGGGTTGGAATTCCATCACAAATCAATATGACATCACATCACATTCCTTATTCCAACACTTTCTAACCCTCATAACCATCCAAACAACTACTGTTCAAGGTAGGTTATCCCAACCTACCCCATCCCGATAACCGAACAGGCACAGTATGATTTTACAAGCCTTGGAATGTTATAAACAAGAAAGATCAATCCATATTAGATGTGACTTTTGAACTTCTCTTACACACGTATAAGTCATAAAGGAATCAAACATAAGTTTACAACACATAAAATAAGATAAGCGTCATGGCCAAGAACCTGATGAATGTAGATTGGTTGATTCCAAAAAGGATGCAAATAGCGACAGTACATACATACTTACATGAATGTACATAGCTATGGACATATTTATGCGTGTGTAAGCATGCACGTGCGCTTGTGCGCGTGTGAGTAGATGGATCAAGCATGTATGATCCATCCAATCCTTACATACCTAATGCATTCATTCACACACTCACCCATCCATCCATGCATCCATCCATCCATAATGCATACATGCACGAACACATACATAATATCCATCCATCCATCCATCCTTGCACATCTTCAACGTGGAATATAAAGCTCTTTAATCCCATTTTCAACATGATCCTTCAACTTCAAGTTAATCTCTGAACTTCATAACAGAAGTCAACACTATTCCATTCTCAGCCTTTTCTGATTAATCACACAAACCCAAGAAAATCTCTCTAAGTTGCATTTGATATGATGTGTATTTCACGCCTACTGTTGCAACTCCTGCTTAATTTCTTCATAACACCATAATATGAAAAACAACCATCACTGCAAGTTCTTGTTTGATTCAGGGACCAAAGGGAGATGAGAATCCCTGCAAGTCAGTCAGACACGAAGAAATCTAAATTGCAAAAATAAGAGAAAGGCCTCAGATTTCTGAACCAGCATCAAAATTACAAGAGAGAAAGTGAGCGCATCTCAATGCAGCTCACTTTTCATCAGAACTGTTCTTCCTACAATCTAATAAATTTCCAATTTCACTATACAACAACTGATACCATCATCCCATCTCCATTAGCATGTCAAAGATTAACAATCAACATTGATACCTTTCTCCGTCAACGCCGATCTCTTCAGACGTAGCAAAATGATGCGCATTCTGAGGTTAGGGGACAAAATTAGGGAGTTGCCACACTCTAACCTGATTAATGTACATACCCGGTCGATGAGATGGCCAACATGTGGTTCGTCTACGCGTAGCACCAGAGCCTCTTATCTAACAAAGCTTTCCATTCCCCATGGAGCCCTTGTAGGTTTGAGTTAGTTTGTGATACCATGTCATACCTCTTGAACATCTGCACACAAAAAATGCGGCGACGATGTTGAGAGTTTACTTAAGAAATGGAATGGTTGGAATTTGTTCGGAACAGAATTGATCAACAATACATCAGCAGCAAAAGATCAAAAAGAAAACACACATCCGCACTCATAACACAAGGATGTATGATGGCTCGTCGATGTGCCTACATCCATTGGTTACATTGAACTCTCTTTTCTTTTATGAAAACACGATGGGGGAGGGAAAATATTGATTTTCTCGGGGGTTCTCACTTCGAAGCCCCGGTATATAGTTAGAGTTGGCGACAAACTGACTTATATAATGGTCTCGCATGTTCTTGCTCTTCAGAGTTCTTTCCCTCCAAGAGCACGAAGAATGCGGAGAATAGGACTGAATCTACATGGCTATCACCTTCTTTCGCCAGATCTTCCAACCTTTTCAAAAGTTCACTGCCTCCTGACATGACTGTACCAATGAGCATCTTCCCAAAAGGCCATTCTTTTAGTGCTAGGGTTTAAAGGGTTACATGAATTTACTAATATACCCTTGATACATAAAAAATTACCAGTTGGTTAGAGTTGATTCAACATGTATGTTAAAAATCACTCTTCAAAAGCGAAAACCGAACAGAAATTTATGATTTTGTGCTGAGATAGTCAGTTATACCTCTTGAAGATCTCTAAAGAACAAATGCCTAGTTTGAAAGGAACTTTTGAGGAAATGGTAATGGTAAATGATGATTCTTTTTAACTAGGATCTTTGGCTACTTAGTTCCAATGCAGCAACTTGACTTGGATTGAAGGTTTGGAATAATTATCCAGAGGAGGTATGACTGTAATCTCTATTCTCAAGTCATAACTCTAGGCTCTTATGCCCTTGTTAGTTCTGGTTTCTACTTGCATTTACAATAACTCAAGTATTCTCTAGTCTTTCATGGAAAGGTTAAACCATTTATTAACGATAACCAGTGAACCAAGAAATTCTAAGGAAGATGAATAAATGCAAACAAGATAAACTGTTAGATTAGGTTTAGAACTACCATCGTCATTGAGGTCGATGGATAAGTGAGCTGTCGGGCCTTGGTTCTCGATGAAGCAGCTACGGGTAGGTGTGCTTGGGGTTAAGGGGGGAGTGAGGGAGATGGTGTCATTTGGGCATTGCAGCCCAAAGGGCACATGAGGCTTCAACCTCTGGCTTAAGTACATTTCAAAATCTGAAGGAGCCAAGCCATCTGCATCCTTTTTCCACTTGAAGAATTTCCTGACATAAAAATGCCACAAAAATGCTGTCAGAAGATTAGAAACGCATACATATACATGTTAATATTAAGTGAAATTTAGTTTTAGATTGCCACAAGACAAGCCGTGTAAATATGCCACTCTTTTTCTAGTATATGCATATGAGACGTTTGATTGCCATGGATTTACCTGTCTTTTTTCTTGTCAAGGTACCTTTGAAGGGATGCTCTCCTACCCATTGGTCCTTCTGCAGAGACGTGATAGATTTTGGAGTTATAGAAGTTATCTTTACTCAACAAAAAGAAACTTCGTGGGAGTAAAACTCTAACTGATTTTAATTGATTTCTATGGAAACATTTGGCTATCAAATGTGAAATATGGAATTCATGAGTGAAACTCTGATTGGGGAATTCTTTAGTACCGTATGTAGGAGTTAGAAAACTTTGAGTGGATTATGTATGTGGTTGTTTCCAAACCTATATGAGCATATGTTAAGGAAAGATTGTGTTGGATTATTCAATTGTATTAATTTCACATATACACGTGTGTGCATACCTCGCCTTTTTGATGGGCCCTGAATCAGCGTTTTTGTAGCCGTGAGAAGGAGATAAAGATCTCGCCTGAGAAAAACATGTAACGTCCCGGGCTTAGATCCCGGTCTGTTATTGAGGAACACTGACCTGACAACTTGTTGAGTTCAGGCCCAATTGAACCCGTTGACAACCACCCAAAATGCTTAAACCCAAGTTGTCAAGTAGTAATCCCAACCACTTATATACCACACCCATACTTTGTGAGTTTTCCATGTGGTACTATGTTTGGGGTAGGGTGTTACAACCTCCCCCACTTATATTCGCAACGTCCTCGTTGCGACATGGCCCATCACTTATTCCCAATGACAGTGACTGATGCACGCTCCGAGTAGCTTTTTCCTCCAACCTCTTTGTAGGGGCGGCTCCACCTCTCGGGTAGCCCTTTCCACTATCAGAGGGAAATTGGCTCTGATACCATTTGTAACGTCCCGGGCTTAGATCCCCAGTACGTTATCGAGGAAAATTGACCCTGACAACTTGTTGGGTTCGGGATCAATTGAACCCGTTGACAACCACCCAAAATGCTTAAGCCCAAGTTGTCAAGTAGTAATCCCCACCACTTATATACCACACCCACACTTTGTGAGTTTTCCATGTGGTACTATGTTTGGGGTAGGGTGTTACAAAACACAACATAAAGTCTTTGTCTTTGTTGCTTTTCTTTTCCTTACATGTGACCTCGCATTGCCAAGTTGGACCTGGGCATAGATTCATGATGTTTAGCCATTGGTTTTACTTTTTCATTGGCAACGTTAATCCTCTTGATCATTGTAATTAACGATTCTCTCCCACCAGCTTGGAAATGAATGAAGATACGATATAGATTTTTCCCATCAAATGAACTTGTGAGCACCAACCTTGGTACTTCTCAAATTCATGTTCTCTCTATGAGATGACTATGATCAGAGTGCACCAATCAACTATTCCGAAAGGTTTTCATTCAAAATTTCAAACTACGTATACTATGGATACTGGAACATCAACTCCCTTCCTTTGTTTTGGGAGCAAGGAGGATTGTATTAACGAGCTTCATGTCTGTGGACGATCAATGGAGACATTAGAGGGGAAAGAAGAGCATAGATTGATCAACCTTTTTGTGAGACACACACTTATTGATGAGATTGAAAATATCGTGGAATTTCTTTTGTAACTGTTAAGATATTTGTGTTATCATGTTCTTTCTATCTTGTTTATTTCTATTGTCATGTCTCTGTAATTTACCCATAAAGCTTTTCTCCTATATAAGAGAGCTCTAGGGTTAGATAATTATATGGCTTTTTGTTTCCCTTTCCACATGGTATCAGAGCGACAGTCCTAGACCGGAGTCTGTGCCCTAAAAACCTAGCCTCTACCAAAAGCCCTAGCCGTTGCGGGCCCTGAGATCTCCAACGCCGCCACCCAAGTCCATGCATCACCGCCAGCAGGTTCTCTCGCCGTCGCTCGCAGGTTCCAATCTCGGTTGCACCGCCGAAGGACTCTCCCCGCTACCGAAGGCGTCACCTACCACCGTCGAAGGCTGATCGGCCGCCGCCGAAGATCCAAGCACCGCCACCCACGCATCCGCCTGTCCTCGTTGAAGGATATGGAAATTATCCTCAAGCGCATCACGGAAGCGTGATCGTTGTATCGGATACGACGAAGAACGACTAGTCGTACTAGTTATTCGGTGCAACGGAATTTAAAATTTTTTTCATGTGATGAAACCACATGATCCAAGAACAATTCTCGGACCGTTTCATCTATAATCACAACAAGTATAATGCAATACCTCTTGAAGCGTGATTGATCAAGTCTCTAAAGAAAGAGACCTCCTGTCTCAAGTCCGATCGTCGGTGAGACCGCTTGCGAACGCGGGGATGAACCGCGTTGTCCTCGCAATCCAAGAAATTGATCCAAGCGTAGTTTCTCCTGATCTCGTCGCACGAGATCGAACGTCTCCTTCGTGAGAGAAAATCTCCAAGAAGACAGAGAACCGAAGAACGTCGAAGCGGCGGCACGGTGGCGAAGGCGACGACGATTCTCTCCTTTAGAGTTTGGTGGACGGCCACCAAGTAGAGAGAGAAAGAGTTGGCATGTATGGAGAAGAAGGGAAGAAAGAGAGTCCAAAATTACATGTCCATTAGAGAGCATGGTATGCCTCTCTATTTATAGAGTTTTGGGATCCATGGATCTCAATCCATGTGACATACAAAATCAATGGATGAGATTGTTGGTAAAACCAACAAAATTAGATCAAAATATATTTGAAAAAATCAAATACAAATTAATCCAAAATTACACCAAATAAATAAGGAGAGAATATACATGGAGATTACATCTCCATGTACATTCCATATGGACGGCCACCCATTCCTATTTGGAATTGGGTACCGCCCAAGCTTTCCATGAGGAGAGCGATCTCATGACATGTCATGAGATTGCATATCTCCATGGAAATCTCTTTATTTATTTCCAACAACTTTTGTTTGGTTTATTCATAAAAAATAATTCATAATTATATTTGAGAATATTGCAATCTTACCATGGGATAATTGTGAATCATATTCACAACCCAAAACAACATATAATTTACATTGTCAATTAATTACACAATGTGTATCCAATACACATAATAATTAATCAACACATATAAATTATAATTAGCTCTCTCTAATACATTATAAATCACGTTTATAATATATTATGAATAATTGGATATTTCTATCCACATTATTCTTATCCATAATAATTAAATCACATTTAATTACATTGGATAATTTCTTCATACATCAATATTATTAAATCACATTTAATCATCATTTCTTCATTGCTTAGATCTTATGGAATTATTCTCGAACCCTTCAAGAATAATGCGATCTCTCCGCAGATACTTGGAGATAAGGACATGGCGATTGTATTGTTCCACGTATAGTGACATGGATATTGAGATCGTATCTCAAATCCAGATCGCGGGCCTCCCATAGATGCTTGATTAAATCAAGACCGCAAATCTAATCTTCTCATTGCATCTGAATCACATTCAGATCAATGTCCAACATTTGGATTAAGATCAGATTACTTCTCTACCGAGAGGAGTCACTAAAATCCAGACCCGTTTCATCACTCCCTAGGAATGGAAGCATCATGGTTATACACTCGTTTATGATCACATCACCCTCAGGTATTCCCAATACCTGTACATCCTACATACTGGAAGACCTAGAATAAACCTTAAGTATTAGATCAACTTTACATTGTCTACTTCATGGTTTTATCAGTAAGTTTCTCATTCGATCATTGGGAGTCGGTATCGATCATATACTTTCCAAAAGCATATATCATACCTAGATCTTGATCATATACTTTCCAAAAGTATATATCAAACCTACAAATTCAGTCAAGCTTCCAAAGCGAGACGACCATGCACATGGAATTTGATTCTTCTCAATATCTCATGAGTGAGCTCATGCCTTCCGGTTCAGTAACTGAACATGTATGATCCCTTTGAGAGATCGTATTACTCATATGCCCTTATATGCACACCAGCACGCCGGTGTATAGACCTTGGTTAGGTCATCAACCTATTGGTCTGCCAAATGTACATACTTAGACATATAGTAACACATCTGTTTCCGGTCAGAGGATGCGTGCCTGTATCGTGACAGCATACGATATAGGACTTTGGTTATCTCGATCTCGTTAAGTCAACTCTTTGATCTAACTAACCTGACACCTCCGAAACTCTATTCCTATGCAGAGGACCTGCATCAAGAGGTCGGTCAGATATCAACCTTTAGAGATAAGGATTGCCATCTCCTACTCAGGCTGGAGATCATCTCTTAATAATCATTTGACGGTGCTTGATGAGTCCTCAATCTAACTCTTTAGATATTCATTCAAGCACCAACCTCTATTATTCAATAATTGAATCAACAGCTGTATGATTATTAAGATGGCCATGGTACATAACCCTAATTGTACTAAGGGACCTGTTATGCAAATTATTCATTCTTCATTCCAGATCAGGGAATGATATTTTGCAATAACATTTATTGCATAATGGTTCGCCGTGGGCTCGCATTTCCAACAATCTCCCACTAGCCTAAAGAGCCATTAATGGGCTAATCATTTAAACCCGCACTCATGTGACAATCATAGGCTATTTAGAAAATAGCTAGGTAAGCTGATCAGTCACTCTGTTCCCGCGAGACTATGTCAAGTCCTTTTACGGCACTTGCATATCCCCAGTAACAGTGCTCGCATCTAATGTGAATGTTGCATCTTATGCAATCAATACTCAATCTTGTTAAAAACTATAGTGTCCTTGATACTACGGCTTAACAATTATCATAACCAATATTTCCATAATCCTTATCAGAATACCCTTATTCCTGGAGATCTCTATCTCTCAAGGTATCTACAGTTAAGACCTTTTAGATCTCTATCTATAAAGTCTTGAGCTTTGAAGATAAGACTTTGAGATCACTATCTCAAAAATCTTGTCACCAATGAAGATTTTGTTATTACTGCAACCAAGTGTTTTATTTCCATAGTAGGATTAGTAACAGTTTACTACTCCCACTACATGGCAGCTATCTGGCTTTTGTACACATCCAGTACACACCCGGTTTCTCAGAACTGATGCGCAAGGGCAAGTAGTTCTAGCATTCACTTCCTCAACTCTTTGAGGTGATGTCCCTTTAGATAGGTCAGTACCATATCTTAAGGGATGGAAGCCATTCTTGGAATTTTCGATAAAATGGAATGTCCAAGATGTACTATTAATGTGACAGTCCCAATACCCTCTTCTCTTTGCTCCTGAACAATTTCAGAACTAAGATCTAAGAGGTATCCTTGAGATCATATCTCAAGTTATGGAACAACCAGATAATAAAACACTTATTATTATCCTTATATCATTTTAAATGATTAGGATATCATCTAAATTTAGCACAATGAACACAAAGGCACTCCCATTAAGCTTCACATGGCTCATCAAGATTCTATCTGAAATCATAACAATTATAATTCCATCAAATCTTATGGTCCAACTTCAAGAAGCTTATTTGAGTCCATAGATGGATTACTTAGATTGCACACATTTCTTTCCTCAACCATGAAGCCCTGGGGCTACTTCATGTGAATATCCTCAAAGAGGTATTCGTAGAGGAATGCAATATTGACTTACATCTTGAAGATGCAATAGTCAAATTGTGTAGCTAAGGTTAGCATTATTCTGATGGTTTTAAGCATGGTCACCGAAGAGCAAGTCTCATCGCAAGCAATGTCTTCCCTTCCGGTGTGTAACTCATGGCTACTAACCATGCCTTGAAGGTCTCTACCTTCTCATCAGGTTCCCTTTCTCTTGAAGATCCATTTACACCTTTATAGGTCTTACCCATATAGGTGGATCCTCGAGGGTCCATATACAACACTTGTATATGAAGTCTACATTAGACTTTTATTGCTAACATCTATCTATCCATGCTATGATCTTCAGAAGCTTCATCACATGAAGTTCGATCATTGTCAGATTTCTCTGATACATGGAATCCATCCTCAGAGGTATTAGTGTCTCATCTTCAATTGTCCTTTTAGTTTCCAATTTCAGGAGCCTCATTATCTTCTCAAGATTAAATGAGTTCCTACACTTCATTTTCATCTTGATTCTCAAGAGTCTCAACCTCTAAGAATCACATTCTCAGAGATGAGATATTTTAAGAATCTCAAGGTCATAAAGTAGGTATCTAATACCATCCTTTATTTTCCTAATGAAGCAGCACTGTCAAGTGCTCAATTCCAGCTTACTTGCATGGAATTATATGTAGTCTCTACTACATATATACCTGGATACTAAGCGGAATTTATGCTAAAAATTCATCATTGATCGAATCATGTCACACATGATCCAATTGTATCTCCCTACAACTCTATTGAGTTTAGATTCATTAGGAGGAGTCAGATAGGAATGATATTCCTTTCTCCATAAGGTATACCATGAATTCATCTAATAGGTATTGATTACCTAGATTAGACCAAATTCATTTTCATCTTCCTTCAGACTTTGGTTCCAAACCAAAATTATGAAATCTTTGAACATTTCAAAGGTTTCTTTAGGTGAAGAGAAGAAATCTCATATCATACATAATCATCAATAGATATCACATATCCATAATGTTTACTATGATATAGATGATCCGCATACATCAATATGTATGAGATCCTAAATACCTTGACATCTTACACCATTCCCAAAGAAGGGTGTATTGGACATTTTACTTTGAATACAATATTCATAAGTATGTAAGTTTTGAAATTTTAGACATTCTAAAGTTTCATCTCTTACTAGTATGTTGATCAAATCAATAGACAAATGTCCAAGGCTTGATGCTAGATCATTGTCAAATGATTTTCATCTTCCTATTTATCTTAAGGTTCAATTTCAACATTTAGAAATGTTAATGAACCATTCATTAATTTTCTAATTTAGTGGAGTCCACTAGATTACTTTCTGAAATATCTTCATCATAACTCTTTATGATAGGTCCATTCCAGAATTCATGTTTATTTCCAACTTTTAGAAACAAACAATGAGTGCATTCTAATGTCTAGGTCATAGAGACATTCTCTAAGACTAAGGGCTCTCCCACTGAAATTATGAAGTCTAGTGATCCAATGGAAATTATTGCAACAATTGCATCAATATCCATGTGGATAACTACAAACCTTAAGATCAAATTCTCCAATCTTCTAAAAACATATGCAACCCATTGCAAGTGTTATAGAAGATTGAGATACAATTATAAAACTTTATCTTATTCAATAAGCAAGCCAATATCAATGATTTATGTAGATTATTCTGATGCTCTATCCGAGTCCTTCTCTAAGGATTCTAGACAGACTTGATAGTCATACTACCAACACATCAACTTATTGCAGTATTGACATTCATCCAACTCTTTGGATGACATATGGAAGTCATAGATGTACAATCAACACTTTGACCATACTTCTTACTCGGGTCCAACCCATGCTTCCACTGCGCTCCCTTTATCCATAAACAACCATTGCTTAAGACTAAGGATCTCTTATGTCAAATTCAAAAGAATTCAACGTAAGAGCATTTCAACATTTATACATGCTTCATTAAATTCATACAATATGAATATTATGAAGCTTCATAAATGACTAGAGTATAGATAGTAGAATAATGACACTCATCATGTCTACATCCATCTAGACTCATAAAACATTGGTTCAGGTAGGTATTCAAACATTTTGAATACATCATCTCTTTTGGAGCCACCATTAAGCATGATGCAGAGAACCATGTCATTCATGATTAAATGTCAAGAGCATATACGTATGTCAGAACAACTTCTTAGATTTTATAAGGATTAATTGACAATTGTGATCATCATTGACATGTCACTTCCAAAGTACATTCGATGAGATCAAGACTATAGAGACATACAAACCCTAGGGTTGTAGTTCTATTATCTATTAAATTGTCATTCCTCAATAATATGAGGAAACTTGCACATTGCAACCACATACATTATGTGTCCAATGCAAGTACAATATCTGGATCATGAGTCCAATCCATGATATTTTACTGGTTATTATTGAGTATAACATTGAGTGGGTTTGATGAAGGATTATCTGAAATAAGAAATTTGCATATGTATATATAAATATATATACACACATATTTTACTTTGATTTAGGAATTTTTATATCAAAGTTGTCTTGCCTTGTCAACACTGAAAGTTCATTCCCTTAATCGCTTTCAATGTAAGAGATATACTTACCATTATATCTCAAGCAAGATCTGGGATCTTCTTCCTTATCTATGTTGCATCCCAATAATATGAGAACCTAAAACTCGGATAAAAAGAAGCGGGAACACATTCCGCCTCGCAAGTCCAACTTGCATCTCCCAATTCGATCTTTAACACCCGGGCCCACTACCCCTAAGGCGATGTCGACCCGTCATTAATTGAACCAACCGTCAACAGGAATACAACTCGCTATGCGCAATCCAATATCGCCCCAATAATATGAGGACCCGATATTTGGGGTCACTACGCATACGTCCTTACTCTTTCGAGAAGCGACGAGCCCGATCCAGATGCGCTTGCATACATGAGCTGTCACTTCGGACAGACGTCTCCTACATACAATCCCTGGCGACGGAACCCTCCGCCTTGACGGGAGACCATGGATGTCACTTATGTGATCCTCCATATCATATTCAAATTCTAATTAATCACTATGAATCATATTCATTATGATTAATTCTTCCAAGGGAAATAACATCTCTATTCATAATAGTGTGTTTTAATTTTAATTGGATTCCAATCAATCTAATCATATTAAATTAATGATCCAATTAATATCCAACAAATATTTTATTGTTACTTGAATTATGGTATTATCTCAAATACGTATTATTTCGAATTTTAATAATTAGAAGCATTATACTAACCCTACCCGCTGTCATGACCAGTACCGACGAGAGTGGGACGGACCACATACGTCGCAACCCTGATGAATCTCGTATTCATCACTCTAAATCTCATTTATTAAGCTCAAATCCCTAAAATCAACGGCATTTCGGCATCTATTCTGTATAATTAGCATTCATGCATGATTTCATAAGAATTGCATTTTAACATAATTTTCTGCACAAAATAAGAAGCCAAAAATCCAAAGCCAAATTGACCTGTAAATAGCCTAACTTCCCAATTTTTTAACTCATTCATGCTAACTCCGAATGACCCAAAACCACCTCCATTGTGTATAGACCACTAACAAGAATAAAGGAAAAATACAAAAAAATAACTAACCCAGATAAGTGGACCAAAAAAACCAAACCCTAGTTTCAGGATTTCCGGACTAAAAAAACCTCATATCTTCCTCATCCAGTGTCCAATTTAATCCTACTCACTTTTGAACTAATGTACAATCAATTATCTTCAAAACAAGATCAAGTTCAAGTGAATCGGAGCTCATATGTGAAAGTTGGGTTTTGGGCCTCTTTTGTACATTGTGTATTTTAGCTATTTTTGACCTAATATTTTATGTGCATATTTTATTAATTAATAAAAATCCAAAAAAAATTGATTAAAGTGTCTTTATTTATCTTTGATTTTACCGTAATTTTTCCGGATTTTTATCTGATCTTAAAAATGACATAAAAATTATAAAACCCAAAAATCATAGTATTCTATGTACATGGGATACCCCAAAAATTCACTTTGTGCAAATGATCGATTTTGGTTTCGATATCAAGAAAGTTCTAGATCTCATCGAGACGAGCAATCTTCGTGAAGAAATTTTTTCGATCCAAGGTCATTTACTATTTCTTATTGATTTTACAAGGTATTTTATGTTTGAATTTTCAGGTACTAACACGTGGCAACACCTGGTGCCACCACGTGTCAGCCATTTTCCGCATTTTTATAATTCATTTTATAAATAATAATAATAATAATAAAATAATAATAATAAGATAAAAAATAAAAAAATAGACGCACGTGTGTCGCACGTGCCTTCAAGGCACGCGCTCCGCACGCGCGTCCCCTCTTCGTCTCCTGCTAACACGTGGCGCGACGGGCGCCATCCGATCAAGCGCGATCAGACGGTGCCTGCGTGTCGTCCACCTCGCGCCCCCCACTTTCCCTAATCACCGCCCCCGCCCCCACAATCTCGCCGCGAATCCTGCCATCCCCTCGATGTCGCCTATCTCTGATCACCTCCCTCTTCCGGCTCCAATCTCGCACCGTCTTCCCAATCCGATCCCTCGTCCGATCTGCACCCCGCGTATTCTAATCAGATCAAATCCCCCCACCATAGCTTTCCTTCCCCGACATGCTACTACCCCTATTTAAAGAACGAAGCCCGACCGAGGTTCTTCATCTGCCGTTAGCCCCCTCCAGTAGTGACAGACCGTACATCATCGGCGTGATCCGGGGTCTTCATCCTCGTCGCAACAACACCTCCAGGTCGCTGCTCTTGCTCCGGCGATCTGCCGCCGAGCCTATCCTCCAGGTATACTCCCTCCCCTTCTTTCTCTCTCTCTCTATCTCCAGTTACTCCCCCTTGGACCACCGACGTCAAACACCACAACGCCACCTGCTTCATCGAGCATCGTCTTCGACTCCATCAACAACACCGCCTTCAGCATTGCCACTTCACGCGCCCTTGGCTTCATCAGTCCACCACTTCACCGACGACCCACGACCGTTTGTCGGCCAGCTTCCTCGCTCAACCGACGCTTCGCCAACAACGTTCACCTCCGACAGCCATCACCAAGGCCCAGTTCATCATCGCATTGCAACCTCGACCGCCCACCATCTGAGTTGGCCCCTCCTCTTTTGCATCTAACGCGTATCCCCGGAGTCCAGCACCGCCACGCCTCCGCCGCTGAAGTTCCTCCATCAGTTGCCGGACCTCCAGCCATCTCCGCCTTGGCCATACGGCCTCCAGCCACTGGAGCCCAGCGCACCGCCGCCAGCCACCGGGTGGAGGGCCCGAGACCCCCGCTCGTGCTTCGCGCGTGCGTGGGGGGAACTTCAGCCGCACGTAACCCACGGGTCACGTGTTACTCACGTGCCCGTGGGCAAATTGCAAGGAAGCCCTTGGAAGACTCTCTATTTGTGCACGTGTCCAGCCGTCCAAGGAGCACGTGCGAGGCACGTGCTCCCTTGGGAATTTTTGCAGACTCTCCCCCGAAACTTTTGGTATTTACATTACAGCCCCCTGCAGTCTTATACTTTTATTTTATTTATATTGATTTGCATCTGTACCCCTGTTCCCCATTATTTCTAGACCTCTATTTGGCATTATTTTATTAATATAAAAATAGCATATTGTTTTTCAATTGATTCTCTACACTGTGGGCAATTTTGTGATTGATGGTTAATTAATAAATAATTGTTTTGTAGAAATTTGCATATTTTGCCCATTTCTTGCTCTGAAATTCATAGTTGATTAACTATTGCTATAAAAATTCCCGAAAAATCAGATATTGTAGAGTTATTTGTGATAGACATTGTGCCCAAAAAGATTTACATTTGCTTGCATACTTTGATCTATAAAAATCATTTTACATACTTTAGTATTTAATTTTAATAGGTATTAAACCCTATATTTTCGAGGTTTACGATTTTTCTGAGATCCGTCACCTAGTGATAGATCTTAGATAATTTTATTTCTTGAAAATAAGTAGGTTTAATATTTATTATAATTAAATATTAAAAATCATTTTGTTTGCATTTAAAAATCCAAAAAAATTCATATTGATCCAAAAATTCCAAAAAAATTAAAGTGCATACATTTCATTGTATTTTACTTTGTGGCCAAATTTCATATTTTTCGGACACAGTTTGATTGAAATTTACATTGTAGTCCTAAAATTGGCCAAAAGTGCATTTTGCATCCCTTTATTGCATTCAAAATTCCAAAAAAAACCGCCTCGAAAATCGAACACAAACTTTGATAGACATTAATTTAGGTTGTTCCTTTGCCTCCTTATGATCGACCTTGGGACTTGCCTAAGTAAAATAAACATAAAACCACGAGATTAAAAATTGAATAAATTATTTGTGGTATTTTCTTGACCGTTTCCGATTGCCGCCTACAACGCACGAATAATCATTCTTTAAGCCGAACGATAAACACATTTGTAAACGCAGCTATTTCAGATTCGTCAGATGGCACCGTTGCCGGGGAGGCAAACGGCTTAGATTTTTGTCTTGACAATTTTCTTTCGGTTTTCCACATTCGGGTAGTCTGACCCCCGAATTTCTCATTGTAAATTTCATTTTTTCCTGCAATTTATTTTCAGCATTTATTTTTCATATATTTTTGAGTCACTCTCTTACATTTTCTCTCTTATTTTTCTTGCGAGGTACTTATTGTACGTGGAGCGATTTTTCAAGAAACCGAAGCATCTTCACCGAAATCCTAAAAAACCGCAATTAATTTAAGATCGAGTCGAGTCGTGAGAGAGCGTAGAGTCTAGGTTTATTTCTGCAAATTTTAATTCTTGTAATTAATTGCTTATTTACAGCGGTGTTCATTTGGACTCTCGCGTGTGTAAACAAGACCTCTGACTTTATTCTGTGGTGTGTCGTGGCCTGTTTCACTCTCCGGTGAGGGTGGGGCCCGACTTGAGTGGCGATTAGGTTAGACCTGCACATACGACTCTCAGAGCATTTTTAATCCTTGATTGTGCTCGTAGGATCTTAAGCCACACCGCACTATTAATTGAGACGCACCTAGATCGTTCAACTTAGCCAAAATTCAACTCAATTCTTCCCCGCTAATAGAATTTTCTGCTTAGGTGCGGTTTTTCATCGGCTTGCATTTAATCTAGAATAAATTTTTAATTTCTGTCTAGCATCCCACATAGAGATTGCGAGGAGGCACTGTAAGTCTTCTAACTGAGCATACATCATCGTTTTTCGCGTGCATTGGTTTTCCCCGAACTCCTCCCTCTTGTTTTATCATATAATTTTAAAGGAAATTGGGACTGGACGGTAGACGTTTATTTGTGCTCATCTAATTTCTCAGTGATCACCTCATTAAAATTGGGACTGCTAAACAAAGCCGATCTTAAAAAAACCCATAAAATCAAGAATTTCTGCGGGAGAGCAACCCCGACATTGTTTGATTTTATCTTGCAACGAGGAGAGAGACGCACACTAGGATAGAGCCAAGCCAAGATTTTCATAAAGACTACTGATTTTAAAAACGATTAGCTACTTTTCAGTGAGGAATACGGGTAGCCGTTATATGGTCCGGACTTCCTTAACAGAGTGGGTGATTTAAAGGACACTGCGCAAGGCTCCGTCCTTAAGGAATACTGGTAGCCGTTTCACGGTCCGTACTTACACTTATACTGGCTGAAAGTTGATGCAACTAGTCGTACGAACTCGGGACAGTCTTTAAGGAAATATTGGCACCTAAAAGCTCGTTTAAACAGCTTGCAAGACTTGAATTCTCACCAATTAAAACTAACAAGATAATTGGCCGAACTCTTACGGCCTTCACTGTGTGAGTTGGTGAAAGAAATCTTTGTATTGTGTTTGGTTTGTGCATAGAAACTAAGCAATCAACGAATACCGCACACTTGTGCCTACATCATAATCCGCAAACCTCTTGTTGCTCTCGAGAATGGAAGATTGTGGTAAATTTCGTTCGGACTTTGCGAACCATTCTACCACTACCACAAATTCTCCAATCTCAAAAGTTCAGAGAGACTCTTCGACTGAACCTTCTTGGACACTGGGAAACCCTTCCCAGAAAACCTATTCTTACGATTCTTTCGTATTTTTAGAAGGAGAACAAAATCATCCTATCTCTCTCTCTTTCCAAAACAGACCGAGGAAAACTTTTTCCTCGATTCTTTCCAATCTATTAACTCGAATCTCTTATACTCTGAAGGTGAAGAAGACAAGATGCCTCCCAAGAAGAATAATGAAGATGGACCCAATGAAGACCCTCTCCAGATGATTTTGGCAAGACTGGCTGCATCTGAGCAGCAACAACAGTTACTGAGAGCACAATTAGAGCAATTGAATGCCGGGGGAGAAGTGCCAATGGAAGTACAATGGAAGCCGCCTACAACCCTGGACAGTATCGAGTGTGGAATTATTTTCAGCCGCCACAACCAGAGATCCACTATGAACTGAAGCCACATTTTGTAAGTCAATTACCTCAATTCCATGGTAATACGATTGAGGAGCCTTATGAATTCTTGCGGGACCTGGAGCTGATATGTTCTAATCTGAGGCACCCATAAGTCAGTTAGGACTACATTCGTCTCACTGCACTACCTTTCGCCTTGAAAGGGAAAGCAGACTACTGGGTGAAGAACTTGGGGGTGACTGTAACTACTTATGAAAGATTCAAAAACCTATTTTTGAAGAAATTTTACCCCTCAAGTCGGACCAATCAAATGAGGACACACATCACCAGTTTCTCTCAGATGCCCAATGAACCACTTTGTGAGGCATGGGATAGGTTTAAGGACCTACTACAGAAATGTCCCTGCCATGATCTGGATAACAATATCCTAGTCTAGTCACTCTACTCTGGCCTGAACCACGAAACTCAAGGGATAGTTAGTGCTGCCTGCGGAGGGAATTATACATCACGTGGAGCTGATACCGTCTGGAAAGTGCTGGAGCAGATGGCAGAAACAAGCCGTTCTCAAATGGCTAGTAGAGCTTACACTGACTCCCTGAACTCCCTTCAAGCTAAAGGCGGGAAGCAGATTATCGCAGAAATAGCAGAGGATTTGATTCCAAACATGCATTTCCTAGCTGATAAATTGACAATAGTAGATAAGCGAATGAACGACATCGACAACAGGATCTCACAATTCCCAAAGCAAATGGAGGAGCTCACTACAAAGGTGTCCAAGACGGGAATGCCTACTGCACCAACGGTTCCGATCTACCATATACATCATGTCCAGGAACAGTCAGGAACAGAACAACAGCAACCATGGGCACAGGACCAATCCTATGCCCAAGCTTCCCAGTAGCCACCCCCACAGGCCGAGACAGTCGTAGATGCCCCACCTCCGACATTCGAGATAAATGGCATATGGTACACACAGGATAATACCCGACAGGGTAATACGGGGGACCGTCAGCAATATCAACGTCCACCCACCTTCTACAATGCCGCATTTCCCACAGCTCCACAACACAATCAGCACTCGAGGCAGCAGCAGCCATACAACCGTCAGAACCAACCTCAACAACATTGTCAGCAATATCAAGCTCCAAATCAAGCCTCTCAATCATCCAAACCTCCAGAAGAACCGGTGGATATCCAGAGACAAATGCTGGAGGAAATTCACAGCTTCAAAAATGAACTATACGATCTACGAGTAGATGTTAATCGTCTATCTCGTTGGAAGGATGAACAGACAGCTCCAGCCACAGCCATTCTCGCCCAAGTTCAAGCTAACCCCAATAGCTTGAACAAATCTCAGTCATCTCAATACAATAGCCAGGTATACTATTCAGATTTTTCCACATCTGAACACGAGATCCTTTCGTTTGACAATATTAATGCCATGTCACTCAGGAGCGGAAGGACCGTGGTCTACCTGACCGAGCAAGGGAAACAAACCATCAAGACTCGGAAGATCAACCGGAGGATGCTTCTGAGGACGAAGAAGAAGGATGCCCGAAGATTTCTGCTCGAGATAAAGCATCTATGGAGACCGCAGAGGACCTTGAACCTCTAGTTGCTACAAAAATACCTTTGTCACTATTTCAGCAACATGATTATTATCCAAAACATTATGATTGTAATAAGAACTCCAAATCCAATAAAGATGCTCTTATTATGATTCTGGCTCTCTTTCTCCTATCTCAAATGCTTCCATTCCTTTCCCCCATGCTCTTAAGAAAGGAAAACAAAAGAAAATTACCCAGAGTGACCCAGTGATGGAAAAGTTCTGCTAGCAGAATATCACAGTAAAAGTACCCTTTGATCAGTATGTGGTCAGTAATCCTGCATTTCAAAAATACTTGAAAATGAAATGTACTCCCACCAGGACTCGTACAAAGAAAACAAATCACTTTGTGGAGACTCATGTCCTGACAGTGGCCACTACAAAATGCATCAGAAATCAGCACTTACCAAGGAAGAAAAGGGATCTGGGGGCTCATTATGTGGAAAGCCGCATTGGCGGTATTGCGTTTACACGCACACTTCTCGACAATGGTTCTTCCATCAATCTTCTTCCCTTAGCCTTATATTACCGATTGGAGTTAGGTTCTCTTCAGAAATCATCATCTTTACTCCAATTCGCTGACAAATCTACTAAAAGACCTTAGGGAGAAGTGAAAAACGTTATTATTATGGTCGAGGGTACGGAATACAAAGTGGACTTCACTGTCCTTGATATGGAGACCCCGAACCATTGGAAAGAATCGCAAATCATTCTGGGAAGGCCATTCTTAAGAACGGCCAAGGCTGTATTCAATTACGGCACCGGAATGATGAAATTCCGTTCCCTAGATGGAGAAGTGGATCTGGAGATGAAACAAACAAAGTGACAAAGACCAAATTCCGATTCCACCACTGAAGATGCCGAAACATCCGAGTGTAATCTCATCAACATTGTTGGACCATGGGACCAACTGCCAGATCTTCAGATTGATACCATCACAGCAGAGGAAGAAACAATACTCCATACGGTATATGAGCTATTGCCAGACAAATCTGAACACCCAGATGTTTATAATCTTGATGACACAGAAATCCTTTCGGATTTGTCAATCCCATCTTCTTCGGGAAAATCAAGAAAAATCGATGACGAGTCGGACGCGGCTTTGGCCGAATTACCGCACTACTTTTACGATCCGACTCACATTCCTTCAGGATTAGTGGCTAGCATATTACAGAATGATTCACCGCCGACTAGCACAGAGCCAGACTTAAAAGACGTTCAGCAAGACTTGATGGATGATTCAGATTTGCCAGAGCTGAAGCCTCTCCCTCCCACGTTGAAGTATGCATTTCTCAATGGACCCAAAGATAAATTCCCTGTGATTATTAGCTCATCATTAACCATCGATCAAGAATCTAGACTTCTAGAAGTCCTTGAGCGAAATCGAAAAGCCATCGGTTGGACTGTGTCGGATCTCGTAGGAATCAACCCAGCTCTCTGCTCGCACCAAATTTATGTTGAGGATAATGCAAGGCCTTCCCGTGAATTTCAGAGAAGATTAAACCCCAATCTTCGGGAAGTGGTTAAGAAGGAGATAGAGAAATGGTGCAAAGCAGGTTTTATATACCCCATTTCTGACTCCAAGTGGGTGGCCCCCCTTCATGTCGTCCCGAAGAAGTCGGGAATCCAGATGGTCACCAACGAGGAGGGGGTTGAGATCATGACCTTAAATGTCGGCGAAATTCGACCGAAATTCGGTCGAATTTCGGTTTCGGTCGATAACCGATATCGATACATAGTGGTATATCTTTTTCCAGGATATCGACACATATCGACCGAAATATGACCGAAATTCGGTCATGTCGACACCTTTCGGCCGAAATGATCGAAAGTTGGAATATATGCACATGCAGTCCTCGAATTTCGGCCGAAATTTGGTCTTTGTCGGCCACTTTTGGCCAAAATGGAAAAAAAAGTGCTGAAATGACTAAATAAAAATATGAAATGACTAAAGTTGGCTAGATTCTTTGAAATTTGGACTCACTAGGAACCTAGCTAGTATTTTAGACTCTAAAATACTAGCTAGGTGTCCTAGTGAGTCCAAATTTCAAAGAATCTAGCCAACTTTAGTCATTTCATATTTTTATTTAGACACCTATAAAGAAGAGCTAGCTATATTATATGGATTTCATCCATATTATATTGGTTGTAGGCCCTTGATAAAGATTCTTTGGAGGCATCCATTGCACCATTTCACCACACACACACAACACAAAGAGTTCTCACGACTCACAAGCCTTCTTGCTCTCTTGCTCTCTCCTTAACGACAAGTCTTGTTGTGTTTGTAACTGTCTGTAAGTACTTTCCTTATATTTTTGTTGCTATCTAAGATTAATTCTCATTTTGTCACTGCTCTAAATATGAGTTGATTTTCGATGCTGAAAATATACATTACCGGTAATGTATCATTACCGGTAATGATCGAGGATGATCGATAATGATCGGTGGGCCTCTACCGATCATTACCGGTAATGATCGAGGATGATCGATAATGATCGGTGGCGCCTCTACCGATCATTGCCGGTACTGATCGAGAATGATCGAGAATGATCGGGTTGCCTCTACCGAACATTACCGATAATGATTGATAATGATCGACGTTGATCGATGATGATCGGGAATGATCAGGGAGCCTCCACCGATCACTACCGGAAATGATCGGGGATGCTCGGGAATGAACGGTAACGATCGAGGATGATCGGAAATGATCGGTGGGCCTCTACCGATCATTACCAGTAATGATCGAGGATGATCAATAATGATCTGTGGGGCCTCTACCGATCATTACCGGTAATGATCGAGGATGATTGATAATGATCAGTGAGACTGAGGCCACAACGATCATTACCGGTAATGATCGAGAATGATTGGCCACAAAACTCAAAATTAATATTATCATATGTACCAAAATTTGATTCCAGCCAATCACCGATATGGTGACCGAAACCGATATTTCAGGCCTTGATCATGAAAAAAATCTTATTATTATAGTAAAAACTTGTATTTCTATCTCAAATAATGCTTGACCAACATCAGAAATCTTAATTTTATAAAAAATTGAGATTTCAAGTCATTTCCAGAATTTCCGGCCATTTCACCGAAATTCCAGCCAGTCTCCGAAATGGTGATCGAAACCGATATTTAAGGCCTTCATCATGAAAACAACTTATTATTATAATAAAAATGTGTATTTCTATCTCATTTAATGATTGACCAACATCAGAAATCTTAATTTCATAAAAAAAATTGAGATTTCAAGTCATTTCCAGAATTTCCGGCCATTTCACCGAAATTCCACCGAAATTCCTTTTCCGGGGTTACCGAAACGAAACCGAAATCCAACATTTGAGGCCTTGGTTGAGATCGCGACCCGAGTACCCACGTCGTGGCGTGTCTGTGTCGATTACAGGCGTGAATGCTGCGACCAAGAAAGATTACTTTCCACTGCCATTTATTGATCAAATCTTGGAGAGACTTGCAAGGAAGGCATTCTTCTGTTTTCTTGATGGGTACTCCGGTTACAATTAAGTGGCTATTGCTCCCGAGGATCAGGAAAAAACCACGTTTACATGTCCCTTCGGTACCTACGCATTCAAGCGCATGCCATTCGGGCTTTGTAATGCCCCAGGCATATTTCAACGGTGCATGATTGTCGTATTTGTCGAAATGGGGGGTGATTTCCTGGAAGTCTTCATAGATGACTTCTCGGTACATGGTGATTCATTTGCTACATGTTTAGCACATTTGGACCGAGTCCTTAAGAGATGCAGGGAGGTTAACCTGGTACTCTCTTGGGAGAAGAGTCACTTTATGGTGACTGAGGGTATCGTGTTGGGGCATGTCATCTTCAAAAAGGGAATGGAGGTTGACCCTGTCAAGGTGGATGTGATCAAGAAACTTAAGCCACCAACCAACGTCAAGTCAGTGAGGTCTTTTCTAGGGCATGTTGGATTTTATCGAAGTTTATCCCTGATTTTTCAAAGATCGCCCGCCCACTGACCGAGCTCTTAGGAAAAGATACCGAGTTTATTGTAAATCACAAGTGTCTTGAAGACTTCGAGCTTCTGAAAAAGAAAATATGTGAATCACCGATATTACAAGCTCCCGACTGGTCTCTTCCCTTTGAGATCATGACTGATGCATCGGATTTTGCTGTCGGAGCTGTGCTTGGACAAAGACGGGATGGGATCCCTTATGCGATTCACTACACGAGTAAAGTATTGGATCCTGCACAGAAAAATTATACAGTGACTGAAAAGGAAATGCTCGCGGTTGTTTGTGCCCTTGAAAAATTCAGATCATACATATTGGGCTCCAAGATGACAATTTTCACTGATCATACGGCAATTAAATACCTCATGGATAAGAAAGATGCCAAGGCACGACTTTTGAGGTGGATCTTGTTAATCCAGGAATTTAGTTTGGAGATCAAAGATAAACCTGGAATAAAGAATGTTGTTGCTGATCACCTTTCTCGAATTGAGAAAAATAACTATCCTGACACTGGACCTATTAAGGAGACTTTTCCAGACGAATCTGTTTGCGTTATAGATTCAACCCCATGGTATTCCAACATCGTGAACTATCTTGTCTCCAAGAAGGTTCCCTTTGGTTGGACCAAGAGAATGATTGATAAACTGAAGTCAGATTCAAGAAAATACCATTGGGACGATCCTTTCCTTTTTTATGAAGGAGCGGATTGTGTCTGGAGAAGATGTATTCCTCAAGAAGAATGCCAGAGTGTCCTCCCACATTGTCATACTCTCGAGGCTGGAGGATACCATTCGGGAAAGAGAACCGCACACAAGGTACTCCAGTGTGGATTTTACTAGCAGACCTTATTTCGTGATGCTAATGAATTTGTACGGTCTTGCCCGATTTGTCAAAGGATAGGAGGGACTGTGTTATAGAGATGAAATGCCCATGCAACCAATGATTTTCTGTGGTGTTTTCGATGCATGGGGGATTGATTTTATGGGTCCCTTTCCCAATAGAAATGGATTTGAGTACATCTTGTTAGCAGTTGATTATTTGTCCAGATGGGTAGAGGCTATTCCTACTCGAACCGCAGATAGCAAAACCGTCTGTAAGTTTATCAAGGATAATATCATTGCAAGGTTTGGGATACCAAAAGTTTTGATTTCTAATGGAGGTAGCCACTTTATGAATAGGGAAATGAGATCTTTGGCTAAAGAGTATAAATTTGAACATAGAATAGCCAACCCATATCATCCACAATCTAATGGCATGGCAGAGGTTTCTAATAGAGAGGTGAAGGGTATTCTTCAAAAATTGATTCGTCCGGATAGGAAGGATTGGTCAAAACTATTGGATCAGGTTCTGTGGGCCTATAAGACAGCATATAAAACACCACTCGGTACTTCACCTCTTAGGATGATCTATGGCAAGCCATGCCATCTACCCGCAGAATTGATTCACAAATCTGAATGGGCGATCAAAAAGTTGAATTGGAGTTGTCACCTTGGGAAATTATGTCGAGACTTAAATTTGAATGAGCTAATTGAAATCCGAAATCGAGCATATGACAACAGTGTAATTTATAAGGACAAGGTCAAGAAATGGCATGATAGACACATTCGAGATAAAACCTTTGTCCCTGGGCAGAAAGTATGGATATTTAATGCTCGGTTAAAGATTTTTCATGGGAACTGAAATCAAAATGGATGGATCCCTATGTTGTCATCGATGTGCATACCAATGGAAGTGTGGATATTGCAGAACTCAAAGATGATACACAACCTTTCTCAGTGAATGGACAATTGCTGAAGCCATATATAGAATCAACTCAAGAGCAGACAGTTCAAGTTGAGGACATCTACTTTACACAGAGCAAAGACAGTGAAGATTTATCAGATCAATCCCATCCTCCCTCCCGACCACATCGATCTCCTTGTACAACTTCTTCCTCTACTTAGGCCAAAGCCTAAGTATAGGGGGAGACCGATGTCATCTGTATATACCATTTTCCCACATCACACTCTTTCTCCCGATCGCTCCATTTCTACCTTTCTTTTATACTTAGGCTGACCACAGCCTAAGTATAGGGGGAACCGCCGTCCACCTGTATATACTCTCCTCATTTACATATCCTGACCACCTCTTCTTGCGCTCTTCTTCTATACTTAGACTATTCACAGTCTAAGTATAGGGGGGCGAACCATTGTATAATTTCACTCTCTTACGCTTAGCCCGAGCTATGTCTTCATTACGCTTCTTATGCTCTGAGGACACAACACTCGCTAAGTATAGGGGGGTCTGTATATATACTGTGTATATATTTTAGCCATACCTCGTACTTGCGCATAAGTCTATATGTATTTACGGGGTGGGTATTAATTCAAAAAAAAGTTTTGCTACTAACACTGACTATGCCCTAAATTTTTGAAAAAAATGGCTTCTTATTTATTTTTTGCATAAAAAAAGAGAAAAAAATCAATCAAATAAAAAAAACCCTTGCATATAAAAAATGTGTATGCATTCCACACACTTGCACTTCATTAAGCATTTATTTGCATCTGTGAAAAGTCTGTGGGTTCTGAACCAAGTTATGAGTCGAAACCGAGAGTGGTCTGGACTTGACCTTAATCCACCTAATTTTCAGAGGAACTTCACCGAGAAATAGGATTTTAGAAGTTTCAGGTCTTTGACTTAATTCTTTGAGTTCCACATGACAATGTGCAGAGTTTGACTCTTAGTGTCTAACCTGGTCTCTTCATTCTGGGTACAACTCTGGAATAAGGAATTAATTTGTACTCTCGCACTATGCACTTAGCTCAACTCAGACGGGATGTTGGAAGACTGTGTAAGTTTCTTTTCTGGTAGCGTGGAAATCTAAAGACCGGAGTACGGGTTGAAATAAAGCTTCGGAAAAGGGATGGACGGCTGGGCACAATTTTCTCTAAGACCCCAAAAAATGTACGGAAATAAAAGATTCTATATCCGTAGAGGCAAAACAAGATCCAAGCAGAACCACTAAAAATTCCAAATACAAAGAAGCAACTACCAAATAAAATTTGACCAAAAAGGTCCAAGCTTCAAGAAACCTGCAGATCTTGGTGGAGACTTGGCTACACTGGCCAACTTCACAAGGAAAGGTGACTACACTGGCCACCCTCCAATTTTTTTTCTCATTCTTCTAACTTCTCCCCCCAATTTGATTTGAACACAACGCGACAAACCTTAGAAGGAAATACCTGACTCCCCGAGGATGAGTTATTGGAGAGGAGGTTTGCGCGGTAGTCTGGCATTCTGGGTGGGAAGAGCTAAAACCTTTCACACACAAGAGTCGGTTATTCAATGTTCATAGGGTATGCTTTGGGAAGAGGATTGATCTAAGATGACTTCTGAGCCGAAACTGTAAGCAATGATGTGTAGAACTTAAGGGCTGTTGACTTTAAAATTATAAGTCTCACAGAAGTTCCGACATACAAATAAGCCAAAGGTTGAGTTTAGGTTCACTTTCACCTTCAGCTCATGGTCTTGGTATGGAACCCAATCTCGTTTCACTTCATGGCATTTCTTTTTGATGCTCAGGGACGAGCATGCTTTAAGTATAGAGGGATGATGAATCTCGTATTCATCACTCTAAATCTCATTTATTAAGCACAAATCCCTTAAAATCAACGGCATTTCGGCATCTATTCTGCATAATTAGCATCCATGTATGATTTCATAAGAATTGCATTTTAGCATAATTTTCTGCACAAAATAAGAAGCCAAAAATCCAAGCTAAATTGACCTGTAAATAGCCTAACTTCCCAGATTTTTAACTCATTCATGCAACTCCGAATGACCCAAAACCACTCCACTGTGTATAGACCACTAACAAGAATAAAGGAAAAATACAAAAATAACTAACCCAGATAAGTGGACCAAAAAAACCAAACCCTAGTTTCAGGATTTCCGGACTAAAAAAACCTCATATCTTCCTCATTCAGTGTTCAATTTAATTCTACTCACTTTTGAACTAATGTACAATCAATTACCTTCAAAAGAAGATCAAGTTCAAGTGAATCGGAGCTCATATGTGAAAGTTGGGTTTTGGGCCTCTTTTGTACATTGTGTATTTTAGCTATTTTGACCTAATATTTTATGTGCATATTTTCTTAATTAATAAAAATCCAAAAAAATTTTGATTAAAGTGTCTTTATTTATCTTTGATTTTACCGTAATTTTTCCGGATTTTTATCTGATCTTAAAAATGACATAAAAATTATAAAACCCAAAAATCATAGTATTCTATGTACATGGGATACCCCAAAAATTCACTTTATGCAAATGATCGATTTTGGTTTTAATGTCTTCATAAAAGTTGTAGATCTCATCAAGACGAGCAATCTTCATGAAGAAACTTTTTTGATCCGAGGTCATTTACTATTTCTTATTGATTTTACAAGGTATTTTATGTTTGAATTTTCTGGTACTGACACGTGGCAACACCTGGTGCCGCCACGTGTCAGCCATTTTCCGCATTTTTATAATTAATTTTATAAAAAATAAAAATAAATAATAATAATAAATAAAATAAATAAAAAAATAGACGCACGTGCGTCGTACGTGCCTTCAAGGCACGCGCTCCGCACGCGCGTCCCCTCTTCGCCTCCTGCTAACACGTGGCGCGACGGGCGCCATCCGATCACGCGCGATCGGACGGCGCCTGTACGTCGTCCACCTCGCGCCCCCCACTTTCCCAAATCGCCGCCGCCGCCCCCGCAATCTCGTCGCGAATCTCGTCATCCCCTCGATGTCGCCTATCTCCGATCTCCTCCCTCTTCCGGCTCCAATCTCGCGCCGTCTTCCCAATCCGATCCCTCGTCCTATCTGCACCCCGCATATCCTAATCAGATCAAATCCCCCCACCATAGCTTTCCTTCCCCGACATGCTACTACCCCTATTTAAAGAACGAAGCCCGACCGAGGTTCTTCATCCGCCGTTAGCCCCCTCCGGTAGTGACAGACCGTACATCATCGGCGTGATCCGGGGTCTTCATCCTCGTCGCAGCAACACCTCCAGGTCGCTGCTCTTGCTCCGACGATCGGCCATCGAGCCTATCCTCGAGGTATACTCCCTCTCCTTCTCTCTCTATATCTTCGGTTACTCTCCCTTGGACCACCGACGTCAAACACCGCGGCGCCACCTGCTTCATCGAGCATCGTCTTCGACTCCATCAACAACACCGCCTTCAGCATTGCCACTTCACGGGCCCTCGGCTTCATCGGTCCACCACTTCACCGACGACCCACGGCTGTTTGTTAGCCAGCTTCCTCCCTCAACCGACGCTTCACCAACAACGTTCACCTCCGACAGCCATCACCAACGCCCTATTCATCATCGCCTTGCAACCTCGACCGCCCACCATCTGAGTTGACCCCTTTCTCTTCCGCATCTAACGCGCGTACCCAGAGTCCAGCACCGCCACGCCTCCGCCGCTTAAGTTCCTCCATCAGTTGCCGGACCTCCAACCATCTCCGCCTTGGCCATACGGCCTCCAGCCACTGGAGCCCAGCGCACCGCCGCCAGCCACCGCGCGGAGGGCCCGAGACCCCCACTCGTGCTTCGCGTGTGCGTGGGGGGAACTTCAGCCGCACGTAACCCACGGGTCACGTGTCACTCACGTGCCCGTGGCAAATTGCAAGGAAGCCCTTGGAAGACTCTCTATTTGCGCACGTGTCCAGCTGCCCAAGGAGCACGTGCGAGGCACATGCTCCCTTGGGAATTTTTGCAGACTCTCCCCCGAAACTTTTGGTATTTACATTACAGCCCCCTGCAGTCTTATACTTTTATTTTATTTATATTGATTTGCATCTGTACCCCTGTGTTCCCCATTATTTCTAGACCTCTATTTGGCGTTATTTTATTAATCTAAAAATAGCATGTTGTTTTTCAATTGATTCTCTACACTCGACATATTGTAGGCAATTTTGTGATTGATGGTTAATTAATAAATAATTGTTTTGTAGAAATTTGCATATTTTGCCCATTTCTTGCTCTGAAATTCATAGTTGATTAACCATTGCTCTAAAAATTCCCGAAAAATCAGATATTGTAGAGTTATTTGTGATAGACATTGTGCCCAAAAAGATTTGCATTTGCATGCATACTTTGCTCTATAAAAATCATTTTGCATATTTTAGTATTTAATTTTTAATAGGTATTAAACCCTACATTTTAGAGGTTTAGGATTTTTCTGAGATCCGTCACCTAGTGATAGATCTTAGATAATTTTATTTCTTGAAAATAAGTAGGTTTAATATTTATTGTAATTAAATATTAAAAATCATTTTGTTTGCATTTAAAAATCCAAAAAATTCATATTGCATTCAAAAATTCCAAAAAAATTACAGTGCATACATTTCATCGTATTTTACTTTGTGGCTAAATTTCATATTTTTCGGATACCGTTTGATTGAAATTTACATTGTAGTCCCTAAAATTGGCCAAAAGTGCATTTTGCATCCCTTTATTGCTTTCAAAATTCCAAAAAAAATCGCCTCGAAAACCGAACACGAACTTTGATAGACATTAATTTAGGTTGTTTCTTTGCCTCCTTGTGATCGACCTTGGAACTTGCCCAAGTAAAATAAACATAAAACCACGAAATTAAAAATTGAATAAATTATTTGTGGTATTTTCTTGACCGTTTCCGATTGCCGCCTACAACACACGAATAATCATTCTTTAAGCCGAACGATAAACACATCTGTAAACACGGCTATTTCAGATTCGTCAAACCCGCAACCCCAATGCTCTCCGACTAGACACCATATCCACCTCGGGAAAGGATAATGCAAAATAGATCATTTTGTACTTGAGATGATCATCGGTTCTTCAAACGAAATTATACCATATAATAATAATCAAAATAATTTTGATTAACATTATAATGAGATTTGCTAAACAAATCCCAAGTCCTATTCAAGCAACATGTTTGTTGGAATGTTGATCATGTAGATCATGTAACCAATTAGTGATCTAGATCACATCTAATCAAATATTGGTTAAGACAATGTCATTTAAGGCAATAACTATCATCAAATATTTCACAAATATTTATGCACAATTATTCCAGGAAATTAAACAATTAAATTTCACTTATTTATTAAATGACAATCACTAGGTTCTTGATTAGGAAAGTATTTCCAGCAGTGACCCTCACTTACTAAAAATACCATATCTCAATCAATTTAAATCCAAATTAAGCAAAGTAAGTTCGTAAAGTTTGCTAATTTGATTTACAACATAACCTAAGTGATTTGCACGCATTTCAAGGCGTATCAAATCCGCAATTAACATCTTAATTACGTTGAGATTCGCAGTCCCCGAAACTGTGGATACATGTTCACTAAAATGAGCATATTTAGAGCAAACGGAATCGAAATCACGCAAACTCAGATCCTACGGTTTCCTTATTTAATGGGAAACAAAATCCAGTTATTTTTTTATGTTTAAACAATTTAACAGTACCGAAAATAATATCAAAACATAGATGCGAAAATGAAATGCAAGAAAAACTTTCGCAAACCCTAATGAACCCAAGTCGTCCTCGGTTCATGGATCGTATACAAAACCACCAACCTAAGGCTCTGATACCACTTGAAGGATATGGAAATTATCCTCAAGCGTATCACGGAAGCGTGATCGTTGTATCAGATACGACGAAGAACGACTAGTCGTACTAGTTGTTCGGTGCAGCGGAATTTAAAAAATTTTTCATGTGATGAAACCACATGATCCAAGAATGATTCTCGGATCGTTTCATCTATAATCACAATAAGTATAATGAAATACCTCTTGAAGCGTGATTGATCAAGTCTCTAAAGAAAGAGACCTCCTGTCTCAAGTCCGATCGTCGGTGAGACCGCTTGCGAGCGCGGGGATGAACCGCGTTGTCCTCGCAATCCAAGAAATTGATCCAAGCGTAGTTGCTCCTGATCTCGTCGCACGAGATCGAACATCTCCTTCGTAAGAGAAATTCTCCAAGAAGACGGAGAACCGAAGAACGTCTAAGCGGCGGCGCGGTGGCGAAGGCGACGACGATTCTCTCCTCTAGAGTTTGGTGGACAGCCACCAAGTAGAGGGAGAAAGAGTTGGCGTGTATGGAGAAGAAGGGAAGAGAGAGAGAGCTCCAAAATTACATGTCCATTAGAGAGCATGGTATGCCTCTCTATTTATAGAGTTTTGGGATCCATGGATCTCAATCCATGTGACATACAAAATCAATGGATGAAATTGATTTATGTCAATCCAATAGCTAAGATTGTTGTTGGTAAAACCAACAAATTTAGATCAAAATATATTTGACAAAATCAAATACAAATTAATCCAAAATTACACCAAATAAATAAGGAGAGAATATACACGGAGATTACATCTCCATGTACATTCCATATGGACGACCACCCATTCCTATTTGGAATTGGGTGCCGCCCAAACTTTCCATGAGGAGAGCAATCTCATGACATGTCATGAGATTGCATATCTCCATGGAAATCTCTTTATTTATTTCCAACAACTTTTGTTGGGTTTATTCATCAAAAATAATTCACAATTATATTTGAGAATATTGCAATCTTGCCATGGGATAATTGTGAATCATATTCACAACCCAAAATAACATATAATTTACATTGTCAATTAATTACACAATGTGTATCCAATACACATAATAATTAATCACCACATATAAATTATAATTAGCTCTCTCTAATACATTATAAATCACATTTATAATATATTATGAATAATTGGATATTTCTATCCACATTATTCTTATCCATAATAATTAAATCACATTTAATTACATTGGACAATTTCTTCATACATCAATATGATTAAATCACATTTAATCATCATTTCTTCATTGCTTAGATCTTATGGAATTATTCTTGAACCCTTCAAGAATAATGCGATCTCTCCGTAGATACTTGGAGATAAGGACAGAGCGATTGTATTGTTCCACGTATAGTGACATGGATATTGAGATCGTATCTCAAATCCAGATCGCGGGCCTCCCATAGATGCTTGATTAAATCAAGACTGCAAATCTAATCTTCTCATTGCATCTGAATCACATTCAGATCAATGTCCAACATTTGGACTAAGATCAGATTACTTCTCTACCGAGATGAGTCACTAAAATCCAAACCCGTTTCATCACTCCCTAGGAATGGAAGCGTCATGGTTATACAATCGTTTATGATCACATCACCCTCAGGTATTCCCAATACCTGTACATCCTGCATACTGGAAGACCTAGAATAAACCTGAAGTATTAGATCAACTTTACACTATCCACTTCATGATTTTATCAGTAAGTTTCTCATTCGATCATTGGGAGTCAGTATCGATCATATACTTTCCAAAAGCATATATCATACCTAGGTCTTGATCATATACTTTCCAAAAGTATATATCAAACCTACAAATTCAGTTAAGCTTCCAAAGCGAGACGACCATGTGCATGGAATTTGATTCTTTCCAATATCTCATGAGTGAGCTCATGCCTTCCGGTTCAGTAACTGAACCTGTATGATCCCTTTGAGATATCGTATTACTCATATGCCCTTATATGCACACCAGCACGCCGGTGTATAGACCTTGGTAGGTCTTCAATCTATTGGTCTGCTAAATGTACATAGTTAGACATATAGTAACACATCTGTCTCCGGTCAGAGGATGCGTGCCTGTATCGTGACAGCATACGATATAGGACTTTGGTTATCTCGATCTCGTTAAGTCAACTCTTTGACCTAACTAACCTGACACCTCCGAATCTCTATTCCTATTCAGAGGACCTGCATCAAGAGGTCGGTCAGATATCAGCCTTTAAGATAAGGATTGCCATCTCCTACTCAGGCTGGAGATCATCTCTTAATAATCATTTGACGGTGCTTGATGAGTCCTCAATCTAACTCTTTAGATATTCATCCAAGCACCAGCCTCTATGATTCAATAGTTGAATCAACAGCTGTATGATTATTAAGATGGCCATGGTACATAACCCTAATTGTACTAAGGGACCTATTATGCAAATTATTCATTCTTCATTCCAGATCAGGAAATGATATTTTGCAATAACATTTATTGCATAATGGCTCACCGTGGGCTTGCATTTCCAACACTTGCATCACCCTCCCGCGGATTCTTGGATGCATAGGGTGTAATGTGAACATCTGGAAATACCCTAGTTTCCCCGAGGAACATCAGAAGAATGAAAGAGGTTGTGGTATGAGTCTACACCCACAACCATCTTCCTGTATGTCAGTGTAGACGCTGGTATCTACTATTGCTAGACCAGTCTAGAAGATAGTTGTCATCATAACCGACAACAAGGTGGATGTCCCATCTCTGGGTGCCTTCAAGAGTCCATCACCCATTGTCAAAATGGATGGAACCAAGTATGAACTGTGGGCCATGCAATTCATGAGTTTGATGCAATGTAATGGCAAGAAGCACATCCTCACAACATAGGAGCCACGTCACAAGACTGGGACAAATGCCTCATGGGAGGCGGATGATGTGTATGCTCACGTATGGCTATCTGGGACCGTATCCAGGGAGATAGCCAATGATATACTGAGTCAGCCTACTGCAAAGTCTATGTAGGACATTCTTGCCGCGACATATTCTCCAACAAAGAATGAGTCTAAGATACTCCAACTCCAGCGTGATATCTTCATATCAAAGCAGAATGATCACCCCCTTCACACCCTCTATACTTCTTTGAGGGGTATGTTCGAGAAGTTACATAGTTACATACCTTTGACTGCTACACTAGAGCAACTCGCAGTATATAGAGACTTCGTGATGACTGGGGTATTTCTAGCAGCCCTGGATCCGGAGTATGATGCAGCTCGTGCCCAGATCCTCACTGATGCTACCATAACTCCTATGGAGGAGCCGTATTGAAGATTGAGCAGACTATCCATATCCTTTGGTAGTACCTTACAACACCAGACATCTTCAGCTATGGCGGCTTCACGTGGTAGAGGCAGCCATACAGTATATCGTGGTCGGGGAATCTCCAACCGCGATAGAGGAGGCGGTGACCGGGGTAAACCATGCACCTTCTGCCACAGGACATGCCCTTCTGAGGAAACCTGCTATTCTAAGCATGGGTTTCCTGCGTCAACCAGGGTTGCAGAGTAGACACAATAGACTAAGAGTTCATCTCCTGCATCTGATCATAGGTTTGATGAGCTTGTAGAATCACTGAGAGAGATTATGCCTAACACATCTGGATCCACTAGCACTCCTTCAAGATCCTCAGAAGTAGTTGCCTCAGCATCAACATCTACGTCAGGTACAATGTATGCCTTTACTACTTGTTACAGGGCAGACTTGTCAGAGTGGATCACAGATTCAGGTGCATCACATCATCTATGTGGTGACAGAGGCCAGTTTAGTATTTTTTGTCCTGCTAAGCCTGGACGATCAGTTGTGATAGCATATGGTACATATTCCCCCATCACTGGTCAGGGGGAGATGCAATTGACTCCTACCTTGCGGCTTCCTAATATTCTCTATGCGCCTGAATTTTCTATGAATTTATTATCAATCAGTCAAATCACCAAAGATTTACACTGTCATGCCATATTTGATCCATCTGCTCTTGTGTTTCAGGATATACTTACGGGCAGAGTGATTGAACTAGCCGTAAGCAAGAGGGCCTTTAAAGACTTGTGCAGTCTCCGTATGTTGTTGTCTCATTCTCTACACACTGGGCATGTTTCTTCGTATATGTGGCATCTACGATTTGGTTATCTTACTCTGCAAAAGCTGGTTCATGTTCTTCCACAGATTTCTCCTCGCTCCACTTTCCAGTGCGAGGCCTGCCAGCTTGGGAAGCATCATCAGTCCTCTTTCCAGAGTCGTCAAGGTCCAAGTAGTCATAGTCTGTTTGAGTTGTTTCATTTCTATATGTGGGGTCCTAGTCGTGTCCCAGATCATCAGGGACACAGATTTTATCATGTTGTTAATGAGTTTTCTAGGTTATGTTGAGTTTTCCTTCTTAAGAACAAGTCGGATGCTGGTCCTGTTATTCAGTCTTTTAGTAATGAAGTGAAGAACATTTTTCTGCCAAAATCAAGTACATACATTTCTGACAGTGCTCTAGAATTCTGCAGTACTCAATTCTCTCAATTTCTTAAGTCTCATGGCATTGTGCATCAGACATCGTGTCCATATACCTCCCAACAGAATGGGATGGCTAAAAGGAAACACCGTCATATTTTGGATGTTACCAGAACCCTCTTGATTCAGAGTCTGCTCCTCATTCCTATTGAGGAGATGCGGTTCTAACTGCTTGTTATCTAGTGAATCATATGCCTTCTTCGGTGTTAGGGGAAAAGGTCCCGTTCTTGATTGCATTTCCCGAGAAGGATCTTTTCTCGCTTATGCCTCGTGTTCTTAGATCGGTTGTGTTTGTTCATCAACTCTCTCATGGTCTTGACAAGCTTTCTCCCATATCTGTCAAATGTGTATTTATTGGGTATTTCAAAACCCAAAAAGGATATCGTTGTTTTAACCCTGTTCGAAGAAGGTACCATGTCAGCGCTGATGTCACCTTCTTTGAGTATATTATGTATTTTTCTTCTACAGGTGACAGACTTGCTCCTTCAGAGGATGGAGAAGATATCTATATGCCTCCTCCTCTGCCATTGCTATGTTCTACTCTATCCCCACCATCACCACCACCATCACCACCACCACCACGTCCCCCCCCACCACCACTCTCTCCTACTTTCTTTCCTCAGGTTTACCAACGAAGGCCTCAAGCTCATGCACCTCATCCATCATCCAGCACGCCCGAGGTATGTCTTGAGCATTTGAGTTCTCCTAATGGCACGGGTGACTTACATGCACAGAATGAGGTACATGGTGTAGATGATATCTCTACTACTCCTGTTGATGATCTGGATATCCATATTGCACTTCGGAGGCGGAAGCGTGCACGTACGATGAACCCCAAGTATGGGGTAGACTTTGATTCTCATGTTTCCTTGGAGCGTCTGTCCAAGGAGTTTCAACACTTTGTTGTGGGCTTGTCAGCTATGCAGATACCATGGTCGTATCAGGAGGCCTTGCAGAGCAGTCACTGGTGTTTAGCTATGGAGGAAGAGATGGGGGTATTACAATCATGAGGTACGTAGAGTGTCATCAACCCTCCACCAGGTACGTCTATTGTTGGTAGCAAATGGGTTTTTACTGTGAAGCAGCACGCTGATGGTACAATGGACTGATACAAGGTCAGAGTGGTTGCTCGTGGGTTCACCCAGACATATGGGGTGGACTATCATGACACGTTTTCTCTTGTGACGCGTCATCCTACCTTGCGGATTCTCATTACTATTGCTGTGGTCTGTGATGGGCTATTTTTCCAATTGGATGTCAAGAATGCTTTCTTGTATGGTGATCTACAGGAAGAGGTCTACATGTAGCAACCACCTGGGTTTGTTGCTGAGGGGAAGTCCAATATGGTATGTCTTCTTCATAAGACTATATATGACCTTAACCAGAGTCCGAGGGCTTGGTTTCAGAAGCTCTCAAAATTGATTGAACAGAAGGGGTTTGTCAGATCTACTGCAGATCATACTCTCTTTGTAAAGAGATACCAACGAGTTATTGAGGTCATCTTGGTTTATTTTGATGACATTGTTATCACTAATAGTGATGTAAAAGGAATTCAAGCAGCAAAGGACTTCCGGACATCAGTTTGTTACCAAGGACTTGGGTATGCTTCGTTACTTCCTTGGACTGGAATTTGCATGAAATCAACAGGGTATGATTATGACACAAAGGAAGTATATTACTGATGTTCTATTTGAGACATGAAAGACAGGATGTAGGCCAGCTGCTACCCCGAACAAGAGACGCTATAGAGTACTGATAGGGAAATTATTGTATGCCACTATTACCAGGCATGATATATCTTTTGTTGTGAGTAAAGTAAGTCAGTTCATGGAGTAACCCAGGCAGGCGCACATAGATGCAATATTCATGATTTTGAGATACTTGAAGTCATCTCCAGGTGTAGATCTTCTATTTAGGAGAGATACGTCTCTCGCAGTTATAGGGTGTGCAGATGCCGATTATGTTGGATATCCTAATGACATGAAGTCTACTTCAGGCTTTATTGTGTTTGTTGGCAGCTTACTAGTCTCATGGAAGAGTAAGAAACAAACTATTGTTGCTCAATCCAGTGCAAAATCAGAATATAAGGCTATGGTCCAAGGTAGTACTGAGATTATGTGGGTCATGTATGTCCTAACTGATTTAATGATTGAAGTATCTCTTCCTATGCAGCTGAAATGTAATAACCGGGTAGCTTTATTTATAGCTAATAATCCAGTATTTCATGAAAGGACAAAGCACATCGAGGTAGACTATCACTACACTTGTGATTTGACCCAAAAAGGGCTTATTTCAACATCTTATGTTGCGTCAGGAGATCATATTGCAGACATGTTTACTAAGGCTCTGGCTCGAGGTCCTTTTCATCACTGTTGTTCCAAGCTGAGCATGCTAGATATATATGCTCCAGCTTGAGGAGGAGTGTTAAGATAGTTGTTTTATCGTGTTCTTTCTATCTTGTTTATTTCTATTGTCATGTCTTTGTAATTTACCCATAAAGCTTTTCTCCTATATACGAGAGCTCTAGGGATAGATAATTATATGACTTTTCGTTTCCCTTTCCATATTAACGTCTCAGACCTCAACTTAAACCGTTATGGAGGATAACTAGCCTTACGACTTGTTGATCTTAAGCCCAATTAGACCATTGACCACAAGTCAAAATGCCTCAGCTAAATTTGTTTAGTAGTAGTCCTTACTACTTGTATGTTACTCTGATATTATTTGATTTCTAACTATGTTCGTGGTGCTACAATCTCCCCTAGTTATATATGCAATGTCTTCATTGTGATATGACCTATTACTTATTCTCACTAACAGTGGTGGTTACATATTCTTAGAGTATACTTTATTCCCATCTCTTTGGTAGGAATGGCTCCACCTCTTGGATGACCCTTACATCTAATAGACAGAACATACTATGATATTATCTGTAACATCCTGAACCTCAACTTGGGCTAATAACTGGCCCTCACAATTTGTTAGACTCGGACTCAACTACTACTCATTGACCACAACCAACAATGTTTATCGATACTTAAAACCACTCTCATGGTTTATGATTACTAGGGTTGACTCTCTCTCATTCAACTCAAAGTCTTAGATCATCATGTATGGGGAAAAAATTCTCGAATCCATTTTGTCGGTATTATGAATGTGCCATCTTATTAGCATAAGTCATCTTTTTAGCAGAAGTGAGAGATAACAAAGTTAAAAATGAGATGATCCTTGTGATACCTCCAAACCTCAAAAAGTTGCTAAATAATTGACCTATGCATTATCCTCAAAATTTCCCCACGTGCAAGGGCTCTCTTTCTCCATGCCTTAGTTGTTAACAACACATACATGCTTGCCTCAGTTGTATCATACCATACCACCATGGGGTTTCGTTGTATCATATCATACCATGTTCTCGTATCATACTATACCAGCAGGGGCATCCCTCATATGGGGTTGGGGGCAATGTCCCCGTTCTGAAATTCTACTAAATGTGAAGCTATGAATATGAAAAAATATCAAATCCATGCATTCATCTCATATAAATATATAACCTTAACAAGCATATATTTATAAGATTACGAAACTACAAAGTGAGCAATTAACATCATCAACAAAATGCTCTTGAAAAGCTAAAATGCCTCTCTTCACCTTGAGATATTCCGCCTCAGCTACTTGAGGTGCATACCTCATATAATTAGGTCAAGGAGCATGCCTCAAGACTAAATGTCACTGCCTTGCCTCAAGGCATATACCTCGAAGTGCATTTTTCAATACAATAAGCATACCTTTATAAAGTATCGAGTAATTGTCATCTCTTCCTGCTTGAGTGCCATGGGATCCTTCTTCAACGACTACAGTTGTGCATCATTTTTACGTAAGAAGAATATGTCTAGTGCATTCCATGCTTCTTTTGAAGTGGTGGATTCTCAAATATACTCGATCATGCCCTCCCTGATTGTCATGTTGAGCACAAACATTGCTTTCTCGATCTTCGATCTTTCATTTCCCCAATGCATCCACCTATTCTGTTGATGGAACATCACATCATTTCCATCAATAACCTCCTTGAATATAGGACTTAAGGCATGCCTTCCAATAATGTTGTAGTGATCATTCAACTTTTGATGAAGTTGGTTTAACTAGCTATATCTATCATTTTGATCAAGAAATCTTCTATAACTTTGTCGAAGAAAATCGACCGTTGACCAAACGACTCAAAATACAAAAAAAACTCATGTTGCTGACTTTGAATGGAGACAACTATACTTTTCTGGTGGAAAGATACAATTATACTTATTTGGTGGATGGATAAATTTTCTTAACATGACCTACCCTATTGATGAATCACCATTTCATCATCTTTATTCTATCATTTTGGCCTTAAAAACTCTAGTTCATGCATGTAAATACCCTTAATTTGCATAAATTAATGTTCGTTCTTTGTTGTATAAATATTGTATAAATATTATTTTTAATACCAAAATTTTAGAATAAAGAAAATAAGATAAAATAAAATAAAATTCCACAGGTATTTTATGACCCTAAACCTTGATACCTAGGCATCTTGATGACTAGATCGACAAGGAATAAAGTAGAGAGAGATAAGAGATAATAATTCAATAAAAATCCCTTTTATTAATTTACCAATAATTCATTTTTAGGATCCATTTTGTTTCTACTTTTTATACATCAAATAAAGAAACTTTGTCCATGAAAGTTGTAGATGATAATAATATATAAAAAATTACAAACTTCAGTCTACACACAAATAATGTACAGTGTAAAAGATAGACTCTAAATAAGATTCCAAAATCCAAACTTCCCAGATCCATATCTCTCAAATAAAAATTCAAAATATATCAAAATCACTTTAATTGTATATAACTTGTAATAAGCTATTTAATAAAGGTGGTTTCATATTTTTTGGAGTTAAGGTGTGAAAGCTAGGTTTTGGATCCCTATTGTATAATGTACCCGATTGAAATAATCATTTTATTTATTCTTTATTATTTTCATAATTGTACATTTTATAATTTTGTAAATATTATTTATAATATATGTATATACTAAAACTAAAATAAAACCCTCAATAAAATATTCAAATATAATATTTGCACATAATACATATATGAAATACCGATACTTATACCTATATATTCAATATACCTATTTATTTATGTGTAATATATCAAGAAAATATAAAAAAATATATTTAAGCAAATAAAATTAAGTGATAAATTTATGAAATAAGAAACTTGAATAATAAAATCAAAATTATAAAATAAAAATAAAAGTATACAAAATAAAATAAATATACCTATCATTAACCCCTAAAAAGTAACTTGTAATTAAATACTTCTAAAAAATAAACAAATCATAATAAATACTATAAAAATAATAAACATTTTTACAACCTAAAAATAATAAAATTATTTACTAATTAATTTCAATTTTATTTTTGAATTTCATTCGGATTTTGTCCTTTTGCAGATGATGTGGCCCAATCAGGCTACGCCATCCATTGACCTCGGAAATCTGACCCCAGGTCATAGACCTTGTCAGAACCCAACACAGACCCATGTTCTTCATTTTTTCTTGATCGATTCAGTCATCGATTCGAGTTGGTTTCTTTGTTGGCTCCCTGCCTCGATCATAGCGATATCGCCGAGAATGATTTTTTGGGACGAGGACCACTGTAGCGTTTGTTGACCCTAATTCTTCCCATTATCTTGGTCACATTATACATAAGCTCTTCTAACGTCTTCTTTTGAACCGCCTTGGACTTAGCTTTGACTCCTCCTCCTGTGTTCTGGATTGAACCTTCTGACAAGAACGTTCTCCAGCCAGTAGCAACGAAGATAGATGAGGTTTAGGGTGTCTTCCCCCATCTTCACCGCTTGCCGATGTAAGGTCTTGCTTCCCGGCTTCCAGCCACTGAGGTACCCTCTTTCATTCTTGTTTCTAGATTATATTTAGTCGTAGGATTATTTACTGCATTTATATTAGTTTTTTATCGCGTGGTTAGTGTTCGTTATCCCCTTTATAGTTCATCGGAGCTGAGCTCCGGCGAACCTCTCCACTGTGATATCCTTGTTGCCCGACACGCCGGACCATCTCCTCTTCTTCCCCTTCGCTTCTTGCATGCCCACAACATCTCTAGTTCACCAGATCCATCGTGGATCTGGCCCGAGTGTTCCATCACCTCCATTCCGCCGGAGCACCTTTATCGCCTTCATCGACCGCCCATTTATTGTGCTGCAGGGTAGAAGCAGTTTTCCCTCGACCAATTAACTTTTTGCACTGGTCTCTCTCAAGATGGAGCGATTTTGAGAGTGGCTAGAGGTACCTAGAGCTCTTCCTCGACCCCAACACCGTGGGAGATCTCTGATGGTCCTCCTGCCATTTTTGCGCAACCGGTGGATAAACAACCCTCGCAGGAAGCATATTAACCATTTTTGAGCATCAGTACACATCGGAGGAGGAAGATCCGGCCAGAAGAATCTCGCTCAGGCGAGGCTTCTCCCCAGTTCATCCACCACCATCCTCTGTTGTTGGATTAGGGCCTGTTCTTCCTGAAGCACATCACCTATTGGATTGAGCCCTTCAATAATAGTCAGATCATCTTGGATGATCTAATCCGGGTCGTTCAAGTGTGAACCTTTATCGTCTCCTCTCGTGCTGCCACACAGATAAGCGAGGATTGGGAGCCATTCGATCGCGCTTCGCTGTGGGTATTTTGCATCTTCATCCCACACGTTTTTTGTAATTTATTAATTAGCCTATAAACTTTCCTTTTTCGTAATATTAGTTTTGTAACATTTGTAAAAATCCCCCGAACTTTTAATAATTGCCTCTCAGTCCACTCCAGCTCACCTCATGTGGTTGCCCACGTGAGGTGGGCATTTTGCAGGCATGACCTTGGGGCTTTATGTATTTAATTTTGGTCCATAAAATATTTATTTTTGTTGTAATTTTTTGTGAAAATTGCAGAGAGGCCCTCACAATTAATTTTGTTTACACATATGCCCCTACCAACAATTAAATTTTTGCACATTTGCTTAATTTATTAAAAATAGATTTTATGCTCAAAAAAATCCCAAAAAATAGTCGTAGAATCATGATTGCACACACTTCCACTCCACATATTTATTTTTGTAATTTAGGACTTCAACTATTTTATAAAAATCAAACGAGCACTAAAAGTCCATGTTTAACTTATAAAATACCTAAAAATATAAAGTTTTTTAAAAAATCTAAAGAAAATATTTTTTTGTGTTTTATTTATTTATTTTGCAACTCCTAAAATTTAAAAAACCTAAAAATAGAATAAATACTAAAAATTTAAAAGGCCCAAAAACCTTGATAAATATATATATAATTCCCCAAAAATCCAAAATATATATATTGTTTTGTAATTTTCTCTATAATATTATATATGTATTAAAATTGATTTGGAAAATCTCGGACTTAACTTTTTATTTTTAATTTCCATTTCAATTTAGGTTATTTAATTAATCTCTATTTTGGGTTATTTTCAACTTTAAAAATACATAAAAATTAGCAAAATTCTCTAAAAAATCACAAAATAGTAGGTAAATATTTAAATCCCAAAAATATTTTATTTCTTGAATTTTGACTATTTTTATAATATTTATCATTATATTGGCTTACATTGTATATATAGCCTTATATCATATATTATTTATTTAAGGAAAAAGAAATACAAAATCTGAAAAATATAAAAAGAAAATAAAATATAAAATATAAAAATAATCGAAAACAAAACGCAAAATATAAAATAAAAATAATGACCCACATAAAAAATAGAGAAAGAAGCTCACAATCATTTTTGTGCATTTTAGAGTCCGACCTCTACACATACTTGCACCTATAAAAATCCTTGTTGTGGAGTTATAATAAATTTTAACTCCATAAATTTATTTACATTGCTTAATTTATTTGTAGGTTAATTGTTGTTTGAATCGGGATTTCGTCTAAGGTTGCTTTGACGACTGTTGATCTGCCTTGTGGATTGACAAGACCTTAGCAAAATCTTGTTCGACACTTATGAATCTGGAGGAAGGACATGATTCTAATACCTCTTGTAGATTTCTTGAATCAAATAAGGATAATGTATATATATTGATGGTCCAAAAATAATAAATAAATACTACTTAATACAACAACCACTCAACTCTCTCGCTAAAACTAGCACTCACTTGACAATTATAGCTAATCACTCACTCTACTCTCTTGCTCACTTGCTATGTAACTCTCTTCACTTTGTTGGTCTCTTGCTTGTTGCTCTTCATTTAATCTCAATCGATCCTTGCCTCCACACAACTGTTGCCATGTTCTATTTATACTTGTCTTCTAATAGCCTTGAAGAGTATGCATATCTCTAAAATGTTGGACTTGAATGCATTCAAGAATAATCCAGAGAATTAGAGGCAACTCATATTTAAAAAACCTATATATGATCTCATCTTCATTCAGCCGTGATTATTCTAGAGAAGTTGATAGTGCCTTTATATTTCAACAAGAACCAGCTTTGAGTCTTACAAATTACTATTTAAGTGGACCTTACACATTAAAAAATCCAACAATATTCCTAAAATACAACAAAAGGACGCAAAGGATGTTGTATGAAGGCAAGCTCCATATTTAGGGATACTATTTGCAGAATGTTCTATGATATAAAGCATAATAAATATCTAGATGAATAGAATGGAGGCCTCCCTGATTCTCTTACTAGTTTGTAGACATTGTTTGGAATGGATCCCCGACATCATCCATGAATTTTGGCATTTGATACACGGATGTGCATCACATCTACAATCACTTCCTCTCGTTATAGTAGCAGGATTCAATTGCATCCTCTCACATCTCATCATAATAGTAGGCGTCCTTTTGAATTACAACCAAAAATCTCCACAAGGCCACGTCTCTTTGTATTTGGTCTGAATTTTAAACCTATAATGTTGATATATCTTGAATCCTAACAATTGGACCAAGGTTGAAAAACCATCGTATACACTCCCTTTTACCGTACCATACTTCAACAAGATGTAGGATGTTGTTGAAAACCGATCGCTGCTAGTTACGTGTAAACATTGTAAATCCGTGTGCCTTCGTGCTCGTGTCATTGATCATTTGTGCGTATTTTGCTTCTGCGATTCACAACATATAAGATGATAACCTCCAACTTAAGGGCAAACGTGGACAGTAGTCCTTTACAATACCCCACTTATGGACAATCATGGACACTAGTACCTTACCTTATAGACTAATTACTTGGAATACAAGTTGGGTCTAAATAAGAGAAGCCTAAGATTAATGAGATGACAAGTCCTAACAAAGACAACATCATTTACATCAAGTGAACTATATGTTGACTATTTAAAAATTAAGGTAGAGAAGAAACACAAACGTCTAGCCAGATTACACCAGTGTACCAAGTGCTGTGTCATCAACAAGAGAGACATAAATAAATTATGAATACAATACATTCACACCATGTTTATCATTGTAATAGCTATTGTTCGCCTCTATAGATCTCTGTATAACTTAGTAGGGGATATTTTCTCCCGTTTAACAAGAGATTCTGACTGCACAGCTTCTGTGTGCGCATGCGTGCGTGCGTGTGCCCGTATATTTGCATATGTGATATGACATAGTTCTAGATTTTATCATAAAACAAAAAGGCTTTGAGAAGCAGCAGAACTTACTCACCAGGATCAGTATCCCTTGAGCTCCTACAATCCTCAGCAACTTCCCTCTGATATTGAGAAGGAAATCTGCCCATCCCCACTGCTGCAGAGACACACATTATTAGGTTATATCATATAAATCTGTGTGTGTGCACGTGTATGTATGTGTCGATGAACATCCATATGATTTTGAGAACGTCTCCAAAATCACCCCTATCTTGCAAAATAGTAAAACTATTGAAAGAGTACATATCTAGGAATATCATAATGCTTCTTTTAGTTGCCACCCTTGCCACAGAATTGACTGATTAAATAAGTTAAATACGATAAAAAAATCTGTACTCATTTCATTAGTTTTGGTATTTGCTATTTTACTGCTAAAAGACCTAGGAGACTTCAATCAAAATAACATTTTATATCCCTAAAACTCCTATTTCTAACCCATTAGTGGAGCCCACTCTCTTTTCATCAAAAAATTATATAGTATACTAGCATATCATCTAAAATTCATAAAATACTCAATTTCTACTCATTATTCCAAACTTTAATACAATCACATCACAATAACTCCCCACTTTTTCAAATTTCAATACAATCATATTATAATAATTACTCACGTTTTCAAATTTCAATACCATCACATCACACAAACCCTGCCAACCTTTAACCCACCAGCCAAACACCAAAACACATAAACGGGTTATCCTCCTCCAGATAACCCACGAACCAAACGCACCCTAAGTTTCTAATAGTTAACTCAAATCAAAGATATAAGTTGGGATTGGATTTTTTGAGGAAGTTTTATGTATATAGCCTGGGGAAATTACGTAAATTACACACACATATATCCTTGTAAACTTTTTAAATACAGGCATGCCCCCAAATATTATACATTGTTAATACATATACCTTTTTATCATGAATAATATCTTGTCTATATAAGATAACTAAGGATCATTTTGAATTCCTCTGAATAGGGAGGAGCCAAAAAAATTGCAAGTGGGGTTAATTTCTGGTCGATCGATATACATAATATAAATAATTTATGTCCCTAAGTTTGATTGTTATAGAAAATGATTTTTTCTATTCTTAAGGGCTAAAAATAGAGAGTTTCATTTGTACGAATAGGTAGACCAATATAAATTAATAAATATTCACTTTTTCGTTTAAATATTAGAAGGGATTTAATATAAAACTGCAAGTTTTCTCATGAAAAGGAGGAGCCAATATAAATTAATAAATAAAAACTTTTTTAATTTTCCATTCTACCGAGGGAATTAACATAAATTAACTTTTTTCTCGGAGAAATCCATCATTTATTTATCATCATGGTGCTTAAAAATAAATTTTATCAATGTCAAAAATAACGATCAACAATAAAATGTCTGGCATATCAAAAGAAATTATTTTACACAGAGACTGTTGGGAGACGTGCAACAAGTTACGCTGCCAATCTCTTTTGGATGGTAAATCCAATTCTTCGAAACACAACAGATAAGTTGATATCTACTTCCCCTTTTTTTATTTTTTGGGAGGAGTGATCACGGATCCGGATCGTCTGCTTTAGGCTAAAAAGCAGTAGAGTCAGCTATGATCGTGAGAACCGCTCCATCTTGATCGAGCGGTTCGCATGATTTTGCACATTTTGTGGGCCCGTTGACGTGCGTCCAAGTACCCTTGTTAATTTAATCAAATTAATGGTCAAATTAATCGTTGTATTGTTCGTTGCAGTCGGATAATAAGAGCAGATCCAAAACCACTTTTAATTAATGTCGAGATAATCACGAGTGGCAAACTTATTTTAGTTGGACAAGCCCAAGGTCGAACTCAGGGAGGCAGCTATCTTCTTAGGTAGATTTTAAGCACATTTCCAAGGTCGGATTTTCAGAAGATATTTTTGGTCTTTTGTCAATATATTTTATGCAAGAAAGAAAAGACACATGCAAAATCGGGCCAGTTTTATAAGTGAATTTAGAAAAGTGATCAATTCAAGTCCAAAAATTGTGAAGCTTAGCCAGATTGGGGAATGTAATGAAATTAGGTAACATTAATTTTTTTAGAATTTTCTGACACTAACTGAATTTACTGTGAATTTAAAATGAATGCGAAGTGATTTTGATTAAATTAATTTTAATAAATACCAAATCACAATATTTTCAAATATCAAAATTATCCTAGATAGATCTATATGTGAAGAATCCAGGAAAATTAATAAATCTAAATTTCTATGTGAAATGGACATATTAGAAATTAATTAAGTAAATCACTTAATGATTTATTCAGGCCTCGAGGTGTGTGCAAATGAGATTATTTTTGGGCACAATGTAAACTTACTTATCTTAAATATGATGTGAATTTTTGGTGATTTTTAGAATCACAGAGAGACCACTACAAATTAAAAGGCATAAATGGGCAAAATATGGCAAAATTCCACCAATTAATAATGAAATCCACTACTTCCACAAAAATATGCCAAGTGTCACATATGAAAGAGGACAAATTAAGATACGCAATGCAATTTTTAAACTTGCAAAATGAGTTAAAACGAATGCCTAAATATGCATGCAAAGACAAGGGCCTAATTGCAATTACTTGAAATAAAATTGATAAAAAGTAAACATGCTGACATGGACTGATATGCAATTACTATAATGTTGAGGGGTAGATACAAATTTCCCACAGAACACGTGCTCCTCATGTGGGGTTTCCTGGCAGGGACTGAAATGTAATTATGAAAACTTCCAGGGGCCTCGCTGCAAAATACCCAGAACCGCACGTGAAAACCACGTGGGGTCCCAGGCTCGGTGGACTGCAGAGGCTCGGACTTGGCTGGGGGTAGCTTCGGGGGCTCCGAGCCTAAAGGTTGGGGTGGAGGCTCGGAGGTGGCTACGTGGCACGCTGTGGACCACAGGATCAAGTGATGATCCAACGGCTCTGGAAGCTGAGGCATGGAGCGATGCAACCCGTTGGATCAGGATGAATCCAACGGTCTCTGTGGCGCAATGCAACCCGTTGGATCAGGATGAATCCAACGGTCTTTGTGGCTCGATGAAGATGGATACGTGGACGATCAGCAGTCGTTGGATCAAGATGAATCCCACGACGTCTAGAGCGACCAGCAGGTGACGATGTGGCATGCTATGGTGCGTAGGATCCTCCTAATCCGACGGCTGCGGAGTGAGTGCGATGTGGTCTTCCTGACCGTCGATCAAGAAGATCTGACGGTTGCTGCTCTTCGTCTCCAACCGGTCCGCCGCCTCCTGCGATGGAGAAGGCTGGACTCCGGTGAAGAAGCTCTAGCTCCGCCTCCTTTGTCTGGGGTCGGTGAAGCTTGCCGACGGCTCCCAAGTGGATGGAAAGGATCGTGGAGGTGTCAGGTAGCCGCCGGAGGTCACAACTGAGGCGAAGATGGTCTGGAGAGCGACGTCAGAGAAGCTCGAATGGAGCTCCGATGAGGTTCCGACCAATCAAAATTGAAGTACCTGTTGGGGGTTAATGGATAGCCGAGCGTGCATATGTGCTCGTGGGGTGACCGTACGCGCGATTGGAGGCTTGAGAAGCGACGGGGTGGTCAGGTGATCGAGCTTCGACAAGGTGGCGGAGCTTGCATCGTCGGGAGATGAAGTGTGTCATCGGAGCAGGAGAAGGGGTGCGCGAAAGTGTCCACTCCGAGGCGAAGCTCGAAGGATGGTTGGCGGAGCATGAAGAAGATCGTGGACGGCGAGTAAAATGGAAGAAAAAGTGAGAAAAAGAAAACGAAGGTCGGGAGGGAGATGGAGGAATCTACCTGGGGAATGGAGCGCGATGAAGTGCTCCTGGTCGTCGCTCGAAGGACAGTAGGTGGTCCTGAGCTCGTGCAGCTCGCGGAGCAGGCTGCAGCACGGCGGTGGAGGGCCGTGGATCTCGCCGGAGGCGGATCTCGGTCTTCGCTTGACATCTCCTCAAATTGTTGTCAACAAGATGAAGGTTGGAGCTCGGGGATTCTCTCCGTGATGGCGGATAGGGATGAAGGCGACCGGAGGTGGAGTATTTATAGGTTGGAGATGGCGGCGTAGGTGGTGGAGTGGTGAAGTTAGTGGGCGTCGTGGAGTGAAGTGGAGGGTGTTCATGGAGATTGAGGGGTTTGGCGAGGATGAGGGAAGAGTGGCGTACGTCGTGGTGGTGAAGGGGGGCAAAGTGGGTAGCCAGAGTGGCTCCCAAAATAGAAAGGGGGCAGCCCTCGCGCACGGTGGGTGATGTGGGGCGCAGGGCTTGCGGGAGGTGGAAGACAATGCCTGGACCGTTGGATCGCGAGATCCAACGGCCCTGATGGAGGCACGGGTGGACGCTTGGGATTACATCTAGGGTGGATCCATCGAACGGCTTCGGGCATGCCACATGGAGGGCGCAGGTCGAGGCGCTATCGTGCGATCCAGATTGGATCTGGATTTGATCGAAGGATGGTGATGCGTTGTGAGATGAATGGCCAGGATGGGGTGCTTCTGGCGAAGATCGGAGGGCGTAGATGCAGCCACATGGCGCATAGAGAACGCAGCGCTGGCTAACGGTCCAGATGAAGTCCAAGGCCTGATCGAAGGGCTAGGAAGCATTGCGGCTTGGATGGACCAGATCAAAAGAGGGGAAAGGCGATCGGACGGTGGAAATGGAAGGGCGCGGGGCGCGCAAAGACGCGGGTCGTGTGGCGCAATCAGAGGGCGTCACGTGGCCAGCTCTGAGTGTCTGGAAAAGAAAGTGAAGTTAGAGAGAGAAGGAGGCCGAATTTAGAAAAACTCAAAACATGAAAGTTGTAGATCTCGATGATATCTACAAGTTTCATGTTGACCAAAAACGGAGATGAGGTCAAATACAATATAAAAATACAAGAGTACATATATATATAGTATACAAAGGGGCCCAAAACCCAAGTTTTGCACATGAGCTCCGAATTGAATGAAGTTGGTCTCATTTTAAAGGTCTCTGGATGTGTATTAAGCTGAAGGTGAGTCGACCTAATTTGGAGGTTGTATGAGGTGGATATTGGCATTCTAAGATCCAGGTTCTCCAACTGGGTTTGAGGCTTTATTGGGCAATTTACAAAATAGGGATTTTTGGCCTTTTTCCTTATATTATTAACTAGTAATCTACACAGTATAAGGAAGGCGTTATTTTATTCTAGAGGGGATATAAAATACAAATAATTAGGTGAATTATTGGTGGATATTTTACAAGTGATTTTATAGATGAATTAGCTTCTTATTTTAATGCAATTATGAATGCTAAGATACATGTATTGTGGTTTTATGCATGAATGATATTTATGCAAGATAAGTGGAAATATGCATCTAATTACTCGGGAACAAGGCTCTATTTTCAACTTCAAGAGTGATGAATCACATATTCATCAACCCCCTATACTTAAACCTTGCTCATCCCTGAGCAACTAAAATGAAATGCAAGAGTGAGATAATTTTGGGTTCCATACCAAGGTCATGAACAAAAGTTGAAAATGGAGCTTGACTCAACCTTTGTATTAATTGTGTGGCGGAATCTTATTGGGATCTGAACTTAAGACCTAACAGACTTCAAGTTCCACAAGTCTTCTATTCAAGACTCCTTAACATTCAGGTCACAATAAATCCTCAGACGCAAATTTCTGATGACTACGAATCTCACTTGTACTGTGTAAGTGTAAAACAGCTCTCCACATCAGAAATGAATCAGAAACAACCTCCTCTAACAAGGTAACTCAAATAACCCAGTCCAGTAACTCTTTCCTCGAGGAGCGGGGTATTCCCTTCTAAGTTCAAGTGCGACCAGCTTAAGAGGAAGGGGTAGAGAAAAGAATGGACGGTAGACAGTGTAGCTACCTATTCCGGGATGCCTGACCAGTGTAGCCAATTCATCCAGTTGCAGACTTCTTGTTAATATACATACTCCGACAGGTATTTTATTTTCTATCTGGCCGGTCTATTTTTTGGAGTTCTTGCATTTTCTTCTTCTTCTTCTTCTTTTTGGAACTATATACAAGGTACATCATGTACATCAGGAGTTTTTCCTCTTGAGCCAGTAGACTATCCCTCTTTTGAAGCATTATTGCAACCCACAACATCCTGTCCTCAGACGTAACACCACCAGACTGGGTTGAGATGCACTACCCTCCCTAGAGGAGGACATATGTTTCCACCCGTGTGCTACTCCAAGCTAAAGGATTCTACCTCCTCACCACCTCATCAATGAAGAGCTACATGCATTGTGCTTGTCCAAGTTAGGTCACTGTCTAAAAGAATCATGCGTGTGCACGAGATATTCTACTTATACTAATCAAGATGACATGTGAACATAGACTTGCGGACTCAAAGAATTAAGTCATTTGACCTGAGAAATCTTAACTCCAGCTCTTATAAGGTTCCTCTGAAATTAGGTGGATTAAGGTCAAATCAAGTCATCTTCAATATCTACTCATAACTTGGTTCCGAACCCACTAGCTTTTCACCTTGCATATGCAAGATATGCAGATGAGATGTAGATGACATGCTATGTAGATGAATGAAATGCAAGATTCTTTTTCTTTCTTTTCTTTTCGGATACAGAGATGATATGAAAGAGTAAAATAAGAAGCCTTTGATTTTTCCATTTTTTCAATTTTACCCCTCCCAGTAATTATTGCATAATATATACAAAAATACGTGAAAGTACGAGCTATGGGTAAAGTATATATGTAATATATACACGCCCCCCTATACTTAGTGTGTGCTATGTCCTCAGAGCACGGAAGACGAGGAAAAAGACATAACTCGTGCTAAGCATAAGAGACCCAAAATTACAAAATGTATAGAAGTCGCTCCGTCCCCCTACTTAGGCTCTGGCAGCCTAAGTGTAGAAGAAGATCAAAAAATGGGACGGACGAGGGCAAGAGGAGAAATGGATGAGTATATACATGGCAGGCATCGGTCCCCCCTATACATCGGCCTAAGTATAGGACAGGAGTGGGTATGAGGACCGATGTGATCTGGAGGATGTACAGTGAACAGACTCAGTTGACTCACCCCCTATACTTAGGATCTAGTTATCCTAAGTATAGTCGTAGATGGAGACAGATGAAGTTGATGTGAGTTACTAGAGTTGCGGGAGGGAGGGGCAGAATGTACAGAAATGATGTATATATACAAGGGTATCGGTCTGAATCTTTCCAGATGCTGCTGATGGCGAGAGCTCACTGCTGCAAGGTCTCATGCGCGGCTCGATGTGTATCTGCTGAAACTGTCTCGCGCATGAATACGATCTCCTCAACATGGACTAACTGTTCATTGGATTCGACGAAATGCTTCAACAGTTGTCCATTCACTAGGAATGTCGGTGCGTCATCTGCGAGATCTGAGATCTCAACACATCTACTATCATGCACCACACGGACAACGAATGGGCCCATCCATTTGAACTTCAACTTACCTTGGAAGATCTTCAGCTTTGCATTAAATAACCATACCTTCTGTCCAGGAACAAAGGTCTTTCGTCTGATATATCTATTGTGCCAATGCTTAACCTTGTCCTTGTACATCAAACTGTTGTCGTATATGTGGTTTCTGACTTCCACAAACTCATTCAGATCCATTTCTCTCTGCTTCTACCAAAGGTGCGTGTTCCAGTTGACCTTCTTGATTGCCCATTCTGATTTATGCACTAACTCTGCAGGCAAATGGTACGGCTTTCCGAATACCATTCGCAATGGGGAGGTTCTTCACGGTGTTTTGTAAGATGTCCTATAAGCCCATAGGACTTGATCCAGGATCTGGGACCAGTCCTTCCTGTCTGAGCGGACAAGCTTCTGCAATATAGATTTCACCTCCCTATTCGACACCTCAGCCAAACCATTAGACTGTGGGTGGTAAGGACTAGCGACACAGTGTTCGATGCCATAGTCCTTCAAGAGTTTCTTTACCTCTCGATTTACAAAGTGACTATCCCCATTTGATATCAACATTTTAAGGATCCCGAACCTAGAGATGATGTGATCTCTAATAAATTTACAGATAGTCCTGCTGTCTGCGGCTCGGGTTGGGATAGCCTCCACCCACCTGGATAAGTAGTCTATCACAAGAAGGATGTACTCGAATCCATGGCTAACAGGGAATGGGCCCATGAAATCGATGCCCCAGGCATCAAAGACATCACAAATGATGACAGGCTGCATTAACATCTCATCCTTGGAACCAATGGTTCCTCCCATTCAATGGCATACTAGGCACGACTTCGCAAAGGTGATGGCATCGCGAAACAGAGTCGGCCAGTAAAAGCCACACTGAAGTACCTTCCATGCGGTCCTCTTCCTGGAGTGGTGTCCTCCTGCCTCTAAGCTGTGGCATAAAGAAAGGACACTCTGGTATTCCTCCTGAGGAATACACCGTCTCCAGACAAAATCCGGTCCTTCAAAGAAAAGAATCGGATCCTCCCAATGGTAGTGTCTAGCATCCGACTTCAATCGGTCAATGTGGCTTTTGGGCCAACCTTCGGGAACCTTCTTGGAGACAAGATAGTTCACGATATTGGCATAATATGGGAGTGGGTCGACAACAAAAATCGACTCATCAGGGAAGGAGTCTCGAATCGGTGAATCCTCGGAAGTATTAAGATCTTCCAAACGGGAGAGATGATCGTCTACTACGTTCTTCTTTCCAGGTTTATCACGAATATCCAAATCAAACTCCTGGATAAGCAAAATCCACCGAAGAAGACGTGCCTTCACGTCCTTATTTTCCATCAAGTATCGTAGCGCCGTATGGTCAGTAAACACAATTACCTTGGATCCGATTAAGTGAGTTCTGAACTTGTCCAAGCAAATATTACCGCAAGCATCTCTTTTTCCGTAATTGTATAGTTACGTTGAGCGGTATCAAGCACTTTGCTTGCGTAGTGAATTGCAAACATGATGCCAACCCTCCTCTGTCCTAACACAACCCCAACAACAAAATCTGATGCGTCCGTCATGATCTCAAAAGGTAGAGACCAATCTGCGACTTGTAGGATGGGGACGTCCATGATCATTCCTTGCAATAGCTTAAAGGCCTCAAGACATTTGTGATCAACAATAAACTCCATGTCTTTGCCTAAAAGCTTAGTTAGCGGTCGGGCAATCTTCGAAAAATCCTTAATAAATCTTCGATAGAATCCGACATGCCCTAGGAAAGACCACAACTGTTTGATGTTGGTTGGTGGCTGGAGTCGTCTGATCACATCCACCTTGGCAGGGTCAACCTCCATCCCTCTCTTGGAGATGACATGCCCCAACACAATGCCCTCCGTCACCATGAAGTGACTTTTCTCCCAGGAGAGCACCAGATTAACCTCACAACATCTTTTGAGGACTCGGTCCAGATTCTTAAGACATGAATCAAAAGAATCGTCGTAGATCGAGAAGTCATCCATGAAGACTTCCAGGAATTCGCCGACCATTTTGGCGAATACAACAATCATGCACCTTTGAAATGTACCTGCAACATTGCATAACCCAAAGGGCATGCGCCCGAAAGCATAGGTACCAAAGGGCCATATGAAAGTGGTCTTTTCCTGATCCTCCAAAGCTATCGCTACTTGATTATAGCCCGAGAACCCATTCAAGAAGCAGAAGAATTCTTTCCCCTCTAGTCTCTCTACGATCTGATCAATGAACGGTAGGGGGAAATGATCCTTCTTCGTCGCAGCATTCAGGCGTCTGCAATCCACACAGACGTGCCACAACGTAGGCACTCGCGTCACGATCTCCTCTCCGTCCTCATTGATGGTCGTCTGAATTCCCGACTTTTTCGGGACAACATAGATCGGGGCCACCTATTTAGAGTCGGAGATGGGATAAATGAAACCCGCGTTGCACCATTTCTCTATCTCCTTCTTCACTACCTCTAGTAAATTTAGATTCAAACGACGTTGGAATTCACGAGAGGGTTTAGCTTCATTCTCCAAGTAGATATGGTGCAAACACAGAGCATGATTTATCCCGTGGAGATCGGAAATGCTCCAGCCTATCGCCTTGCGGTTTTTCTCCAAGATCTCCAGTAAGCGAGATTCTTGCTCCTCGGTCAATTGTGAACTGATGACGACCGGATATTTCTTCTCCTGACCCGTAAGGAAGGCATACTTGAGTGTTGTGAGTAAAGGTTTGAGCTCAGGTAATGTGTGATTTTCTGGGAAGTCTGGCTCAATCGAATGTGGTTTAGTGTTGAAAGTGGCTGGATCTGTCTCTGAAATTACTGCCACCAAGTCATTCGGCTCTGGAGTCGGATCGCCAAAGGTTTCCATGCAATCGGCAAAAGTCACGTCCGACTCGTCATCCTCATCTTCTGATTGTCCTAAAGAGGGAAGGACTGACAGGCCTAGCTGGGCCTCTAAGTCATCGAACATATAGGGGGATGCAGGCTCTGAGCTGTACTCGTTTCTAAGGACCTCGCAAATTGACTCATGCAATGGATCTTCTCCGGAGGGGAGGGACTCATCGGTGCTTGCTGGATTCTGTCTCCATGGCCCAATTGTGTCTACATGGTCACAGTCTGCTTCGGATGAAGAGTACTCGGTGCAGGATTCAAAATCCGATCTCTGCCATCTAGTTTGCTTCATCTCAAGTTTCTCATCTCCGCCTGGAGTTTGGAACTGGATTTTTCCGATCTTGTAATCAAACAAGGCCCCTGCTGTTCTGAGGAAGGGCCTGCCTAGGATGATCTGGGACTCTCTCCAATTACGAGGGGTTTCCATATCTAGGACAGTAAAGTTCGTCATGTATTACTGACCCTCGACTTTGATGACAACATTCCTCAATTCTCCTTGGGACCTCTTGGTTGATTTATCAACGAACTGAAGGAGGGCTCTAGATTTCCTAAGAGGTCCGAGATTAAGCCGCTCATAGAGGGTTGTAGGCATGAAGTTGATTGAGGAGCCGTTGTCTAGGAAGTGCGTGCAAACGTAATGTCATCGACATGACTTACCACATAATGTGCACCCATGTCTCTTCGTTTCCTTGGAAACGAAGTTCTTTATTGCAGAAGTCGTGGCCACCGATAGAACGTGTTTCTCAACACGGCTTTTGATCTTCCTGCTAACCCTAGTAGGTGTGCATCTCACCTTAAGGTATTTCTGAAATGCAGGTGTCATCCCTACGTACTTGTTAAAAGGAATTGTGACCTTGATATGTTTGTTACAAAACTCTGTCATCTCAGGGTCATCTTTTTGGATTTTTTTAGTTTTCTTCTTTCTACCCTTAAGAGCTCGGGGGAAAGTGATTATTGACTCCAACTCATATTCTAAAACTGAAATATTTTCATTTAAGGCTGGAACTGAAGTCTGTACAAGACTCGGACTCTGAAACTGACTCTGACTCGGACTATGATGAAAAGAAAAATGCTGTTGTGAAACCGGTAATGCATCCTCCGCGACTGCTGGAACGTCCTACTCAGATGGAGGTGCGGGCTCTTCATCGGTTTCAGTGGACTCCCTACCGGTACGGTTCCCTTGCTTCTTTAAGGACTCAAAAGTCCTCTTCTTTTGCCGGTGATGGTGGTGGTGCTGCTGCTGCTCCTCAGCCTCCAAGTTCTCCTTAGGTAGAGACTTGGCGGCTCCCTCCTCTAGTGCCCGTGCCCGATCAGGTACGATCACGGTCCTTCCGCTCCTGAGGGATATATGGTTTAATTATCGTACGAAAAGATCTCATGTTCAGATAAAGAATTATATGAATAGTATACCTGATCTTGTGGTCGGTTCTGGCCTGGGTTTAGGTTGTTCGGGTTGGCCTGAACCTAAGCGGGAATTGGGGTCTTTGGCACCATCTGTTGGTCCTGGGTACGAGAAAAATGATTCAGATCGGTTCTCATATCCGGATAGTCATTCTGGATCTGTTGGACCCTATCAGTCAGGGTCTGGATCGCCAAGGTGAGGGACTCCAATTCGGTGGGCTGGACTGGTTGATAATGTCTTGAAGATGAGGTTCTATACTGGCCTTGCTGGCCATGCCGATACTGCTGCTGCTGATGGGACAGTGATGGGCCCTTCTAGCATGAGTGGAATGTGCGCTGTTGCTACTGGTGTTGTTGAGGCTGGACTGAACAAAGCGCGGTGCGGGGACAGATTGTTTTCCTGGCGAGCTAGGGAAGGTCGGTGTGGCTGACCATTCCCTATCCCCAACTGTCTATCGACGGGGTCATGGCTGTACCATAGCCCATTGATCTCGAACACCTGCGGAGGCTCCTCGTATCCTGTCTCCACTTGTGGGGGTGCATGCTAGTTATGCTGAGTGTAAGTCTACTCCTCTACCCAGCTACTCTGAAGCCTCGATGCATGTTCCTTTACAAGATGGACTCGGTGTACAGGTGGCCCAAAAGGTGCATGTAGATTTATCTTAGCTACATTCTCAATAAGTTCCTCTACTTGCTTCGGCAATTTCGAGAGAGACTCAAGGTCAATGACCCTCTTGTGAATCTGCTCGACCATGGTTAATTTATCTGCTATTATCCCCATGCTAGGGATAAGGTCGTCTGTCAAATTCGTTACAGTCCTCTGGGTTGTCTCGTTGGAAAGGCTCGAAGGAGACAACTGATAGGCCCGGGTGGCCTGAGATCGGCCTGTTTCCGCCATCTTATCTAGGATCTTCTATACAGCATTTTCATTCTTGTTTAGATGTCTTTCTCCACAGGCGACTTTCACTAACCCTTGTATCTCTGGGGTCAGACCACAGAACAAGGTCTTGACTAAGATCGCCTTGGAAATGCCATGGCATGGGCATTTCTGAATGAGGTTATTAAACCTATCCCAAGCTTCAGGGAATGGTTCGCTGGGTCCCTGGGAAAAGCTTACGATCTTTGTTCTCATTTGATTAGTCCTACTAAGTGGGTAGAACTTTTTCAGGAAAAGGTCCTTGAACTGCATCCAGATTGTACACATCACCCCTAGGTTTTTCAGCCAATGTGCTGCCTTATCTCTTAAGACAAATAGAGTACGCCTTCAGCCAAATGTAATCTTGCCCAACCCTAGGGTGGCTAAGGTTGTTGCAAACCAGCTCGAAGTCTCTGAGGAAGGCATATGGCTCTTCGTTTGCATTTCCATTAAACTTCGGGAGCAGGCTAAGAAAGTGAGGTTTGAGCTCGAACGCTTCAGGGGGAACCGCTGGTGCCAACCAACTGTGCATCTCGTTTTCTGCTGGGTTGTAAGCATCAATCATTGGTCGGCCAATTCCTCCCGCTGAGATGATCTGTCCCATCCTCGCTGTGAGATCAACATTCTGTTGTTCGCTGTGGCGAGGCGAGTAAGGATTTGCTGGAGTTGGTCGTCTCTTGGTTCTTCCTCATTTGGATGTTTCTTAGGTGGCATCTTGTCCTCTGGTCCTGGGAAATGGAAATGGTCTGGGTTAGAGGATAAATAAAGGAAGGGATTCTTACTGAGGCGATGGTCTTTCTCGGTAAGCTCAGAGGAGAGGAAAGGGTTGGTTTGAGAGTAACCACCTGGGTGTGAGGGATCCAGAACTCAAGAGGGTCATGAGTTCTGGGTGGTCCAAGTTGCGCTTGGGCCGGTGAAGATGAGTTTCGTGGGAGACTCAAAGAGAGATTGGCGAATAATGAGTCGAGATCCCCCCAGTTAGTCATCTTGGATTGGCGAGAAGAATTGGGAGTTCTAAGTGAAGATAGGATTTTACTCTTACCTGAAGCAAGCTATTCAATCCAAACCCTGTATTTTCACACTCAACACGATGAAGGACCCGAAACCGAGTCCAATTAATCCGGTTGATTTTAAGTGTGATTTTTCAAGCAAATAGCAAAGGTTACATAGCCTAGAGGGAAGTTGGCTCAAAGCCGGATGCGTCTTCCCTGTTTAACCTGTCGCCTAAGATACATGCGTCCTTCCTTTCTTCGTTTCTATCCCAAGTTGATGGATTTAAAGACCATGCCCCTATCTACCTGCAAGCAGGGGAGGCTGACAAGGCTGGAACTTCACCCTGAGGGGCTACAAGCAACTTATCGCGAAGTAACGCTGGTTCACTCCTGACTACCCGTGAACAGGAGGAGGTTACTTGGTACTAGTCAATGAACCTAAAAATATTCAACTCGTGATATTTGTTAGGATCAGTTGGTACGTGATATGGAAGGCGGGGATTTGGGCTCTACCTTAAGGTGTTCACACACACTCAACTACTCTCACTCAGACTGAAAACAAGGTCGGGGTTAATCTCCCGCAAGCAGAATTTCCAATTTTATTGAATTTTTTTTGGTCAATAATGTTAGCAGTCCCGGTTTTATGTTAAGTTACCAATGGTTTACAATCCACATAGCACGCCTATCGTCCAGTCCCAATTTTCTTTTACTTAAGTTGAAAAACCAAGAGAGAAATCGAGAAAAGCCGATACACGAAAAACAATGATGTTTATGATGAGTGAAGAATACTTATAGTGATCCCTCCGCTTTTATGCAGGATGCAAAATAGAATTGAAATCTTTTACTCTATATGCACATGCAGACAACAAAATCTGCTCCTAGACATGCAGTTCTATTAGCGAGTGAAGCACATGTTCAATTTGACTAGAACTGCGGTCTAAGTGCGTCTTTTAAGTGATGTGTGGTCCTAAAAGAGTATGAGCACAAGCAAACCCTATAGTGGCTCGAGGAGCCGCTCGTACAAGCCTATTTTAAAAATTCAAACCATACAGCAGACGGGAACACGGTTCCACTATGTTTACACACGCGAGAACCCAAACGGGAACCGTTGAAAATAATGCAGAAAAATCAATAAAATACAAGTCCTCTCAAATCACTCAAACAAATTAACGTGCCTCCCCGGCAACAATGCCAATTTGACGTGTGCCCTACCACCCTTGTTAATTTGATCAAATTAATGGTCAAATTAATCGTTATGTTGTTCGCTGCAGTCGGATAATAAAAGCAGATCAAAAATCACTTTTAATTAATGTCGAGTTAATCACGAGTGGCAAATTTATTTTACTTGGGCAAGCTCAAGGTCGAACTCAGGGAGGCAGCTGTCTCCTTAGGTAGATTTTAAGTACATTTCCAAGGTCGGATTTTCAGAAGATATGTTTGGTCTTTTGTCAATATATTTTATGCAAGAAAGAAAAGACACATGCAAAATCGGGCCAATTTTCTAAGTGATCAATTCAAGTCCAAAAATTATGAAATTTGGCCAGATGGTGGAATGCAATGAAATTAAGCTACACTAATTTTTTTAGATTTTTTTGACACTAGATGAATTTACCGTGAATTTAAAATGAATGCGAAGTGATTTTGACTAAATTAATTTTAATAAATACCAAATCACAATATTTCCAAATATCAAAATTATCCTAGATAGATCTATATGTGAAGAATACAGGAAAATTAATAAATCTAAATTTCTATGTGAAATGGAGCTATTAAAAATTAATTAAGTAAATCACTAAATGATTTATTCAGGCCTCGGGGTGCGTGCAAATGAGATGATTTTTGGAAACAATGTAAACTTACTTATCCTAAATCTAATGCGAATTTTTGGTGATTTTTGGAGTCACAGAGAGATCACTACAAATTAAAAGCCATAAATGGGCAAAATATGACAAAATTCCACCAATTAATTAATAATGAAATCCACTACTTCCACAAAAATATGCCAAGTGTCATATATGAAAGAGGACAAATTAAGCTACACAATGCAATTTTCAAACATGCAAAATGAGTTAAAATGAATGCCTAAATATGCGTGCAAAGATAGGGTCCTAATTGTAATTACAAGAAATAAAATTGATAAAAAGTAAACATGCTGAAAGGGACTGATATGCAATTACCTATAATGTTGAGGGGGTGGATGCAAATTTCCCACAAAACACATGCTCCTCATGTGGGGTCTCCTGGTAGGGACTGAAATGTAATTATGAAAACTTCCAGGGGCCTCACTGCAAAATACCTAGAACCGCAAGTGAAAACCACGTGGAGTCCCAGGCTCAGTGGACTGCAGAGGCTCGGACTTGGCTCAGGGTAGCTTTGGGGGCTCCAAGCCTAAAGGTTGGGGCGGAGGCTCAGAGGCGGCTACATAGCACGCTGTGGACCACAGGATCAAGTGATGATCCAACGGCTCTGGAAGCTGAGGCGTGGCGCGATGCAACCCGTTGGATAAAGATGAATCCAATGGTCTCTATGGCTTGATGAAGATGGATACGTGGACGATCAGCAGCCACTGGATCAAGATGAATCCCACGGCGTCGGGAGCGACCAGCAGGTGACGACATGGTGTGCTCTGGTGCGTAGGATCCTCCTGATCCTACGACTGTGAAGTGAGTGCGACGTGGAGTCCTCCTGACCGTCCGATCAAGAAGATCATACGGTTGCTTCTCTTCATCTCCAACAGGTCCGCCGCCTCCTGCGACGGAGAAGGCTGGACTCCAGTGAAGAAGCTCTGGCTCCGCCTCCTTCGTCTGGGGTCAGTGAAGCTTGCCGGCGGCTCCCAAGTGGATGGAAAGGATCGTAATGGCATCAAGTAGTCGCTGAAGGTCTCAGCTGAGGCAGAGATGGTCTGGACAGCGACGTCGGAGAAGCTCGAATGGATCTCCTATGAAGTTCTCGCCAATCAAAATTGAAGTACCTATAGGGGGTTAATGGATAGCCGAGGCGTGCAGATGTGCTCGTGGGGTGAGCGTGCGTGCGGTTGGAGGCTTGAGAAGCGACGGGGGAGCTTGCTCGCCGGGAGATGAAGTGTGTCGTCGGAGCAGGAGAAGGGGTGCGCGAAAGTGTCCACTCCGAGGCGAAGCTCGGAGGATGGTTGGTGGAGCGTGAAGAAGATCGTGGACGACGAATAAAATGGAAGAAAAAGCGAGAAAAAATAAACGAAGGTCGGGAGGGAGATGGAGGAATCTACTTGGGGAATGAAGCGCGATGAAGTGCTCCTGGTCGTCGCTCGAAGGACGGTAGGTGGTCTTGAGCTCGTGCAGCTCGCGGAGCAGGCTGCGGCACGGCGGTGGAGGGTCGTGGATCTCGCCGGAGGTGGATCTCAGTCTTCGCTCGACGTTTCCTAAAATTGTTGTCACCAAGATGAAGGTTGGAGCTCGGGTATTCTCTCCGTAGTGGCGAACAAGGATGAAGGCGGCCGGAGGCAGAGTATTTATAGGTTGGAGATGGCGGCGTAGGTGGTGGAGTGGTGAAGTTAATGGGTGTCATAGAGCGAAGTGGAGGGTGTTCATGGAGATCGAGGGGTTTGGCGAGGATGAGGGAAGAGTGGCGTACGTCGTGGTGGTGAAGGGGAGCGAAGAGGGTAGCCGGAGTGGCTCCCAAAAGAGAAAGGGGGCAGCCCTCGCCCACGGTGGGCGACATGGGGTGTGGGACTTGCGGGAGGTGGAAGATGACGCCTAGACCGTTGGATCACGAGATCCAACGGCCCTGATGGAGGCGCGGGTGGATGATTGGGATTAGATCTAGGGTGGATCCATCGAACGGCTTCGGGCATGCCACGTGGAGAGCGCAGGTCGAGGCGCTATCGTGCGATCCAGATTGGATCTGGATTTGATCGAAGGGTGGTAATGCGTTGCGAGATGAATGTCCAGGATGGGGTGCTTCTGGCAAAGATCGGAGGGCGTAGATGCAGCCACGTGGTGCAATGAGAATGCGACGCTGGCTAATGGTCCAGATGAAGTCCAAGGCCTGATCGAAGGGCTGGGAAGCGTTGCGGCTTGGATGGCCCAGATCAAAAGAGGGGAAAGGCGATCGAATGGTGGAAATGGAAGGGCGCGTGGCACGCAAAGAAGTGGGCCGCGTGGCGCAATCAGAGGGCGCCACGTGGCCAGCTCTGAGTGGCTGGAAAAGAAAGTGAAGTTAGAGAGATAAGGAGACCGAATTTGGAAAAACTCAAAACATGAAAGTTGTAGATCTCGATGAGATCTACAAGTTTCATGTTGATAAAAAACGAAGATGAGGTCAAATACGATACAAAAATACAAGAGTACAAATATATATATATATATATGAGGAAAATGGGGCTGCCCCCTAGGGGGAGCTAACTTAGCTCCCCCCGCCCTATTTTCTTCAATTTTTTTTATTTTTTTTGAAAATTTTTTCCGTCAATATTCATCACTATATCCCTATATTATGTCATAAAAATTTGTTGTGAAACAGAGACACCTACGGCCTCCATCCAGACAGTCATTTTTTTAACGGTAACAGGATTTTTTAAATCGACCCCGTTTGGGTGGAGGTCGTACGAGTCTCTGTTTCGAATGAAATTTGAATGACATAATATAGGGATTTAATAATGAATTTACACGGTTTTAGATTTCAAAAAAAAATAAAAAAAATTTGTGGAAAAAGGGCGGAGGGAGCTAAGTTAGCTCCCCCTAGGGGGCATACACATTTTACCCTATATATATATTATACAAAGGGGCCCAAAAACCAAGTTTTGCATACGAGCTCCGAATTGAATGAAATTGGTCTCATTTTAAAGGTCTCTGGATGTGTATTAAGCTGAAGGTGAGTCGACCTGATTCAGAGGTTGTATGAGGTGGATATTGGCATTCTAAGATCCAGGTTCTCCAACTGGGTTTGAGGCTTTATTGGGCAATTTACAGAATAGGGATTTTTGGCCTTCTTCCTTATATTATTAACTAGTAATCTACACAATATAAGGAAGGCGTTATTTGATTTTAGAGGGGATATAAAATACAAATAATTAGGTGAATTATTGGTGGATATTTTACAAGTGATTTTACGGATGAATTGGCTTCTTATTTTAATGCAATTATGAATGCTAAGATACATGTATTGTGGTTTTATGCATGAATGCTATTTATACAAGATAAGTGGAAATATGCATCTAATTACTCCAGAACAAGGCTCTATTTTCAACTTTAAGAGTGATGAATCACAGATTCATCACCCGTACCATGCAAAATCGCGGGAATCGCTCGATCAAGATCGAGCGGTTCCCACGGCTACAACATGCACAACACCACAACAGAGGATCCTCTCTGGAGTGACCACGGGCCCTACTCGCCCCCTTCTTGCATCCTCTGCCTCGATATGCATTTCACGATGCTAGTATCCACAACTAATGCTGATAATGGATAGCATTCACGATGCTAGTATCCACAACTATTGAGGGGCTTGCAATGCATATGTCACCCATTGAATATCGTAGTATTCTCAAGTACCCGCCTTATGATTCCTCTATTCCCAGCTAATGAGGCTTGTCCAGTATGCCACAAATCATGTTTGGATGCTTTTGGAGAGCATGCCCTTCACTGTCGTGAACTTCCAGGTTTTAAATATAGACATAATTTTGTCAGGGATGCCATTTTTGATGTACTCAAACATAAGGGGATTGCTTCAAAAAAAGAAACACCGGTGAAATTTTTGACTGATCCACAAGAGGGGAGATCGACACTTAGGCCGACAAATGTTTTAATATTCGGATGGGTTGGAGGAAAACATTCATGTGTTGATTTGACTAGAGTTTTTCCATTGATGGGTCCAATAAAGAGTGATTTTGTTGCGGGAGACGCGGCACAGAAAGCTGTCTCAGCTAAAGTGACTAAGCATGAGAAGGTATGTATTAGCAATCAACATGTATTCATCCCCTTTGGGTTTGATACATTTGGACTCTTGGCAAGTGAAGTAGTGGAGCTCTTCAAGAGGATCTAAAAAATCATGCATAGCAATGTTATGGTTCCTAGGTCTATGAAAGTTGTTTTTCGAATGATTGGATTTGCCATGCAAAAGAGATTGGCGACGCAGCTTGTTGCCCGTCTGCCGTCAATTTCCATGTAATTTTTCTTGATTTATAAACTTATTAAATAAGTAAAACTCTTATTTTTATTTGTCATAACTCCAAATTTGAATGCATTTTGATGGGCTCTCGTTACATTTGAAATAAGAAGATTTTATATCAGAATAAGATGGTCACATCATTGTTTTGTTATCTACTCTGCCTACAATATATATGCCGTTCTTTCTTATACGTAAAATCAAGAAAGCAAGAACGAATGAGAGGTCTTATAACTGTTTTACCTGAAAAGGTCACAGAATGGGGCAGGGGAGGTTGCATATGGGCCAATGCTGGCGCAGGAGGTGGTCGTGGCAGGAGAGGCCGACAAGTCATAACCGGTGGTTGCTGAACGAGCTCTGCCAACGCATCTCGACTTGCCGCCACCTTCATGATCGCCACTGCCTGCCAAGCCAAAGAAACATGGTCAATCCTATCTTGCTCCTCACAACACTCCGGCAACATCCATCGAGCCACGCATTCTCACCTTATCGGGCGGCATCGCGTCGTATACGTTGACGGTTCCGCCATATAAGATGGTCATCTGGGGGCCCTCAGCCACCGCCGGCGCCGGCCTGAGTTGGAAAAAAAAGAGAAGTGGAAAGCACACGTTAATCCCATGCACGGGAATGTGAGAAATAAAGTAGTACAGGTAAACGTGTGGGATTAGAGCCCATAGCCAAAATCTTGACTTTGACTTTGAACATCAGACAGTCGGTCAAATGTAAACCCCATTTGACATTTCCTGTCATCTTTGTTTAATAAAAACAAGTGTAACTACACAACAATGACCCATAACTACACAAATGAAATTTAAGAACTCGTTTGAATGAGGGATAAGAAACCAATTTTTGTTCGATTAGTCGGTTAAAGATAAAGAACCGATAAATAATATAGAGGAATTTCATATGATATAATCACGGCGTGCCCATTACCCAAAGATAGCGTAGACTTGAATAAAGCCCCTTCATGCTCTAAGTGCACACTCAACTCAAAACTACATTCAAACTAATCTCAATGATTTATGCTCCGAAGTTCTATTATGAGAGAGACTTTTATCTCAATTATCTAATTTACTTTAGGAATTATATAACGATTGGATGGCAGGCTATCGATACCAAAACAAATGCAATAGAACACAGACGACTCGATTTGTCGCCATATTTTGAAGGCTCGACCCAACTCACTCTACCATGTCTTGAGGGGTTGGACTAGCTTGGGTTGAGATACCCTTGTGAATAGTAAATTGTACCCTTGTGAATAGTAAACTGTGAGAAGGATTGAGAGGATTGGAAGAAGAATTACACCGACGTACCTCAACCCAATCCAACCCAACAACCAAACATGTCCTAAGTGTCATAACATGGAACGGATCCTCCGGTGTAACAATCATATTGTAACATAGAAGATCCGTAGAATTACACAAAATCGACACGTATCCCGAGATCATCCAATCCCCTTAAACGGATCCGAAGCAATCCGATCTACATCGATCCACAGCAAAAGTGTCAATCCCAACGTCGAGAAATTACCGAAAGAGTCGCGGTAAAATCGTACCGGACTCGGAATTTCATAAAGAAAAATATCATTTCAAACAATCACCAATGGCATTCACAACAGTAACCATCGTCCGTACAACCCCATAGGTGTGCGGGCCCCACATCACGCTTCAATGCCGGGGAAAGGAGAGTGTGTGGATGGGAGCCCTCCTGCTGCCACGTGGGCCCCCACGGGGACATCGACTGATCTCGGCCGTCGGATACCGAGACTCCCGCGCACTGTAGCCCATCCCCATTCCCACAACTAGAATGCGCCTCTAGAGAGAGAGAGAGATAGAGTGTAAACCTGGGAGTGGTCTCCGGCGGGAGGGATGGCAGCGTCGAGGGAGCGGAGACGGGGGGAGGTGAAGATCGGGAAACGGTGCGGCGCTTGGGGGAGGGGGAGGTGAGGTCTCCGTCGGGAGGGGGCGGGGGCTCGAGGAGGGCCTTGAGTGAGATCACCTGCTGGATGGCCTGCGACTTGTTCCAGGAGGGTCTCCGCATACCTGGGGTGAGGATAAGGCGTCAGCTTCCGCCGGAAAGGGGAGGAGGAGAGGGCGGTCACCTTTCTCCTTCAGAAAGCGGCGGCAGTCCTCGCGTGTGACCTGCGCGATGTCGTCCTCGGTGAGCAGATGGAGAGGCTTGTAGAGCGGTGACGGCACCGCCGTCGTGGTTGTGGTGGCGGTGGACTCCATGTCTGCACTCTCCTCTTCTGCTCCTTCTCTCTCCGTGTCTTTGCTTTATATCTATGAGCAGCTTTTGGGACAACAAGGTGATGGTTTTTTTTGTGTTTTGCCCCCTCATCTATCACTTTCTTTTTTTTGCGGTTCGCTCCCTCGTGTCCTTGAATTTACAGGGACTCCCCTTGCTTCACAATACACGACGAGTGCTGCTAGGGACCTACTTGCAATGAACGGATTCTTTCAGGGTTACACCTGCAAAATAAACAGAAATGGAGTTGGACAAAGTGAGATGTGAAGAGGCTGTTGGTGGCCTGGTGGGGGATGATGGACGTTGTCTCCTACTCCCCTGTGGGGACTCGAGAGTACGACTAATATATATTATAAAATAATACGAGGGTAATCTATCTAAAAGATCCCAAGTTTTTATAGCCACATAATTTAGTCCTTGAACTTTCACAATCGTGGAAGATGGTCTGACAGACGCTTAGGTATAGTAGTAATAGTTTTTGTACAAATTTTACAACATGGTCCTTATACTTTAGATTATTCAAATTTCCATATTTTTATGATGATCTACCACTTCGCCCTTACACGGGTCTTATGTACTCGATCGGATGAGTCAGAAGTCAATTATGAACTTTATGTCACGCATTCGAATCATGAATGAAAAGGTCATCTCGGTCTTTTGTGTCGTTGCGGAATCTCGTTAAGTGAAGGAATCGCATCTGAGCCCCTTCTTCAAAAGCTCAAGGACTTGAACGATAGCTATTTGAATTTAGGGGATCAGTTATAAACAAGATGAAAGTTTAGGCATCTCTCCGCCAATGTCTCGAATATAATAATATGTAAATGTATATAATATTCGGATGGGGGTATGCTGCACCCCATGTCGCCACGTCAGCATCCTCTCCACTCCTTAAAAGGCCAATTACACTTTTTGTCGTTACTCCTTCACCCCTCGCATCAGCTTTAATTACGCACCGACCCTCTTTCCTTCACTGGAGAAAGGTGGTCCCCCCCCCTCTCAACACACCAACCAGTACTCTCACATCTCACCCCATTCACAAATTAATTAATTAATTATAGAGATAGAATGTGTGTATCTTTAAGAATAAAAAAAGGCCAAAAATGCAAAAAAACTCGTAGAATTTTGTAAAGAAATTACTTAAAAGTAAACAGGAACCAACAAAATACAGAAGAAGAAAAGTTTAAAAATACACGATATTTAATTACGTATTCACGTATTCTTACTCATGTATACTCTTGTATACATGTGTACATATGCGTATATAATTATCTTTTTTTGTTTCGATAGTACTATTGATCAAGATTCCATCGGCTTAGAATCGAGTATGATGTTCTGATTAAGTACATGGACATGAGTATGATCAAGGAGATCCAATCTTGGTCTGACCTTCGAACACTAGGGTATAATTTTGGGGGATTGGACAAGTATGTGTAACATATTAAGTCCGAGAAGTTACAAATGGTATAAGAGTCAATTTTCTTTTGATAGTGGAAAGGTTTACCTGAGAGGTATAGCCACCCCTACAAAGAGATAGAAAGAAATGACTACCCAAAGCGTGCAACAACCACTGTCACCGGGAAATAAGTGATGGACAATGTCACAATGAGGACGTTACGATTATATAAGGGGGATGTTGTAACATCCATACCCGTAAATATAATCCCACATCTAAAACTCACAAAGTGTGATAGTGGGTTATAAGTGATGGGGACTACTACTTGATAACTTAGGCTTAAGCGTTTTAGATGGTTGTCAACGGATCAATTGGAGCCCGAACCCAACAAGTTGACAGAGCCAATTTTCATCGATAACAGATCGAGAATCTAAGCTCGGGACGTTAGAATACGAGTCAAAGGAGATGTATCCTATACCAAGGCACTGAGGAGTTAGAACGCCTTTGCGGTAGAGAATGACGGAGGATATAGGATCTCACCCAATGAGCATATGCTAGGAAAATGCATTGAAAAGGATTTTCTCCTCGCTAAAAAATACAATGTCTTTTATTGATTTTTTACCTTTTTGTAAAAAAAATTATAAGTGAGATTGGGTAAATATGCTGCTATTGCTTTTATTAAGGAGACAATTGCCATGAAAAGGGGACCATTTGATGACAAGTAGATATCATCTTGCTTGCCTCTCATGGTATTGGTTTTCGAGTTTTGGGGACCATGCCGGATGTGATATTTTGATTTCCTCTAAAAAATAGTAAAAAAATGTGAATTATGTAAAATATATTACAATTTACAACAAAGATTGTTTTTAATAAATAAATTGTGATATTTCAAAGTTTCTTTCTCTAAAGCATTCTATTTTTCATTAAATGGAAAATGATTAATTTTATGGATATGATTAACCTAAAATTTGAGACCGTTTATGTGATTAACTCGAAAATATATACAATTGATACTGAACTTTTATTTTGGCTTTTTATTCATAAGGAATGAAGAGATATTTGAAATAATTAAATTACTCTAAAACCGTATTTTCCACCAAGATGTCGATAAGTCGAACTTGATACATTATAAAGGCAGAAGAAGATCCACATTTGAGTCTAACGAAATGTAGTTACTCGAGATGTTAATGTGTGTCCTCCGCATGGTTTTGGATTTTGTGAAATTTCGGTTTCGACAAGAAACCGAAATCTCGAGCGAAATAGCGATATGAGGGCAGTTTTCGGTCATTTCTTCACAAATGGTGGTCGATATGGGCGAAATGTCATCGAAATTTCGAATCGACTCTGAAATCGATATTTAACCCATTGGTCCTCTGACAGTATTCTATGAGTTTACTGAAAGAATTATGTGGTTATATAAATGTTGATTAGATGACAATGAATATTTGATGATTAAGCCAATTTCTGATATACTCTAATGGATGATTACGCATTAAAATATTTAATATTTAATTGGAAATAGGCATAATTATCAGCTACTCCTAATCATGAAAATATGATACACACACGAGGGGCAAGAAATATCATTAATATATAATTCCTCGGTAAGGAAAATAGTAGCCAATGTGTTTTATTCATTATAAATTTTCTAGTACATTAGTGAAGTTTATAGTACAATAGTGACTTTTACGAAAAATGTTAGCAGTTGTTGTATGCTTATCATCAGAAGATATAAATATTCAAATAATTGATTGGTATAGATGCATTTTGTTGACGTAATATCGTTTTTAGTGCATCTAGAGCACAACTATTAGCTATTAGCTTAATTAGGCTAAACTAGATTAATTTCTATTAAGTATTCCATATACTGATATACGACATGTATTTTTATTCCACAAACCCTAGAATCTTTGTAAATTACCTTCTCGACCTTTTAAACATCGTTGTTGCTCTCTGGACAATGTAAACTTGCTAACCCTTACCAGGCATACCATTAGGTTCGCAGCTGTCTATTTTTCCATTGTTGGTCGTTTGGTCACAGGTGAATGCCTTATTTCACACGTCCATGATTTATCATCTAATTATACTATTATTATATCTCTTTTGTAGTCTATTCAGTAAAATAGAGTCTTAATTAACTAACTATAACATCTAACAATATGTATATAATTAATCCTAATTATTGTATATAAATAATCCTAAGTAATGCACCTTTATTTTCTAAGTTTTCTAAATATTAAAAATCGTATAAAAATTATATTAATATTGTAAATATTTATTTTTGACATTAACAACAAACTAAAAATAAAAAAATAAAAAAGTAAAACAAGTATTTTTAACTACTTAAAAATACTTACAAAAATATATCTTTGTACAAATGATCTATTTTGATTTTCTGTTCAACATGAAACTTCTCAAAAAGATCTACAACTTTCATTTTCAACACTATTTCATTTGAATATTCTAATAATTCCTTTTTATTTTCTTTATTTTTATTATTTATTTTCTATTTTTATTGGGCCAGGTGGCACCACTGTCACCAGCTACATGGCTCAACCCTTCTTTCCTTGTCGTCCTCATTCTTGGTTGTTTGATCATTTAGATCATGTAGTTGAGCTCGCTACATGCCTGCATTCCCTCTCATCCCTATGATCTGATCACCATATCTGATCTGGGTCCTTCACCTCTTCTTCATCTTCCACCTCTATAATTGTCTCTTCTACACATCATGCCTCACCGAGTACACCTCTTCTCATTTCTTCCAACCGCTCCCTGCTTCCTTTTCCCTTGCTTCCACCTCCTCAATGTTTCCCACTCGTCCCTCTTTCATGCAGGTGCCTTCAAGACCCCACAACATATTTCCTAGGGCAAATGCTCGGCGGTTAAAAACCCCATGTTCACCTCTTATAAACGCCATCTTCATATTCAAATAGGTCTCCATCTTTGCCTTCACCTCATGTCCACCTTTACGTGAAGCTATGCCTAGCCTTCTTCTCCTTCTCATGAAATGGGGAGGCGGAATCGACATGCGAAGATGAGTAGCAGCCTCTCGTGTTACCCATGGTCTACGACCATGTTACGACATCAATTGATGGTCATTGAGCTATTGTCCATGGCTAGGAGAGTCCAACCATGATCGGAGGTCATCCTTGACCTCAGCCAAGCTACCTCACTTCGATCTGCGTTGACCTTCTGATCTCCAGGTAAGCCCCTCTTTGTTTTGTCTCTAGTTTTCTTTGATTTTTTTGCATCGCATAGGTACCTTCACCCTTATCGAGATACCCACGGGCTAAATACCATGGATCATAGGTCCATGTCGAGGCTTCCTACCACCCTCTTCCTTCATCCAGAACCTCCTCCATATTGCCCCCTTTCCTCCACCACCATGACAAAAGGAACCCAATAGGTCCCCACCTTCTAGACCTACATCTCACTCTCCCATGCATGCATTATACTTTGTCTATGTTCTCATAACCATCTTGCATGTCTACGGTTCAATGGCAGGAGGATTTAAATCAACTCTATATAGAAGTTCACGTCGACGCTGGGATGTTGATCCTACCATTCAGATCATCCTAGTCTTTCCATCCACTTCCAAGATCTTCCCCATGTGTTATAGTATCTTCGTCGACCTTCTGAGCATGAGGATTCACTCAGAGGAGGGATCAGGGGCTCATCGGAGTCCCATCTTCTCCATAGTGTCGAGAATGGAGAGGAGGATCTCAGGGAAGTAGATATCGTCAGATCATCCTCGATCTGATAGTCTAGATGTCACCTAGTCTTAATGCCATATTGGGAGCTTTAGGGGAATGAAGCCTGCTCCAGACCCACTTAGGCCACCCACGTGGCTCAAGCCATCTGCAGCGGCTCAAACCACCCCTAAACCTCTGCCCCCACATGTCCAGCACGTGAGGGCTTAGAATTATTGCATATATCCATCTACTTCTCTAAAATTACATATAGGTCCTAGGGGCGCATGCCTTATATGGCGTGCTTGGGTATTTTGTACATGAACCCTATCGGTTAAAGATAATTGTAGATACACCCCGCTCTTATGGAAAATTACAAGGAAGTCTCGTCGGTTCTTCATATTTACAAAATGCCCTTCCAAGGGCATGCGTGTGATGAATATTTTATATCTTTGCATGCTTTTATTTGATTTAAGCCATTGGACATTTTCCTTCATATCTTGAGCATTTATGTCCCTAATTTGAAATTTGAATCATGGCTATTAATTTGATATTTGATGTGTCTTCTCCCTATTCATTTAAAAACCATTTGCCTTAATTTGATGCATCAAGTGATCTTGAAATTAATCACATATTTATTGATCAATTAATTGATCATCTTAAGGGCATATTATTGTATATACTTTTGTTGCTCAATTAATTGATCATCTTAAGGGAATATTATTGTATATACTTTTGTTGCATTGTATTACATTTTGTTGTATTTTTTCATCTAACTTAACTTGCACGAAATCAAATAAAAATACATTCTATTCATTCATGATGTATTACATTGTTTTGTATGCATCGTTGGCCTAGATGCATTGGCCTAGATGCATTGATACTCACTTAATCTATATGTTAGAATTTAATTAATCATGAGATAGCTCATCTCACTGAGATCGACCATGGACTTGTTCAGGTTAAAATTTTATTAAATCGAGCCACTCCTATGGAGATATCTGGCTCGTTTTCTGATATATTGCTAAGTGATCGTATTACAATGAGTTCACTTTAAGAATGCCACTTAACGGTTCATCAGATGGCGTTATTGCCGAGAACACAGCTTCATATGCTTGATTAGTTAGATTTTAATATTTAATCAAGTTGTTTATGTTGATGTTTAGGTCAATATATTTTACGACGTCATTTGAATTATTTGTTTAATTGCTTAATATTTCTTTTGATGACATATCTAACCATCATTTTTGTGGTAATATCTGCGACGACCGAGAATGCTCGGGAGAAGTGGAGGTGAGGAGTGAGGAGCCCCCGCTGCGAAGAGACACATAAGGAATTGTTGAAGATTCAAGCGATTTAATTAAGAAATTTTGTTGCATTTATTTTTTGTAGATATGTGTGTAATAATTGTATTTATAATGGCTCTCGCTTGAGGACTCACAACTGTAATCATGGACAGGACATTTATGTTGTGTGTAGAGCCTGTTTCACCCCTACATGGGTGATGCTCAACTTGAATGTTCATCTAGGAGAAGCATACGCATCATAGAGAATTATATATTTCATAACCTTGTGTGCTTGATCATAGTTAGGACACACTATCTTAGCATCTATGAGATTCACATCATCTTAATATATTAATCTAGACACATTGATGAATCCCCATTCATCACTCTTTATTCTTTTATTTTAGCTTAATATCTTGGCAAAGTATCATGTATATAACTGTAAATACAATAAATTATCAATAAGCATGCATTTGTTAATATTTAACAATTAACATGTATTTGTGTAAAAATAAAAGAATAAAGAATAAATAAAAAGAAGGAAATATTTAGAATAAATATTGAGTGACCTGAACCCAAGAGAGGGTCCAAAATGGACCTGATCGCCAAATAAAATAAGTAGAGAGAGATAGGGCCACTCTACTTTGTATATATTTCTCACTTATATATATATATATTTAAAAAATAAAAATAATAGGTGTTTTTCTCCCCATGTAAATACTTATAAAAATAAAATAAAAATTAAAAAAACAAAATAAAAACAAAATAAAATTCTCTCTCACCTTGTATATGATACATGTATATATGTATTATTACCTATTTATTTTATGCTTGTAAAAACCCAATAAAAATAAAATAAAAATTATTTCATACTCCCAATATTATGTTGTAAATAAATAAAATATAAAATTGAGGTATTTATGCAAAAATAATAAAATAAAAATAAATATACAAAATACATAGGTATTTTATACCTGTATATAATATAATATATTGTATATACCATAATTTATTTTTCCTAAAAATAATTAAAAATCACAAAAAATAGTTTGAAAAAGAATAAATGTTTTTCGTTTTGAATATTTTTAATTTAAAATCATTTTCTATTTTTAATTTATTTTATAAATCTTTTTGACCGGGCTTTTTTTCTGATTGGTCCAGGAGGGATGTTGACCCAGGTCAACTACCCCTCCCGGACCCTTTCGCGCACGGATCCGGCTCGCGCACCTATTTTCTTCCATTTTTCTCGACCGGATCTTGCTCTCTCTTGCCCTGATTTCGGCGCCCGCTTCTCCCTAGTGGATCTGTGACCCTTGCGGATCGATAGGAGGTGGCGGATCGCCCCGGTTCACACGCTCAATCTGTTTCTTTCAACTGTCTGGGAGACATGCTATAAAGTTCATCATTCGCTTCCCCAGCAGCTCAGCTCGCGTCGCACACTTCTCTAGTACCCTAGGATCCTTCGCCTTGGTGACATCAACCGGAGGAGACCCTTGGTGATCAGAGAGGAGCGCTGCAGCCGACGCTCAAGACTCGTGGCCGGAGCACCGCCGCGACGAGCCTCCCCCGCCTTTTGCACCGAGGTCGAGGCAATGACCACCATCGACAACACCCCCTGGAGCTCAGGATTCCACTAGGACTTTTAGGTATCGATCCCGTAGTCCTTAGATCCCTTATCTGATTTGATCTTTAGTTCATCTTCCACCATACTTTCACCTGCTCCGACCAGCCGATCGAAGCCTCTTCAGCCACTTCCATCCGTTCTGATCGACTGCCCCGTTCAACCCCCATCTTCCTACGCAACCTAATCAACCCAAGTCTCGATTATCACGTCGAGATTAGGATCTGGGTATCCTCTACCCCTTCGCCGGAGACCCAACCCCCATTCGCTGCCGCTTCTCTTTATCTTAGGCTAAATAATCCCGATCGGAGCCTTGCTCTGAGTCCGAGCTTTACCCTGCAGGTTTCAGTGTGTGTGGAACGACCCAGATACACCTTAGTCCACCTTCGCCGGAGCTCGCCCAGGTCCCAGCCACCGTCCAGGAGATCCGACCGTCAGCGAGCCCATCTGAGTTGTCCAGTCGTCGATCTCCCTCGGTGCTCCGGTGAACTTCGCCCTGGTGGAGTTCTTCCTAAGCCCCTCACCACCGTTGGATTACGCCCCTCTGCCAAACTCCATCGTAGCCGTTCAGATCCTGCAGTTGTGAGGTCGTTAGATTTGACATCTAATGGCTTCCGTATCGCCCACGTAGCTGACGTCTGACGATCGTTGGATATGCCACCTGTAGACGCCAGAGCCGCACACCCTCACCCCGTTAGAGCCTGCCATCTGTCCATTCCACGCGCCTCTCACGTGCTGCATGGGTAATTTGCTTCGCTACCCCTGTATTTATTTCAGTTTGTCTTTTAGTCTGTAAAAATAAAAAGTATACAGTAGGACTTTTTGCACTTTGGTACCTGCAGTTTTCTATATTTGGCTTTCAATCTTGTCTGTGTGGACCCACGTGCTTCGTCACGTGTTAATTGGATTATTTGCATTTATTGTCTTGGACTTATTCTATGTTATGAAATGAATGTTAAGTTTTAGTATTTGCAAATATACCCCTGTGCGTATGGAATTGCGACATGCGCTGGAATTTGTGGAGAAATTGCAATATGGGCCCCATAGTTTTTCCGTGTGTTATTATTTAGCCCATGAAACATATTTTCCTTGTAGATTAGTCCTTGTATGTTGTGTGTTTAGTTTTTGATTCAATAAATAGCAAACATTGTCCAAAAATCATGATATTTTGACATATGGCTCCTGCCATGGTGTAGAAATTTCTGTGAATTTTTGGTTTTATTTTGTTTTCATTTAGCATTTTTAAAAATTCAAAAACCACAAAAATTATCTCTGTCTGTTTTCAAAAATCAATTAAATATATTAAAAACCCTTAAAAATTCTAAAAAATTCTTATCTGCTTGTTTTGTGTTGTTTTAATTACTTTCCAATTTTTGTTGCATTTCCACTTATAAAAACCATAAAAATTAAAAATGTGTAAAACTCTTAGAAAAATCGGTAAAAATTCATTAAAAAATAAAAAAAATGTATTTTCACTTGCTGTAGCTAGGTTTCTATTTCTAGCTTGTCATAAAATTACCGCTTGAATTTTATAGGCATTTTAAGCAATTTTAAATTTCCTTTGGATTCTGGCTGTACAATGTTTATGATTTTTGGCCTTGTTTGATATTTAAAAAATTAATGAAAAACTAGAAAAATCTAGAAAAAGTAACAAAAACATTTGCATATTTTAAAAACTCAAAAATATTTTTATTTGAATTTTCTGAGTGTTTTTGATGCTTTAAATAATTATTGAATTGTGACTTTTTGGGTTCTTTTATCCTTTTCTTAATATTAAAAATTACAAAAAAAATTTTGAAAAATTAAAAACCACCAATTTTGATTTTTTGGGATTCTTGACTACTTCATAGCGTTAGCATCACGTGCTCCTTGTGTTCGACCCTGGTAGCTATACGAGGTAAAATAAATTAGCGAGACCGCTATCTTTGCTTGATTGATTGATTTTTATTTTGATGATATTCTTTTTCTCATTGAGTCTGACCCGAGTGGTTGAGGTCGCAACGACCTTTGATACCATTTTACCTTAGTCGCTCGGGCCGCTCATCAGAATGACGCCGTTGCTGGGTAGCACGACTTAGTAGTCAGATTCTTTGTGTGATTTTTTTGCTATATCTGATATATTTTTAAATAATTGTGGACTGACACAATTTCTGTTCTATCTTTCTTACGAGGGCTCGACAAGCGAGGGGGAGATCTTCGGAGAGCCAAGGCACCCGCGTGGCTTGGAGGCGGCTCGTTTCTGCATCGAGCCGCATGAGAGCGTAGGAGAGGAGGAGCAGAAGTTTAGGAGATGTAGTGTAGTTTAGACTTGATTTATTTTTTGCTTATTATTATTGTAATAATACAGGACAGACTCTCTGGACTCAGACTTGGTGATTATTTTGGGGTCTGTTTCGCCGAGCACCAGTGTGCTCGGGGAACTCACTGTGGATTTTCGTCGGATTTGTTTTCGAAGGTTTTATCCCCTAGACTTAGGATTTTCTTTGATTGTGACGTAGTTATATAAGGCCCTACCCTAATTATCTTCCCGCTCCTATAGATCGATAATTACACCTTATTAATTAAATCACAAGGAAAAGTTAGTTTAATTAGGCTTGAGTCCACGTGCCGTGAGGTACCACATACAATGCTGGCAGGACCTGTTGTGGCGGGCACTGAGTGATTCCCATGATCGGACTCCGGACTTAGTCTGATTAGTTAGCTACCGTTCTTCGCATGTAGAAAGTGCTCCGTCTAAGGCCGATTTCTTCTTGCATCATATAGGTAGTTTTAATTCTATCCTTAATTTATGCGCGGATCACCCTGTATGTAGAGAGCTGGAGTCAGGTACGCATTTTTAACTCTACATGCATCATCGTGTTTGATCGTGCATCGGCTTTTTCGCTTTCTCCCCGTATTTTTAGACTTAAAATAATCTGGAGAACTGAAAAATTCATTAGGCGTTGTTTGTTTTGAAAAATATATAAAAAGAAAAAAACTATAAAATTGGGACAGCTAAACTCACTTGATCCTAAAAGGCACCTCACTTAAAAATTTGTCTTGGGAGAATAATACCCACATTATATGATTTGGATGAGCGAGAGAGTGACCCGCACACTAGGATAGAGCCATACTCGAACTCTTGGCAGACTACTGGCCTTTTATACGGACAGTCTGTTAGGAGCACTGGGTTCCTACAAGCTCGCTTATTCGCTCTGAAAGGCTGTTTTATCACTTAATAAAATTGACAAGATAAAAGACCGAGCCTTTACAGTCATCAGCTCTTCGTGAGTAGGTGAATCAGGGGTTTGCTTTCTAATCTTGTGTGTTTTCCAGATCTCATCCGTCTTCACTCGCTACATCAAGATGATGGACAGGAGATCCCTTAGGCAGCCTCTGGCTGCACCGCTTTTGAGCACTCCAGCCTATTCATCTAGGTTGGTTCGTGAGAGCCGAGACCCACTCTCCTAACTTGAGTTTGACTCCGCCCTGTTCCCCCTCGACCACCCTTCTACCAGTCTTGAGGTGCCCGAGCAGAGACCGTAGCAGACCGTTGACGATTTATCAGCACCTGAGTTTGGGTCTTTTACCTTTTAGTAGACCATGGACAGAAGTGAGGAGCGCACCAATGGACCTAACGGGACTCAGACTTACGTACTTGATCAGGGTGCCATCAACAATACCTTGTTAGCCTCTCTGGAGACCTTGCAGCGTCAGATCAGAGATCAGGGGGCTTTCATGATGGACATGCGCCGAGAGATGGAGCAGATGCGAGCCGATAGAGAGCAACGCAGAGCCAGTGGAGGTAGAGGAACAGAGATTCCTAAGGGTGGAGACCCTGAGGAGCCCGCACAGCCAGCGACACCTACACGACCAATGAGGGAGTTGCACAACCCTGGTGCAACTCTGACCCATAGATGGATAGTGCTGCCAGCCATTTTGGGAGATTTCAAGCTCCCACCTCAGACGATCCAGCTTCTACCCCGATTCCACGGACTCGCCACAGAGGAGCCGCACCTCCATCTCCAGGAGTTCGAGATGATCTGCAGTACTATCCACGATCGCCTTGTGGACGAGGACATCATCAGGATGCTGACCTTTCCATTCTCCCTCGTAGACAGAGCAACCAACATGCTGAAGCACCTAGGGAGATTCGTCACCTCTTGGGAACAACTCCGGAACGAGTACTTGAACAAGTACTACCCACTCATCCAGACGAATGCAGCCAGAGCCCTGATCAACAACTTCTCCATGCTTCCCAATGAGCAATTTCACGAGGCATGGGACAGATTTAGGGAGCTCACATACCGATGACCTCACCATGATATATCCAAGCCCAACCTTATCCAGAGTTTCTTCTGCGGGCTTACACCGGAGCTGTAGGGGCTAGTGAATGCATCCTGTGGAGGCTTATATTTTACCAAGGATGAGAATCAGGTCTGTGCCATCTATGAGGAGATGGCAGAGAACTACACGATGATGTCCTAGACCCGATTATATGCATAAAGGAAGCCCCAACCACAGGTTGTGTCTTATCAGAGGATAGCACAGGTTGATGCCAGTCCTTCTACATCATCAGCAACCACAACACAAGCAGAGTCGACAACCGCTGATATGGGTATTATCAGCGAGAAGTTAAACCGGATCGAGTTGATAGAGAAGAAGCAGTGTTAGGGCATGTCTCAGATAGATCAGATGGCACAGACGCTAGGGACCTGAAGAGCCAGATCATGTGTCTCCAGGAGGAACAGACGGCTTCTCAACCCCGTCTCAGGTCACGGGCGGATCTCGGCAACAGCAGCTCGAACCAGCATCCAGCCAGTCCAGATAGGTTCACCATGTTCAGGCGAAGTCGTTCCAGCAGCAACAACAATACTACCAGCCATCACCGTCTCAGGACACTCAGATGGTGGTATACCAGCCAGATCAGCCCCTGACAGTTCTTCCCCCACCTACTTACGAGCTGGAGCCGTTGATGAATGTCAATGGGATTTGGTATGACCGACCTCAGCCTGGGATCCGGCTAGACCAGCCCAGATTTCGCTGGTCGACCGGAGGTGCCTCTTCCCAACAACATCCTCCAGTTCAGGGTGGCCAGTTCAGCCAACAACAGCAACCCCAATTTCCACCGCCACAGCTACAGTTTACCAGCATCATGGTCCTCGTCCCTATCAGCAGGGACAGTCATGGAGGCAACAACAGCAACCTCAGTAACAGTTTCATCCCTAGTACCCCTCTCATCATACACAGCAGCAACAACCTCATTTCCAGAGAGGCCACCCATTCGGTTCTCATGAGCCAGCCTATGAGAACCCAGCTCTTGAGGATCTAGCCCGCCTTGTTTCCGAGCAGCAGGCTACTTTCAGAGGGAGATGGATGAGTTCAGACAGGAGATGAGGGATATACTGAGAGGCAAGGCTGCCATACCTGCACAAATCGAGCCAAATCCGAACAACCTGAAGTGGAAATCTAAGAAGGTAGAGTTTACAAAGGTTACTACTCCTAGTGATTCACTTGGTGATATTTCTGCATACCATTTTGATGTTGACTTTATTACACTTAGGAGTGGTAGGATGCCAGCCGGCGGTGCCTCATCTGAGCGACAACCACGTGAGGATTTAGGAGCACCAAATGAGGAGGAGAGCCTTGCTGATGCTACTCGTGATGATGATGATGATGATGATGATGACGGTGGTGCTGACGCCACCAAGGGTGTAGACCCAGTTGACGATACTGAGGCCGTCACTTCACCAGATTCAGGAGGTGGTGCTGAGGTCACCAGATATGATTTTGAGCTAGAGTGTGGTATTGATGCCACAAGTCCACATATCGAGGGTGGTACTGATGCCACCATTTCTATTCCTATTTCATTTCCTTTTGTGTATGTATCTCAGGACTATTATAGTAATAAGGGAAAGGGTTCTTCATTTGTGAGTCCATCTATGATGCATGGAGATGTTTGTATGGATTCCACTTTGCCACAACAACAATGACCCGATCCTAGCCCTCCATCTGAGGAGGGCCCATCCATCCCCTTTCCCCAAGCACTCCGCTTGGCTAAGGGGACCAAAAAAGAAAACCCAAAAAAATCACAGTAGGTAGATTTCAGCCAGCAGATGATGGATAGATTTCAGATACAACTGACTCTACAGGAGGTCTTGGAGCACATCCCCCTCTTCTATAGGAACCTTAGAGAGAGGACCACTATTCGCAGGAAGAGGAGGAACCACCACTCAGAGATCCATGTGCTCACTCGTGCCACCTGCTTCACCATCCAGAACCGTCTGCCAGCCAAGAGGCCAGATGCAGGAGCTCCCTATGTCAGATGCCACATACTTGAGCAGAGGTTCGATCGGACTCTATTAGACAGTGGTTCTTCTATCAACCTACTTCCGGCAGCCTTACTCGATCGATTCAAGTTTGGCCCTCTTCGACAGGGAGGACGGTCCTTCAGTTTGTTGGTCGATCTGTCAAGATACCGAAGGGGTTGCTGAAGAACGTGGTCATCACAATTCAGGGCCTGAAATTCCCCGTGAACTTCATTGTGTTGGACATGGAGATCCCTGAGTCTGTGACCGATACCCCCATCATTTTAGGAAGCTCGTTCTTGGCCACAGTCAAGGTAGTGTCTGATCATGATGATAGTAGGAAGGTATACTTTCACGTCGAGGGTGAGAGTATACAAATAGAGACGATCAATGAGACGAGAGCGCAAGATTCAGCTTGCTCAACGCCGCTCACAGATTCAGAGCAGATGACAGAGGCAGAGCGAGACGTCCACCAAGAGTGTGATTTTGTGATCATAGATGATGAAGCAGCTTGGTTAGATCCCATTGCACGAGCCATCCTCTCCCCTTCAGATCCAACTGATGCACATATTCCAATAGAGGAGATCTTGGAGAGCGCATTCCTGGAAGAGGACACATTTGAGGCAACAGATCGTGTTCCTGATAGCGAGGCAGTTGATTTTTCTTCAGATTAAGATCCCTCAGAGTCAGATATTGATTGGACAGAGTTTAATGAGTTGATTCCATGTCTGATTCCTACAGAGCCAGCAGCTAGGGTGGAGATTGATTCCATTCAGAGTACAGACACACCAGCAGAGCAGTCTTCACTAGATTTTCAGGTTGAGCGAGAGTTCTCCCATGCGAATTTGGTTGTGTTCACTCAGACCTTTCAGAGACCAGATCCGCCAGCTCATAGTTGTCCAGACTTGAGCCCTTACCACAGTCGCTGAAATATAGGTTCCTCGCCGGAGAGCATGAGATGCACCTAGTCATTATCTCAGCAGATCTGACTGGAAAGCAAGAATCTCGTTTGATGGAGATTCTTGAAAAGTATTGCAAGGTGATAGGATGGAGTGTAGCTGATCTCCAGGGGATAAGTCTGGCCATGTGCTCCCACTATATCTATCTCGAAGAGGACGCTAAGCCATCATTTGAGTTCCAGCGGCGGCTGAACCCAAACCTTCGAGAGGTTGTCATGAAGGTTATCTCGAAATGGTGGAGCGCCGATTTTATCTACCCCATCTCCGACTCCAAGTGGGTTAGTCCATTACATGTGGTGCCCAAGAATATGGGCATCACTACATTTGTGAGTGAGTCTGGAGAAGAGATCGCTACCCGGGTACCCACTTCTTGGAGGGTCTGTGTGGACTACATATGATTGAATTAGGCCACCAAAAAGGATCATTTCACGCTGCCTTTTATTGATCAGATTATAGAGAGGCTAGCCGGGAAGAGTCATTACTATTTTCTTGATGGGTACTCCGGATACAATCAGGTGGCCTTTGTGCCAGAAGACCAAGACAAGACCACATTCACCTATCCCTTTGGGACATATGCTTTCAGATGGATGCTCTTTAGTTTGTGTAACGCCCCGGCGATATTCCAAAGGTGCATGTTGTCCATCTTTTTCGGACATGGTGGGTGATTGCTTAGAGGTCTTCATGGATGACTTTTCGGTCTATGGCGATGGGTTTGATGCTTGTCTTGAGTGCCTAGACCGCGTCCTTCAGCTATGCATCGAGGTCCATCTTGTGTTATCTTGGGAGAAGAGTCACTTCATGGTTACTCAAGGGATGGTGCTAGGTCATATCATCTCGAACAGGGGCATGGAGGTTGATCCGACCAAGGTGGATATCATTAGAAAACTCAATCCATCGTCCAACTTGCGATAGTTACAGTCTTTTCTGGGGCACATCAGTTTCTACTGATGCTTCATTCATGATTTCAGCAGGATTGCCCGACCATTGACTGATTTGCTGACCAAAGATACCGAGTTCGTTGTGGATGATAAGTATCTTGCGTCATTGGGACTCTTAAGAGTCTAGTTGTTGAGGCTCCTGTCCTCCAGCCGTCTGATTGGTCTCTGCTATTCAAGATCATGACGGATGCCTCCGATTTTGCCGTAGGGGCCGTAGTGGGACAGAGGAGGGATGGAGTGCCATTTGTCATTCACTACGCTAGCCTTACATTGGATGCCGCGCAACGGAACTACACCGTTACTGAGAAGGAGATGCTAGTCGTAGTCTTTGCCCTAGATAAGTACGGATTGTATATCATTGGATCTAGAGTAACTATCTTTACCGCCATCAGGTACCTCATGGCAAAGAAGAATGCCAAAGCAAGACTGACTAGATGGATCCTTCTACTCCAGAAGTTTGATATTGAGATTAAGGATAAGCCTGGAGTCAAGATTGTGGTGGCGGATCATCTCTACTGATTAGAGCATCATCAGGATTCTAAGTAGATTGATCTGATTACAGAGACTTCCTAGATGAGGCGATCCTTGCTATCGCCTCGCTCCCATGACATGCCGACATTGTGAACTATCTTGTTGCCAAGAAAGTTGCACAAGGTTGGCCCAGGTAGTGACTTGAGACCTTTCTAGCGAAGGCCAAGTCGTACCATTGGGAGGATCCCATCCTTTACCATGAAGGAGGGGATAGTGTCTGGTGACGGTGCATTCCTCAGGAGGAGCACCATAGCATCCTCACCTACTGCCACAAGCTGGAGGCAGGAGGACATCACTCTGGGAGGATAATGACATAGAAAGTGCTCCAGTCCGGCCTATGGTGGCCTACTCTCTTCAAGGATTCTGATGAATTCGTGAAGAGATGTACTGACTGTCAGAGGATGGGCACTTGCGGACAGCGTGACAGGATGCCGATGCAGCCAATTCACTTCTGTGAGGTCTTTGATGCATGGGACATTGATTTCATGGATCCATTCCCTAAGAGCCAGGGATTTAAGTACATTCTGTTGGTCGTTGATTATGTGAGTCGTTGGGTTGAGGCCATCCCCGCCTGAACCGCAGATGGTAGGACTATATTCAGATTTTTGAGGAAGAATATCATTTCACGGTTCGGGGTGCCTCGAGTTTTGATATCTGACGGGGGGTCTCATTTCGTCAACGACAAGGTAAAGGCCCTTGCTAGCGAGTTCAACATTGACCGTCGAGTAGCCACTCCATATCACCCTCAGACCAATGGTCTTGCTGAAGTGTCGAATAGGGAGATCAGGACTATATTGCATAAGGTCATCCGTCCTAACCGAAAGGATTGGTCACAGCTTTTGGACTCGGTCTTGTGGGCATACCGGACGTCCTTCAAGACTCCTTTGGGTACATCTCCCTTTCGCCTTGTTTACGGCAAGCCCTGCCATTTACCTATTGAGCTTAGGCACAAGTCACTTTGGGCTATCACAGAGATATTTTTGGATCCGGTGAGTATAGGAGATCAGAGGAGGGCAGAATTGGCAGCCCTGGAGGAGCTTAGAGATGCAGTATTTCGAACAGCCTACAATACAAGGAGAGAGTGAAGGAGTGGCATGATTCTCATATCATCCACAAACAGTTTGAGCCAGATCAGAGAGTATGGTTGTTTGATGCCAGGCTTAGATTATTTCCAGGGAAGTTGCAGAGCAAGTGGAAGGGACCGTACCTGGTCTGAAAGTACATGACAATGGTAGTATTGACATATCTGAGATGTCATCTGAGTATACCTTTTGTGTTAACGGGCAGCGGCTCAAACCATATCTAGATCATGAGCCGCTGGTCGTTGATGTCGCCCCTATTCATTTTGCGTGAGATGTGGTCTTTGATTCACATCTAGTGCATCTCATGCCTAATTATCACTGTCTTCCTCCTTGTATAGATCCAGATGTCCATATCATTCCATTTTTTAGTCCCACACCCCATCTTCATCCTATGATTATGCTATACTTAGGGTGTACTTTACCCTAAGTATAGGGGGGTGTTGGACTCGTGAGTATTCTTTTGATTCTTTTTACCTCTGCTTTGCTGCCTATACTTAGGGACCTTTCGCTCTAAGTATAGGGGAGGTAAACCCTGTATATTCTTTCACTCAGATTTCCCTTCATGTACAATCTACTATACTTAGGATTATTTGATCCTAAATATAGGGGGAAACATCGAGCTCTCTTCGCTCTATTTTTTGATTCGTCGTTGTAGTATACCATTTCTTTTCACTTCCCTATACTAAGCACGAATTATGCCTTCTTCATCGCTCTCGATCCACTTTGAGAACATCGTTCGAGCTAAGTATAGGGGGATGTCATATATATTTCATATATACTTTAGCCATAACTCGTACTTTGTGTGAGTGTGTTAATAAAAAAATGGCTAAAACTCTTTTATCTAAAAAACCATAAAAATTTTAAAAATTTTCCTTTTACATAAAAATTATTTCTTGCACATACATAGCTATTTATAAAAATTATTTTTGTACACATGTTTGTAAAAATATGTTGTGTAAAGAGTTTGTAAATATTTTGATATCAAAATTATGTATATAGTACAAAATTTTTGTAAGATGTTTGAAAAACAAAAGTTTACAAAGAACCTTGTGTAAATGTGTGTAAATATTTGCAAAACTTCTGCACACATGCATTCATTCATTCAAACATTTTTCAAAAATTTTGCACATTTCCAAAAACACGCATAAAAAGATTTTTGTATATATTTGTACAGTCTTTCTGAATCATGGTTGACATTTAAAATAGCCTGGAATTAAATTGGAAAATGGAGCTTGGTTAAGACCTTAATCCACCTAATTCTAAGAGGAACCTTATAAGGCTTAGAGTTAAGACTTTTCAGGTCCATTTGGGACTTAATTCTTGAGTCCACTAGGCTATGATCATATGTCATCTTGATGAGCCTAAGTAGAACACTTAAGAACACACACATGACTCTCATAGACAATGGCTTTACTTGCACCAACACCTTACACATAGCTCTCCACGGATTGGGTGGTGAGGAGGCAGTTTCCTTTAGCTTGGGGTAGAATATGAGGGTAGTACTTCTAGGCGGAACCTCTCTTCTTCTTTTAGTGAAGGAAGTGCGTCTCAACTTGGTCTGGAGGTGTTGAGGTCTAAAGACAGGAGTTGTGGGTTGTAATAAAGCTTCAAAAGAGGGATAATCTACTGGATCAAGAGGAAAAACTCCTTATGTATATATGTTGTACCATGTAGATATGTTGTACATATGCATATCAAAAAAATGTGCAAAAGAAAGAAAAGTCCAAAAAAGTGGTGGATCTGATAGAAAATGAAATACCCACTAGAGTGTATATAGTCAAATAAAGCAAAGCTTATGTTACACATTCTCATCTCATGAAGCTTGCAGCTGGAGACTTAACTACACTGGTTGGGCTCCCAAGGATACATGGATACACTGGTCATGGTCCATTCTCTTCTTCCTCCTCTTCTTGAGCCGGTTGAACTTGAACTTAGAAGGGAATACCCAGCTCCTTGAGGAAAGAGCTTCCAGACTAGGGCATTAGAGTTACCTTGTTGAGGGGGGTTGTCACTTTTCCACTTCTGAGGTGGGGAGCTACATATCACTTACACAGTACAAGGAAAGATTCATGTTCATTAGAGTTTGTGTATGTATACTTGTTCTGATCTGGATTGTTAAGGAGTCTTGACCGTAGATTGGTGGAATTTAAAGACTGTTGAGTTTTAAACCTAAGTCCAAATAAGGTTCCGACAAACTAATAAGCCAAAGGCCTGGCTGAGCTCATACTTTAATTTAATGAAGGGAAATCTAATAATCAACCTTGATTCCCTTCTTTTTCTTTTTATTTCTCTTTTCACTTCTTCTTCAAATAAGTGTTTGCTAAGGGATTAGCAAAAGTAAAGTATGGGGGTGATGAATCCCCATTCATCACTCTTTATTCTTTTATTTTAGCTAAATATCTTGGCAAAGCATCATGTATATAACTATAAATACAATAAATTATCGATAAGCATGCATTTGTTAATATTTAATAATTAGCATGTTTTTTTGAAAAAATAAAAGAATAAAGAATAAAAGAAAAATAAGGAAATATTTAGAATAAATATTGAGTGACCTGAACCCAATAGAGGGTCTAAAATGGACCTGATCGCCAAATAAAATAAGTAGAGAGAGATAAGGCCACTCTACCTTGTATATACTTCTCACTTATGTATATAACTTATTTTTACAAAAATAAAAATAAAAAGGTGTTTTTATTCCCATGTAAATACTTCTAAGAATAAAATAAAAATTGAAAATATAAAATAAAAACAAAATAAAATATTCTCTCACCTTGTATATGATACATGTATATATGTATTATTACATATTTATTTTATGCTTGTAAACAACCAATAAAAAATAAAAATTATTTCATACTCCCAATATTATGTTGTAAATAAATAAAATATAAAATTGGGTATTTGTGCAAAAATAAGAAAATAAAAATAAATATACAAAATACATAGGTATTTTATGTCTGTATATAATATAATATATTGTACATACCATACTTTATTCTTCATAAAAATAATTAAAATCACAAAAAAATAGTTTGAAAAATAATAAATGTTTTTCATTTTTAAAATTTTGTAATTAAAAATTATTTTCTATTTTTAATTAATTTTACAAATCTTTTTGACTGGGCTATTTTCTGATTGGTCCAGGAGGAATGTTGACCCCGGTCAACTACCCCTCCTGGACCCTCTCGCGCACGGATCTGGCCCGCGCACCCGTTTTCTTCCATTTTTCTCAATCAGATCTTGCTCTCTTCTCCCTTGTGGATCGGTGACCCTCGCGGATCCCCTGGAGGTAGCGGATAGCCCTCGGTTCGCGCGCTCAATCCGTTTCTTTCAGTCGCCTGGATCATGCTATAAAGTTCATCATTCGCCTCCCCAGTAGCTCAGCTCGCGTCGTACCCTTCTCTACTACCCTAGGATCCTTCGCCTTGGTGACGGCAACCGGAGGAGACCCTTGGTGATCAGAGAGGAGCGTTGCAGCCGACGCTCAAGACTCATGGCCGGAGCACCACCGCGACGAGCCTCCCCCGCCTTTCGCAACGAGGTCGAGGAAATGACCACCTTCGACAACACCCCCCGGAGCTAAGGATTCCGGTAGGACTTTCAGGTATCGATCTCGTAGTCCTTAGCTCCCTTATCTGATTTGATCTTTAGTTCATCTTCCTCCGCACTTCCGCCAGCTCCGACCAGCCGGTTGGAGCCTCTTCAACCACTCCCATCCGTTCCGATCGACTACCCCGTTCACCCCCCATCTTCCTAATCAACCTGATCAACCTAAGTCTTGATTATCGCATCGAGATTAGGATCTGGGTATCCTCTACCACCTTCGCCGGAGACCCAACCCCCATTCACGACCGCTTCTCTTTATCTTAGGCTAAATAATCCTGACCGGAGCCTTGCTCCGAGTCTGAGCTTTACTCTGCAGGTTTCAGTGTGCGTGGAACGACCCAGATACACCTTAGTCTACCTTTGTCGGAGCTCGCCCAGTCTCAGCCAGCGTCCAGGATATCCGACCGTCAGCAAGCCCGTCTGAGCCATCCACCCGATGCGTAGTGACCCCACGAGCCAGTTGCCACCGTCCAATCGTTCAACGGAGTCATCGATCTCCCTCGGTGCTCTGGTGAACTTTGCCCTGGTGGAGTTCTTCTTGAGCCCCTCATTGCCATTGGATTAAGCCCCTCTGCTAGACTCCATCGTAGCCGTTCAGATCCTGCAGTTGTCAGGCCATTAGATCTGACATCTAACGATCTCCGTACCACCCACGTAGCTGACGTCTGACGATCGTTGGATCTGCCACCTGTAGACGCCAGAGCCGCACGCCCTAGCCCCATCAGAGCCTGCCACCTGTCCACTCCACACGCCTCTCACGTGGTGCATGGGTAATTTGCTCCGCTACCCTAGCATTTATTTCAGTTTGTCTTTTAGTCTGTAAAATTAAAAGTATATAGTAGGACTTTTTCCGTGTGTTATTATTTATCCCATGAAACATATTTTCCTTATAGATTAATCCATGTATGCTGTGTGTTTAGTTTTTGATTCAATAAATAGTAAACATTGTCCAAAAATCACGAGATTTTGATACATGGCTCCTGCCATGGTGTAGGAATTTCTGTGAATTTTTTGTTTTATTTTATTTTTGTTAGCATTTTTAAAAATTCAAAAACCACAAAAATTGCCTCTATCTATTTTAAAAAATAAATAAAAAATATTAAAAACCCTTAAAAATTCTAAAAAAATTCTTTTCTACTTGTTTTGTGTTGTTTTAATTACTATCCAATTTTTATTGCATTTCCACTTATAAAAACCATAAAAAATAAAAAAGAGTAAAAATCTTAGAAAAATCACTAAAAATTCATAAAAAAATAAAAAAAATTTATTTTCACCTGTTGTAGCTAGGTTTTTATTTCTAGTTTGTCATAAAATTGCCGCTTGAATTTTATAGGCATTTTAACAATTTTAAATTGCCTTTAAATTCTGGCAGTACACTGTTTATGATTTTTGGCCTTGTTTGATTTTTAGAAAATTAAATAAAAATCATAAAAAGCTAGAAAAATAAACAAAAACATTTGCATATTTTTAAAACCCAAAAATATTTTTATTTGAATTTTATGAGTGTTTTTAAAGCTTTAAATAATTGTTGAATTGTGACTTTTTGGGTTCTTTTATCCTTTTTCTTAATATTAAAAATTACAAAAAAATTGAAAAATTAAAACCACCAATTTGATCTTTTTGGGATTCTTGACTACTTCGTAGCGTTAGCATCATGTGCTCCTTGTGTTCGACCCTGGTAGCTATACCAGGTAAAATAAATTAGCGAGACTGCTATCTTTGCTTGCTTGATTGATTTTTATTTTGGTGGTCTTCTTTTTCTTGTTGAGTCCGACTCGAGCAGTTGAGGTCGCAACGAACTTTGATACCATTTTACCTTAGTGCTCGGGCCGCTCATCACACATAAACAATGCTTCACTTAACCAAACAAATTGAATTCTTACCACTAATAGAAGCATGTTTAGGATGCAGATTTTTTGATTTGCATGCATTTAATGATAGATTTAAATTCAGCCTTGCACTTGCATGAAGAGAGATGGAAGCACTGTGAGTATTTCTCTTTAGCATGTATCATGTCTTCCCGTTGCATTAGCTTTTATCAAATTCATGATCTTTGATTTAGAAATTAGGATTAAATGGAATCGGGACTAGCCGTTATACATGATTGTTTGTTTACTTTCACATTAACTCAAGTTTTAACCTCCAGCTTAAAACCAAGACTATAATGCAAGTAGACATAAAATAAATAGAGTAATATTCACCTTGAATTATGGGAGAGAAACCCCCACATTGTTTGTAGGTATTATTATGCATGTTTGAGAGGTGAGGATGCATCTCCAGGATAGTGCTCCAAATCAATAAATAAATCCATGCATAATGGATTCATATCTTGGATGATCACCAATAAAACCTACATGATAAAATGGGCCATTTGTTGGTCTTCTTGTGTGAGTTAAAAATCTATGGGTGTTTTGCTTGCTTGGTTGAGCCTTGATTGTTATTTCCTAAAAACTACTCCCATAAAACCATAAACTCCATCTTGCATCTCCTAAAGATTCATTCATCTTAATGAGATTCATCTAACCCTAATCATTGATGTCTTGGTTCCCCAATCCATAGTTACATGTTCTACTATTTGGGCTAGTTTTCAGCCTAAGTATAAGGAGAACTAGGTATTCTCTGATTATTCACCTCAGGTTCCTTCATATGCATTTCACATCTCTCTACTTAGGCTCATCTCAGCCTAAGTATTGCGGGGGGGGGGATCTGAGTCCCTATCCATTTCTATTTCTTTACTCATTGACCCCTCTTGTGGTTTTCTTCTTATACTTAGGTTATTTTTTTTACCTATGTATAGAGGGAGACCCGAATCAGTCATGTATGGTCCCCTTGTATTTAGCATGAGCTATGGTTTCATATCACTTAGTGCTATGAGGAGACAACACAAACTAAGTATAGGGCGTATACCTTATATATTTCATATATACTTTAGCCATATCTCATATTTCACTTTTTCAAAATTTTTGGGGCTACGGGTAAAGTATATTTTGAATTGATTTTTGTAAATTTTTGTAAAATGATTTGAAAAAAAATTATGATTATGTGACATTATCTTTGAAAATTGTTTTACAATGGTTTAAAAAATGAGGACTTTATTTTTTTGAAAATCATTTGAAAATTATTTTAAAATATATATTATGTGACATTGTTTGTAAAATATTTTCAAAAAACTTTTCAAAATGAGGGTATAAATGATACTAACATGTGTTTTAAAATTAAAAAATCACAAAATTACTAACTAAATAAGTTGGTCTGATCCCCGACACTTTCACTATTACTCAAGGCTTGAGGAGTAAAGAATGTTTAATTTATGAGGTTTTAAGATTCACATTTAACCATCCTTAATCATTAGGGTCATAGTCTTAATATTTCACGCTTCCCTAGTTTGAAAGATATGTGTGATATATTGCACACTTCGTTTCTGTCTTAAAGAATTTGACCTGCACCTCTTCATATATGATGCCATGAGTTGAGGATTTAAGATTTGAGATTAGATCCGATTTAGTGATGCTTGAGGATGGCATATAATCGATGATGGCTTCATGAAACCTGAGTGTCAGCAACCTAGCTAGTATGAGAATAAGTTCTTGTACTATTTCTTGATATTTACCTAAGTGGAAGGGTGTGATGAAATATAAAAAAATGTTGATTAGTGTATGTCAACTTGGTAAAAGTAGTGGAGCTAGTGATGAATCTCCATTTCATCACCTTTATTTTTTCATTCTAGCCTAAAATCCCTAGCTAAATGCATGTATATGGAATTAATTTGTACAAAATAACACTTGTAAATTAACACACAGAGATAATAAATATCGATATTCAATTCCAAATTAAAGGAATAAAGGAAAGAAAAGAAAAAGAATGATTTGTCAAAGATACTAAGTAACCCTAGACTTAGAGACCCAATCATCATGATGACTTGGTCGACAAGAAATAAAGTAGGAGGAGATAGATGGCTAACTGTACATAAAACACCTCGAAATCGTAATTCTTTTTACTTAATAAATAGCTTTTCAAACTTGTTTTATTCTTTATTATTTGCAAAAAATCAATAACCCTCAACATGAAACTTGTATATAAAATACAAAGAAAAATACAAATTTGGTTTCATATTAAAATAATACACAATGCACCCAGGACAAACAGAAAAAAAGCAGCAAAGAAAACATCCCAGGCTTGTATCTCCTCCATACATATTCAAAATTGACCAAACTCTCTTTATTATTCATAAAATTTAATTATCTATTTAATGAAGGCTATTTTATTTCATTTGGTGTCGAGATGCAAAAGTTGGTTTTTGGATCCTTATTGTACTGTATTCATGTATATAATAATCAATATATCTATTTTTAAAATTTTTAACTTTCTTATATATTTATATACTTGTAAATAGTATTCAAAACACATCTAAATAATAAATATATAATAAAATCATGAAAATATCTTAAAATAAATAATGTATTAAAATGTATAGGTAAACTTTACATATATAAAAGAACCCCTCTAACGATCTGGCGGTAGAAGTAGTGGTTCCCACTTCAAAAGGACCAGGGTTCAATCCCCCCTCTTCTACCAATAAAAAACTGTACCAATATAAAACATATACATATCTACTTAAGTATAGAAATAAAATTAGAAAAATACAATAAAAATGTAATTATGTAATTAAATAAGTTATAGATATATAAATGTGTAAATATAATAATAAAATATTAAATACAAAATAAAAAATACATTAAATACAAGTATGTATACCTTTGTATATACATGCAAATATTAACACCTAATAAAAAAGTGTTGTAAAATAAATAAAATACTACATAAGATAATAAGTATTTCTTATGTTTTAACCTAAAACTAATAAAATCATTTATTATTTTTAAATCAATAAAAAAGTGAATTATTTCTCTGTATTTCCTGGCTGGTCCTCGTGGACCAACTAGGAGATATGGATAGTTGACTTAGCAGGTAAACTGTACACTCTCCCCTCTCGTCACACATCATGAGATCCACTTAATCTTTGACGTTCTCTGGATTTTTGACGATGAACCAAGGCTTGATGGGCCTTGGTTTCTTTATTAAACCTCTTCTCTACTTCACCCTCCATCTAGCCCTTGCTCCATCACCATCCTTTTATGAGGTTCTTGATCCATGCAACCCTTCAAAAGTCACCTCATCTCATGAGCATAAATAAACCAGCCGACACCCTTTGCGCTTTTGATCCCCGATTCTACTCAGTATCCCCAACAGGATTAGTCAGGTCGAGTCACCTGGTGACATAGATTGATTTCGTACCCTTGTCAGCACGGATAAATGAGTAGATCGTGGTGGTCCAGTTGGTCGGAGCACCTCCGACAAGCTTCTTTGCTCTTTGGTCAATCGAGCCAGGTTTGAGATGACAGTTAGGTACTTTATATGCATTTTATTTCCTTATAGTAATGTAGCCTTTGATTCTCACATTTAATCAGTATGATTGTTTAATTTTTGATTTTATGTTTGTTGGAAATTTGATCTCTAGATCGAAATCATCGTCAATGCGATTGTTATCCAACCCATTCCACCTCATCCTCATTCCCCTTCATCTGCTACATCTTTCACCCCACTACTCCATCTTTGATCCTGTACTAATTAAATCAATCACAGCTTTATATTTCACCTACGTCGGAGCTCACTCATCCCTTCATCCCTCTATGTGCAACAACTTCACTACATGGTCGAGGATGCTCGCCTTGAGCCACTGAATTTTTTGGTGCAGGTGCCAGCCTTACGGACCCCCTAGAGCATGGGATCACAGCCATACAGGAGCTCCAAGTGCCTTTCTTCACATCAGAGATTTAGGACCCCATCGATGGGTCTTGAAACATTTTGAGAGCCCCAGCTGATGAAGCAAGCTTCCAGGAAGCTAGAGCACTTGTCGGAGGAGAAAGAAGACGTCGGACGTGGCTTAAATCAACAATCGAAGCTCGCCTTAGACGATGTTCTTCTGAGTTATTCGAGATAGCCTCCACACAATAGGATGAGAAGGTCGACCCAGATCTAATCTGGGTCGTTGAAGATAAGGCTAAATGACGTCCTCCTTGGTCGTTAATCAAGACACATGGCGCAAGGAGAAGCGCTTAATCGTTCCATCTAAGTGGTGTAAATTACACACGCCCCCTCTGAGTTTTTGTATTTCATTTTAGTCATTCATATATATTAAATAAAGAGTTAAATTTCATGTAAAAATTGCCAAGGACCCCCTGCATTTTCTTGGATATTGCATAGAGGTTTGTGCTAGCTCACCTCACGTGGTCCCCTACGTAGGGCGGGTAACTTTTGCACATTAGCCCTTCTGACTTTATTATTTATGTTTGTATTTAAAGTTCGTAAATACGTGTTAAACTTTGGAGATATTTGCATGATGACCCTTATATTTATTTTAAATTGCAAGTATACCCTTACGAGCATTTTTATTTTAATTTATGTGTTTCTAATTTTCCTAAACAACTCCAATACCTTAAAAATTGGGAAACATTATTGTAGGTATCAGATAAATCATTGGTCCACATCCTATTTCTATTTCGGCATTTACTTGAATTTTCCCATTTATTAAAAATAGAATATGATTTATTTATTCCTTATTTGTAAATAACAATACAAAAAAAGAAAACCTAGTTTAAAATTTCCATAAAATATATTGTATATATTATTATATATTATCACTCCAGACTGAAAATAAAAAAATATTAAAGAAAACCTTAAAATTAAAAAAACTTCAATAGCTATAGAAAATATAGAAATCAGGAAAAATTCTATAAAATTCAAAAAATATTTTTTGATGTATATTTTTCTTTGTCTTACATATATTATATTAAAAATAGTTTTGAGAAATTTTGGATGTATTATATATTTTTAATTCTCAAAACTACCTGGCCTATTTAATATAGTGACTGTTTGTATTTTAAACACCTTAAATTAACAGAAATTACATAAAAATCACAGAAACAGAGAAAAAGTAAAAAAACACAAAAACATTTTAAATAGTAATTTTTGACTATATATATCTATATTTTTAAATATAGACCATATATATAATATAGATATTATATTACTTATTTATGTACTATAATTATTATTTGTAATTATAAATACCTATTTATATATTTAAAACCTTAAAATATTGATGAACATGAAATCCACCTCTTTAATAATGTGGATCATTGTAGTATAGGAGGCTAAAAATGATTCAGCAAAAACCATAGTCATTTGAATGTTGTGGAATATTTATAACTTGGCAAGTCTACCAAGGTCGAACACATCAACATGAGCTACTCAATTTCTTTTGTCAAATTTTAATCAATTATAATCATGTGTGAATAACTTCTCAATTAAGGCCTTCATGCAATTAAATGATGCATGCATTTTTAGTTGTTTTTCGTGCAATTATAAGAAGATGCATGAGAAACATGAAGGATTAAGTGCAAGGGTGTGTATGCGAATGACTATTACAAATATGCCCTGAAAAGATCACTAAATTTGAGCAACAGATTATGGATAGAAATCATGGTCAGATTGAGCACAAAAATACCAATCAACTATTCAGAGCAAAGACATGGAGAGCAAAGAACTCATCTAACATAAAAATTCACTTCATTTAAAATGGTGTTAGATAATAAAATTAAACATGCCATGAAGTAGATGATGAAACAAGGATCAAAATGACACTAAAATCATGCAAATTGGACCTACAATGCTCAAGTTATGAATAAAACAGTGCAATGACATAAATGTAAATAAAATGCAGAAGTAAAGTGACAAACAATTACAAATAGGTCCCTAGAGGGACCTATTTGCAATTTTACAAAATCATCTGGGTCCTATTGTAATTTCTCCTGAAGCGTAGGGACCATTATGTAATTATGCTTTTCTGCACGGGCCTTCGTGTAAAATGCCTAAGTGCACAGAATGAGGCATGCATGCCTGGACCTCTTTGTAATTATGGGAAGACTCCGGAGTTCGTTGCAAATAACCTAACTCCTCACGTGTAAGGCACGCGAGGAGCTAGGTTCGGAGGTGGCGCAGCTTCGAGAAATGACGTGTCGAACGTTGGAGCTTTGGGTCAGTGGCTCGGTCAACCCAAGCCTGCAGGTCTTGGAGATGCGACGTGGCTCCGCCTGGGCCGTTGGATGGCCGTTGCGGGGCGCCATCCAACGATACATGTACTTCTCCTCCGTCGGGGGAGAGTCGACATATTTGGAGCTCCGACAAGCTCACCAAAGCTCCATCGGGCTCCTTCGCGATCGTCAAAGTTCCATGGTCTTTGATGAAGACCTGACAAAGGTGGGAGGAGGTCGGAGAAGCTTCAGGATAGTGGTTGGAGGCTGTCAACGAAGGGTCGTCGGAGACGAGGCTGGAGATCGACGAGCTTATGCGAATTTCATTCATTGAGCTCCTGCATGGATTAGTAATAGCTAAAGCATGTGCAAAGTGAATGTGAGGTGGAGTGGAGTCTCGTGGAAGTGGAGGGGCGAGGAACCTGGGTCTCCTCTCTGGTGAGCCAAAGGGGAGGTGGAGCGGAGGCGATCAGGTTATGTAGAAGGGAAGAGGGAGATCAAAGTAGGTTGCATAGATCGAGGTAGCATGGCGAAGCTCGTTGGGTGGTAAGTGGTCGATGAGTATGACAGTAAACATAGAAATAATTCGGAGAAAATTCAAGGGAAAAAATGAAGGAGGAGAGTAACTGGTCGGAAAAAGCCTTTGGCGGAATGGGGGCTTGGACTGAGGTCCTAGGCGGTCCTCGGGTCGTCGCACGACAAGGGCAACCTATCCTTGGTGCTCAGAGGGCCGGAGGCACCGCGACATGGACGGAGACCATGGGTCGACACCTGGGCATGGAGGTCATCATTGCCTTGCCAATTTCGTCCTCCGCTGTGACTAGAGGGGCGACCTCAGCCCGTGGATTGGTGGATGATTTGCTCGGAGGTGGAGAGGTGTGGCTTTATAGGAGGGTGTCGCTGGAGGTTATAAGGTGGGGGTGGTGCATTTGAATGAGGAGTGAAGGTGGGACAATAATGGAGTAGGGAGGATGGAGGTTACACATTATGAGAGGGAGAGCGGGCCGGAGGCGTTGGCTGGAAATGGAAGGGCGAGGAGGGGTGGAGAGGCGTAACAGACGAAGAGGGAGGTTACAGAGGTAGACGATGAGCTCCTGGTCGTTGGATCTGGGGATCCGACGGCTGTGAGCTAGGTGTGATTGAAGGGGTGAGGATTAGATCGTAGGATCTAATCTAAGGGCTGAGGTTTAGGCGGAGACGAGTGGTTGGATGGATCCTAGGGCTAGGTGATTAATCTCCTCTCGTATCTAGTCACATTCTTGAGTTTTATATCAAGTAAAGTTGTGGGAAATGTACTCCTTTCAATTTTTTCTTATCTAATTTTCTCGCAATTAAATGAATCATGGTACCCAAGAGAGATGTGTTTGGTCAAGGTATATTTTTTCCACCCTAATTACATTGCAATGACTTCTTTAAATCCACTCGTATTAGTGAATGTCGATTAGGGATGAAAACGAATGTGAATATATTCATATCTGGTCCGCTATCATATTTGTTTTATACATATTTTGACATTCATATTCGTATTCATTTTAAAATAGATGCGGATATGGATATCACTTTGACATTCGCTAATATTCACGTTCGTATTCATATATTTATTTTTGAATATAAGTATAATAATAGATTTATTTATAAATGTGCTAACAATATTTTATGATTGCATTCAATATTGTTGATATAATTGTTATGAAGTTACAATAGCTGGTATACTTTTTTTTAAACCATCCTAAACATGTATATTTTAGTTAATCTATAAAATATTTCTATTATAATTCGTATCCGATTCATATTCGTTTTACATTCGTATTCGTTTTTAAGGATATGTAACATACTTTTCACATTCATCGATATTCATATCCACATTCGTATTTGTATTTTAAAATGCGTAAGGATATGATTGTACCTATATTGGTATCCATATCCGACTGTTTTCATTCATGTGACGATAAGGATCGATAATACGATTTTTATTTGCTTAGTAATCGTTGATATATCTAGAAACTATTACAACAACAGAATGGGCCTTTGAGTCACTACAACAAAACTGAGTTATATTGACATTTTTTTTCAAAATTTGTCACTAAATTAGCCCTTGTTAGATATATATGTGTGTGTATATATATATATATATATATATATATATATATATATATAACGGCGATATTATTCATTGCAAAATGATTTTTCATGCTTGAAATTAGCGATGAATATCATATATATCATTACATGAATTGCAACGGTCTACATAGCAACGCTTATCCATTGCTATTTTTCAAACTTATAATTAATCGTTGCTAAATTTTAAACAAAAAATAGCGGCGATTAATTGATATTATGAAAAATAGCAACAAATAAGTGTCGCTATGTGGATTGTTGCTAATGATATATTGACAGATATACTATTCGCCGCTAGAAAACTCCTTTCGCAATGAATAATACCGTAATTATATATTAAACAATGGCTAAGTTAGTGACATATTTTGAAAAAAACGTCACTATAGCTCTACTTGGTTGGTTGGTATCATTACATTCACACTATCAATGTTCCACATTACAAAAATCACCTTTTGTATTTTTAAATTCACAATAAATAATATATTCGTTGTTATTTTCTATTGATCTTAACTAAAAATGATTATCATCTTGTCATAGATAAAATAATTTTAATTGATCTTTTTTCCGTAAAGATAGTTTTTGAAGTTTTTTCCTACTTTTTAATCCGCATAGTCGAATTTAACAGTTGAGCATTAATAATTAATATATGGTCCAAGCATAATTACAGAGGTTGTGATGTAATAACAAGGGTTGAGGGCTAGGAATCAAGATAAGGTCCTTATCCCTCAAAATTGTTATCACAGGGTAAGGAAATAGTATATTGCATCAGATGAGGAATAAGATGCTACCTACTATCCCTCTTCAGCATTGTCCCTTCCCACCTTCTATCCCTTCATAGTCGGCGCCTTCCTGCATGATCCTCCCACCGCCAATCGATGTTCCCTCCTAATACCATCTCAATCGCTGACCTCGACCACACCATGAGCACCTCTCCTCCCATAGCCGCAAAGGTTCTCAACTCCCTCATCTCCAAGGTTGCATATCATTCTTCTGTACAAGATGAACTAAACCATGCACAAATACCACGCTTGACTGTTGTCATTTTGGACAAGATCCCCTTCTCGCTTCCCCTTGAGGCAGTTCAACGGCCATTTTCCTTCTCCCATTAGCTCATCATGTGTCTCATTTCAGTCTCAAATCCAATTCCATCAAGTTCACAATCATGTATGAGGGTTAGGGGGAGAAGGGCTCACTCGCCCAAGTAGAAATGAAGAAAGCGACCAGCTTCCCAAGGACACATCATTTTCTCCGATATTCAAATCAAAATGATCTCTGGTGATTTCTTGTCAATACCAAATTAGTTCCATCACATGCATTTCTTACCCCCTCTCAAATCATGCGCATTAAATACCATTCTCTGAGAAACTAACAAACCGAATCGTGTCCCACCCAATTCATCCTTCTAATCAAAATAAACCATCTATCAAGAAGAAAACACACCCATAAATAGAATCAATTCATTCATCAAATCCAAACTTTCTCATCACGATCCAATCAATCGATCCAATGTCCATTCCATCAACGAAGTAAAATAATAAACTTTAAACTCGAACAACCTTACACAGTATACCTTACCCTTCTTTTCAACTGAGAATAAGATAATGAGGAACTACCACTTATCTCACTTATCCCTCCCAGTCTTGTTCTTCCTATCAGACACAAATTAAGGATACATTTTCCTTATCCCTTATACCTCTAAGTCCTTGATATAAGAACAACATGCAATTAGTTACCATTAAATCGTGGTTAACCCAAGATAAGAAATCTAAGATGTAAAGAGAGCATTCTTCCATGTGGAAAATTTCATGAACACTCACATATGCACATGATATTACCTGCCTGAGAGAAACCCTAATCGCACACATGACGCACACACGTGTGGACCATGTGAATGGGGCACCTGTTGTCTCCCCTTCATTTATTGCATAGTTTTGTTAGTATATCTAACATCATATCTACATGGCATAATTCATTAAAAAAATAGTTTCGGTATGTAGTAGAAAATAAGACAATTTTCTGGAAAAAAATAAGGGTTTTTGCAGTTGTGCCACTCTCAGATTATGCAATTACAATTATTCCCCCTATCTTTTTAATAGTAACAATTATGCCTATGTATTATAATGAAATTCACAATACTGCGTGTGTTTTACGTTGGCGGAAGGGCAATACTGTGAATTTTGTAAGAATGCATGGCATAATTGTTATTGCAAAAAAGGTAGGAGTATACTTGTAAGTGTAGAATCTCAAAGGGGCAAAAGTGTAAAGAATCCCCCAAAAATCCCCTTCTTAATTATAGTTATATGTGAGGTTGGGAAAAATAGAAACAACTTGGAGTCACCACCATGGTCAAGTTGGTATTGGACATTTTGATATAGAAAAAGGGACCATTTGTTGAAAAGGAAATGTCATTTTGCTTGGCATTGGTGTTTGGGCTTTGGGGACCATGCTTTACATGTGATTTTTTATTTTACTTATTGAAAAATTAGAAAAATGGTTAAATTGCATAAATTATATCAAACCTCTTTACAATAAAAAAGACATTAGTACATTAATTGTGACAATTTGACGCAATAGTTATTAATTATAACACTTTGTTAAAGAATACCATCATCAAAGTGTTTTAATACTAGACTTCAGTCCCAAAACTTAAAATTTTCTTTATCGAGACTTTTATATATTTACCCCCAAATTTTGAGTCTCATGAAACATGATTACTCAAGAAGCTAGAATCTAGATATTATTGGTTGCATGGAAATAGGTACATGTAAATATCTATGTATGCAGGGACGAAGCCAGAATTGTGTGCTCGAGGGGGCTGCATTAGTTTGATATCAATATGGAAAATTTACAATAAAATATTATTTAAATAATTTCAAAAAGTATAGCAAAAATACATTAATAATGCATAAATAACGAAACAAAGTTTAGAAAAATTTAACTTATGCCAACTTGATTATGCATGTCTTCTTATTAATTATGCATGTCTTTTTATTAATCATTTTAGCCATGGTAAATATTATCTTACATGAAAGTATAACAAACAAGTAAATGTTATTTTGGTTATGATCTTATTGTTGAGCATATCAATATGCTTAGTTGATCGTAGGGTTGGCTCTGAGCATAGTTTTGAAGTGCAATTGCCCAAGGCCCGTTAACTTTAGGGGCTCAACTTTACATGTGATCGGGTTTTAGTTTAAAAATAAAACATCTGCTCTATTGGCCTTTATAGAATCGAAATTTTGATGAAACAACTCATTAAAAAATGGTCCTTATAAATTTGAATTTTTGGTAAACAACTCAGCTAAAATTGAAAATTTAATGAGATCAGATAATGATTGATGGTTCTCACAAATAGAATCTTTCATTTTATATTTGATGATAAATACATTAAAGACAATTTCTCTTATTAAATTTTTTTAAGAGCTCTTTTTTTATTTTGCCTAAGGCCCATGAAATGTCAGGAACGACACTGGTTGATGGCAGTACAAGAACATTTTAATTAAATTGATCGTGTGTGGGTAACTGGTGTTATAACGTATCCAAATCATGCCTGAGTTAACTTGTAAGTTGTAGTAACATCAACATTCTTACCTAATAATTAATATATTATTATTACTGTAACATATATGGTATTGTTACCATATCCAAATCATGACCGAGTTAACTTGTAAATTGTAAGTAGCATTAAACATCCTCCCCAATAAATAAATAATAATATCATTATTACATTACTCAAAGCTAATGGTTGTATTTCATCCATTCATGCAGTTAGGTCATGGATTTCTTAAACTACCTAGCCATACATAATCCAAAGAGAATATTGAGCCTTATTTATATACCTTTATTTATAATGGGAATGTCACTACAAGAAAATTGATTTATGACAACGAATAATTTGAAATTTATTGTCATATCTTTCGATGTTAAATATAGATGAACGAATATTATTCATTGTAAAATTAGATTTTTGTTTTTGCAATTAACAGCAAATATCATATGCGCATGATGACTTATCTATTAGCTTATTTGTTAAGATATGTATTAGCCTCTACCAAGTTTAGCAACCATTACAAAAAAAGTGTCGGCTCGTAACCTTTGTTATATGATTCATTATAAAAACTATAGCAACAAATATGATATTTACCTATGGAAGATATGACGATGGATGTTAGATTATTCGTCGGATTTAGTTAATTTTGTTGTAGTGTGTTTCTGATGGTATGAAATCTAAGGAATTGATGCATACTTTATGTATGATGTGCGTATTGCCAAATTGTGGTCAATTGGCCACGACTCCTTCAACATTGTTCGTTGTAGAACTCCTTCGATGTGACAGCTTTGTCTCCATCGAAATGGATAAATCTCTCGTGAAATTTCTCTCGATGTTTTCCTTCCACTACAACAAAATTGACCAAATGCAACGAATAATTTAACATTCGTTTGCATATCATCGTACTTAAATATATAACAACGAATCTTATTCGTTGCTTACTTCTCTGAATTCACAACAAATAACCGTATTCATTTCTTTACTATTTCCAACGAATCTTATAACCACTGTTATTTGTTGACTTTTTCTTCTAATTGTTGATAAATTTAGTAAATATAAATATAAATTTACAGAAATCACTCTAGAAATTGTTTTATGTAAAAGATAATTCTAAAATTAAATTTAGATATAATTTAAAGAACATTCATTCGCATCATTTCTATTTTTTTCATAATTTTCGGAGTAATATGAAAGAATGAGCGAATTTCAGAGCATAAATGGGCAAAATATCATTGAATTTGCAACTCTAATTTTTAATAAATATTCTGATATTCACAAAAATACAAATAAATATCAAAATGATAAAGAGATTATTGCTCATTAACAAGCTAATTTTGATTAAAAAATAATGCTAGATGATTATCCAAATTAATGCATAAAGGTAGGGGTGTCTTTGCAATAAAGCAATTAAAGTAAAATATATCTAAGGACACTTTTGCAATTTAATAAACATGCAGAAAACAAAATGCAATTTTCACAGTAATAAAATAACAAAGAAAAACCTTCGTTGCTTCCAATAGCCCAAGTCAGGGCATAGGGACACGCAGGAGGTGTACGACGTCGAGGAGCGACGGTGGGCTGGCCGCGCCGGGCATGCGACAGCCTGGAGGAGCGGTGACGGTGTAGAAGAGCGCTCGGGCGGTGTGCGCAACAAGCCAACAGAGGACGACAGCGAGGGTCTGGTGGGTCGCGCGTCGCATGAGGGCGGCACCGTTCGCGGGCGGGGTGCGACCGGAGGTGCGGGTTGCGCGGCGCTGCGAGGGGCACGTGCACTGCCTGAAGTGTTTTAGCTCCCCGCGACAGCTGGCTGGAGGCCTCCGCGGAGGCGACGCGTGGCTCTGGCGAATCTGGAGCTGCAGGTGACGCTCAGCGTGGCGAGTGATAAGGCGCTGGGTGCGCGGAGGTCCAGGAACAATGATGACCGAGAATTCCCACTATAGGGCTAAGGTAAAAATAATCAAGGGTCGTTGCGAGCCGAATAGCGGAAATCAATCAATCAAGAAAATCAGACCACCAAATAAAGGTAATTAGACAAAAATCCGAATAGCGGTCTCGCTATTTATTTAACCTGTTATAGAGACCAGGGTCGAACACAAGGAGCACGGATTGGCCAAGTGGCCTACGAAGTAGTCAGAAAAGAATAAAATAAAGAAAATATTTTTGGTGCATTTTTAGGGTTTTTTTTTATTTTTTGTATTTTTAATTATGAAGAAAAATAAGAAAAGGGCAAAAAGAAGTCAATCAACAAATTGTTTAACCACACAAATCAAATAAGAAAAATGTAATAAAAATGTTTTTGGGTTTTAAAAATTTTTAAGTATTTTGGTAATTTTCTCAGATTTTTATATTTATTTGTTGATTTTATAAAAATAGAAAAAATAAAAACAGAAAGCTAATGTACAACAAGATTTGATGGGCTATTTAAAAATAGATAAATAGCCTAGAAATCTGGAAACAATTTTATATGAAACTACAAATAAAAACTAAGCTATAGGAGAAGAAATTGCATTTTTTATTGTTTTTAAAATTTGTAATGATTTTTAGAAGGTTTTGAGGTTTTTTTAATTTTTAGTTTTTTATAAATCCAAATGCAACAAAAATTAGATTGAAGCAAGCAAATACAAAAACAAACAATACCTATTTTTTTTAGAATTTTTGGAGGGTTTTTATTATTTTTAGTTGATTTTTCAATTGAAACAGTAGTAAAAATAAGTGTTTGAATTTTTAAAAATATCAAACATCAATAAAAATGTTCCAAAAAATTAGTGAAATTTTTACATAGTGGTAGGAGCCAGATGTCCAGATTTCATAAGATTTGGAGTCGATTTTAATATTTTATTCAACCAATATATAAGACACAGCACACAGGGACCTATTCGCAAGGGAAATAAGTTCTGGGGGCTTAAAGGTAACACGTGCACAAAGCCTAGGGGGCTTATTGTAAAATTTACATTAAATTCGGCACATGCTCTAAACAACCATGCACAGGGGCATAAATGCAAATAGTCAAAACTTAATTTTCATTTCAGAACATTCATAAAAGCCATGCCATTACATGTAAAAAGCCCAAAACTTCACGTGACGAAGGACGTGTACCACAACTTGGGGGACTAAAATGCAAATACTCAAAACTAGAGGGTCCAGAGTGCAATTATTTCAAAATAAAAGCAACAACGGAAAATATTTATGCAAAAGTAGGAAGGGCCTAAGAATAATGTACCTCTTTATTCACGATCCAACGACCGAGCATCATCCACTTATGATCAAATGGCTAGGAATGATGGATAATGATTCAGCAATTGACGCATCAGATTCGACCCTCAGATGGATCGGACGGATGAGATCCTCGGCTGGTGAATGGCTGAGATTAGAACTGCAATGAGGCTCGATCCGACGGCTGGAAGACTCCCTGGAAGAACGCCGATGAACTCGCCTCCGGCGAAGTTCGATCGGCCAATACGCACGGTGTGGAGGTCTTCCAGTGCTGCTCTGAGAGGGGAAATGAAGCTCGAGGTCGTCTGCAGTTACTGACGTTCTCCGATGATGCCAAGGACGCACGAGGCGGCTCGATGACATGAAGGTCCTGGAGCTCCTGTACTCGAGTGATTGGAACTCCAAACGAGGTCCTTCTTCGATTCGACCTACACAGGGAAACCACTGGGTCGAGGGCAAACTGCCTCGACCCGTTAGAGCGCGAGAGGGGTGAAAAGCGAGGCGAAGCGTGGTCCTCCAGCGAAGCGGTGGCGGAGGAGGATGATGATCCTGTTCCGAGGCGAACCAGGGGGAATGGCTGGGCGTAGAAGGTGGAGAGGAGTGTCGTGAAGGTGAAGGGCTAGTCGGAGTGGCAAAATGGTGGTCGGATAGTAGTGGAAGGGCCGACGAAAGGTTCTGGTCGTGAATCAAAAAATCAAAAATCAAGCTAAGCTAGAAGAGATCTAACCTAATGAATGGATGTAGTCATATGGGCTGGAGATGTTGGACCTTCGGGGGTCATGGACTCAATGGGGCGACAAGTCCAGAGGCTGAGCTCACCTCGCGGTGGAGCACAGCGGTGGAAATCGCCGGATCAAAGGTTCCCGGCTGCTTGTCCCTCACTGGAACCCTCTCTCACACAGCTGTCACTCATGTGAAGGAGAGGAGCTCATCGGCGACAAGGGGGAAGGCCAAACATGGAAGAAAAGGCATGACTCCGATGAGCAATATACTGGATGAGGTCCGACAAAGGTGGAGATCAGGCGCGCATTCTAGAGATCGGATCCCTAAGAAAGACGCTGGGCGTGAATCACGGATATGTCGTGGATAATTGGAGCCTGAGGTTTAAGGAAATGGGAGGCAGATCAGTGCGGTAAAATTCGGCAAAAACGGGTCGGCGTGAGGATCCACCTAGAAGCGGTCCAGGGGGAGAGTTGACCGGGGGTCAACAATCCCCCGTGGACCAATCAGATTATTTTATTTATAAATTATTTGTAAATTCATTTTAAAATAGTAAATGTTTTATTTCGAAATATTTAAAACATGAAAAATGTTTACTATTTTTCAAAGTACTTTTTAGTGATTTTTATTTATTATTTTGAAAAAAAATTAATGTATATACATAAGGTATTATTATATATAGGTATAAACACACGGGTATTTTTTATTTTTATTTTTTATTAGTTTATTTTTGTATATTATCCCTATTTTATATTTTATTTATTTATAACATAAAATGTGGGATATAAAATAATTTTTGATTGATTTTTATTATGTATTTACAAGGAAAAAATAAATAGGTATATATACATATATACATGGTATACACAAGGGTGAGGGAGAATTTATTTTTGTTTTTGTTTTATTTTTCTCATTTTTATTTTATTTTTAGGAATATATACAAGTTATGGGAAACATATAAATATTTTTATTTTATGAAAATAGTATATAGAGAGAGAGGGGAAAATATGTACAATGGTGAATGGCCCTATCTCTCTCTCTACTTGTTTTATTTTGCGGTCAGGCCAATGATTGGCCCTCCCTTGGATTCGGGTCACTCATTATTTATTCTAAATATTTCCATCTTTTTCTTTATTTCTTATTTCTTTATTTTTGCACAAAAATATGCTTAATTATTTCTATTTACGTCAAGCATGCAATTTGACAATTTATTATATTTACAAATAATTACATGGTGTTTTGCAAAGATTTTTAACTAAAATAAAGGAATAAAGAGTGATGAATGGGGATTCGTCACCCCCTATACTTTACTTTTGCTTGTCCCTTAGCAAACACTTATTTGAAAAAGAAGTGCAAAAGAGAAAGAAAAAGAAAAAGATGGGAAATCAAGGTTGATTATTAAACTTTCCTTTATTAAATTGAAATATGGAGCTCAGTCAGACCTTTGGATTATTAATTTGTCGGAACCTTATTTGGTCCTAAGCTTAAAAACTTAACAGCCTCTAAGTTCCACCAATCTATGATCAATACTCCTCAATAAACCAGATCAGAACAAGTCTACATACACAAACTCTAATCATGAATCTTACCTTGTACTGTGTAAGTGAAATGTAGCTCCCCACCTCAGAAGTGACAAAGAAACAACCTCCCTCAACCCGGTAACTTTAATGCCTCGGTCTAGCAACTCTTTCCTCGAGGAGCGGGGTATTCCCTTCTAAGTTCAAGTACAACCGGCTCAAGAAGAGGGGGAAGAAGAGAATGGACCATGACCATTGTAGCCATGTATCCTTGGGAGCCCTAACCAGTGTAGCTGAGTCTCCCGCTGCAAGCTTCATGAGATGGTCATGTGTAACATAAGTTTTGCTTTATTTGTCTATATACACTCCGGTGGGTATTTTATTTTCAATCAGACCCACCACTTTTTTGGAGTTTTTCTTCTTTTGCACCTTTTTTTTCGATGTGCATATGTACAACATATCTACATGGTGCAGCATATATGCATAAGGAGTTTTTCCTATTGAGCTAGTAGACTATCCCTCTTTTGAAGATTTATTGCAACCCACAACTCCTGTCTTTAGACTTCATCACCACCAGACCAAGTTGAGACGCACTTCCTTCACTATAAGAAGAAGAAAGGTTCCGCCTAGAAGCACCACCCTTATATGCTACCCCAAGCCAAAGGAAACTGCCTCCTCACCACCTCATCCGTGGAGAGCTATGTGTAAAGTGCTGGTGCAAGTAAAGCCATTGTCTCTGAGAGTCATGTGTGCGTTGTTAAGTGCTCTACTTAGGTTCATCAAGATGACATATGCTCATAGCCTAGTGGACTCAAAGAATTAAGTCCCAATGGAAAAGTCTTAATCCTAAGCCCTATAAGGTTCCTCTTAGAATTAGGTGGATTAAGGTATTAACCACTCCATTTATCAATTTAATTCCAGGCCAGTTTAAATGTCAACTATGATTTGGAAAAACTGTACAAATATTTACAAATATGCAATTTTTACAAATTTTTACAAATGTGCAAATTTTTTGAAAAATATTTGAAAACATGGATGTATACATGAATGCGAAGTTTTGCAAAATATTTATAAATATTTACACGGGATTTTTGCAAACTTTTGTTTTTCAAATATTTTACAAAAATTTTGTACTATATACATAAATTTGATATCAAAATATATACAAACTATTTACACAAATCATTTTTACAAACATTTATACAAAAATAATTTTTATAAATAGCTATGTATGTGCAAGAACAATTTTATGTACAAGGGAAATTTTTAAATTTTTATGGATTTTTAGCCATTTTATTTATTAACACACTCACACAAAGTACGAGTTATGGCTAAAGTATATATGAAATATATACGTCACCCCCATACTTAGCTTGAACGACGTCCTCAGAGTGATCAAGAGCGATGAAGAAGACATAACTCGTGCTTAGTATAGGGAAGTGAAAAGAAATGGTATGTACAAAGACGAATCAAAGAACAGAAATGGAAGAGGACTGGGTGTTTCCCCCTATACTTAGGATCAAATAATCCTAAGTATCGCAAGCTGTATATGGAGGGATATCCGAGTGGAAGGATGTACAAGGTCTACCCCCCATACTTAGGGTAAAAAATCCCTAAGTATAGGCAGCAGAACAGCGGTAGAAAGAATCAAAGAAGACAAATATAGACAAGATGGAAGGGCATTACTCCCCCTATACTTAAGGTGAAGGATCCTTAAGTATAGGCAACGACAGGAGTAATGAAACAGAACGGAAGGAACAACTTGGTGTTTACACCCCCTCATACTTAGGACGAGGTATATCCTAAGTATATCAAAGATAATCCTAAGCGAGACCTGGGGTGAAAACAAAGTGGAAGAGAGAATGATCAGATCATGACGAAATACGTATATACAAAAGAGGACAATGTTGAGGTGCCTCTCAACAAGCGCTAGGTTTTATGCCCCTAGCTGGGCGTAAAGGCTAGGATAACACTGTGTCAAGGTTCAGGACGACATCTGTAAGATGAATGTCGTACTGTCGTCACAGTCTCGGTATGAGAACAATGACGAAATCAACAGTGCAAATACTGACACCCAGGTATGCAATCAGGCGGGTGTCTGCTACTGGGCAGTGATATGGGAAGATCTGATTGGTATCCGGTAGCACAAAAGAAATCATCGGCTCAAGATCAGACTGGAGTGGAAGTGTAGAGCCGAAGAAATCAAAAGTGGAGAAGGAAGGATCAGTCATGGAATCCTCCACGTCCATCAGCATCTCAAAGAGGTGTGGAAAATCAAGATCAGGAGACTCTCTACAAAAACTGATATCCGATGCATATAATGGAGACAAATCAGAAAGATCGTCGAATATCTCAAGGATCGTCTCATCCTCGCGAGGGTCGTCGAGGTGAGATGACTCAGAATCAGAAATATCAGAAGACTTAGTTTCATGATCCGCCAGATCGGATACACTCTCGGAAAATGAAACCGAGTATGCATCGCAAGGGGCATTCTCTTGCAGATAACCATCGGGGAGGAATGCAAGATCATTGGTGAGAAATAGAGGATCCGGATCTATAAGGGCAACTGCGCTGCTGTCAAGAACCGACTCTGTGCACCACGATGCATCATCATCTGAAGTCTGTCTCTGGTTTATCTGGAAGCAGGAAAAGGTACTGGTCAATGATGAATCCACATTTCATCATCTTTATTCTATCATTTTGGCATCAAAAACCCTAGCAAATGCCTGTAAATATCATTAATATCATCATCTTAGCATTCATGCATGTGCATCATATTAGTGTATAAAATACTGTAATTAAAGCCAAAATTATAGAATAAATAAAGAAAAGAAAAAGAATAAAATATTGTAAATATTTTATGACCTGAAACCCCGAGACCTAGGCATCTTGATGAATAGGTCGACAAGGAATAAAGTAGGGGGAGATAAGGTCCGGAATACAGATAAAATACCTATACATTCTATTCATTCTTTATTCATTTTGGGACCTATTTTTGGTTCCACTTTTTATACATCAAGTAAAGAAAACTTTTTACATGAAAGTTGCAGATAATTTTATAAAGAAAAATACAAAATTGAGTTCACAGAAAAATAATGTACAGATAAAAAGTTATGGTCTGAATAAAATTCCAGAATCCCAACTTCCCAGACCCGTATCTCACAACTGACAACTCCAAATGCAGCATACTCACCTTTAATTGTATATAGAAGAAAATAAGCTATTTATTGACGGTAGTTTCGCATTTGGCAGAGCTACGGTTTGAAAGTTGAGTTTTGGACCCTCATTGTATACCTGTACCGGATAAAGTATTCAATTTATTATTTATTCATTATTTTTGTATTTTTATATTTTTATAATTATGTAAATATTACTACTTATAATATATATGTGCATTAAAATCAGAATAAAAATGCAAAGAAAATACAAAATAAAAATACTTGTATAAAGAATACATAGGTATACTGCCTATACCTATACCTGTACAAAACACTCTTATATTTTATTAAATATACAAAATAAATCAGAAAAATAAAACAAAAATATATTTGTGTACATAAAAGTATCTTATAATTTTAGAAAATAATAAATAGAAATAATGAAATTAAAATACACAAAATAAAAATTAAATACTTAAACACATAGGTATTATACCTATATATGGTTAAAAAGCAAACTTATAAAAATATACTCATAAAAATAATTAAAAATAAGAATAAAATACTTTATAAAATAATAAATATTTTTTATTTTATAACTTAATTAAAATAACGCCATTTATTATTTTTAAATAATTTTCTAATCTTTTTCCTCGGACCTTTTTCTGGTTGGTCCACGTGGACCAACCAGGGGGCAGCAGCAGTTGACCGCAGGTCAACTCTCTGCCCCAGGTCTGGGTTGTGTCAGAAGCGAGTTTGACCTCGTTTTCACCCTTTTTTCGAGGCGAACCCTTTTACTATCTCGTGTATCAACCTTCACGACTTTTGTATCCCCTCCATAGAGCTTACACGCCCTTGGCTTGTTTCGGGCATTGGATCATTGTCGCTCCAGATACACCTCGATCAAGGGACCACCTTCGTCAACCCCTTAAAACCGACCCCTTGACCTGATTTGAAATTTCGAACCGCAAAATCCATTCAAACACCCCCCTTGACCTTGCTTGGAGTTCCTGGAGGTAACAGCTCCGTGGAGCTCTCGTCAGGGCGGTGGATCAGCCACGTTTGGGCGCGTTCCACACCTCCGGTGACCGCCGTCGAGGTATACCCCTCCCTCGCCCTACCTGGGCTCGAGGCAGTTTTAATCTCCGTAGTTTCGTTTGCATTTTGTTCCTGGCTCTTAGCACTCCATTTCCCCCCACTTATCCATTCTACCGTGCGTCGATTCGCTCAATCAACCATCGCCGGAGGCATCTCCGGCCACCGCCGTTCTCCGAGCCATTAACCCTCATCGTTTTCCACCGTTTTTGCCACCTGGACGGGCTCGGCATTTTGCCCGAGCCCTCCCTAACTCTTTTTGCAGGTCTTCACGTGAACTGGAGCACTTGGGGCTCATTGAGGTGCGCGGTCGAGGTTCCTGGAGCCCAGAGCTCCGCCACCCTCGCGTACGTCCTCCGGTTGTCGCCGGAGCTTTTTGGAGGGCCCAGCCGTTAGACGACCACCGCAGGAGGTCCGGGGAGCATTTTGGAGCAGCTGGGACAGCCGGGGAGGCACGAGAAGGCCGGAGGAACTTCGCCCCGGCGAGGTTCTTCCCGGTTCTTCGTCAGTTCCTCTCCACCGTCGGATCGTGAGGCCTCCCCAGATCTCCTCTCCGCCGTTCGATCCAAGACGCGCCACGCCGTCCGATCGTCATCAACTTCTGATCGTGGCCGCTGGATCGCGAAGGGGCATCGCCGCATCTGAAGCCGACACGTGGATTAGTGGCGGAAGCCACACCGTCCGATCGCCCGCCTGCTTGGGTATTTTGCAATTTTCACCCTTGCAATTTTTGTAATATTTTAATAGGACTCAAACTTTCATTTGCCGTGTAAACTTTTTGTAAATTTTGCAAAAAAACTTCCTGCAGTTTTCTTATTTGCTTTTTAACCCTTGCCAGCCCAGCGCACGTGCGTGGCAAGTGCGCGTGGACATTTTGCGGGCAAGGCCCTTGTGGTTTTGGGTTTTAGATTTTAGTCCGTTAAGTATTTTGTCACGTTGTATATTTTTGGAGTAATTTGCATTCAGCCCCCCGGATTTTGTAATATTGCAAGTAGATCCTCCCCAGGCGCGTGCATTGCACGTGCGTGGGTTGGAATTTTGCCAAGCAGCCCTTGCGAATTTTGTGATTGTTATTTGGTCCTGAAAATATTTTATTCAGTATTAATTTTGTGTGAAATTTGCGTAAAACCCCCTGGAAGTCTGCTTATTTGCAAACTAGTCCTTGCTTGGCTGTGATTTTTTTGTGTGCTTGCATGAATTAATTAGGGTATCATCTTAATTCCAAAAATTCTAAAATTTTGAACTTAAGCTACTGGACACTTGTTCTTCCACGCTACATTTTTAGTTTTTGATTTTCTTCTATTTTTATATTTATTAAAAATCAAAAACATGCTTTTTCTCTACTGTCTAGTTTAGAAAATACCAAAAGAATAGTAAAATACCTCTAAAAATCCCAAAAAAATTACCTAGTGTCTATTATATCCTATTTTAGTGTCAATCCAAAAATCACTAAAAATCTCAAAAGAAAAACACTAAAAATTTAAAAACACTCAAAAATTTCAAAAAAATATATAAAATCAAAGAAAAATCCAAAAATCACAAACTCTGTTCCTGTTTGTTCTATTTTTCATTATCTTAATTTGAAAAATAGTGTGAAAAATTTTTATTGCTGTTTGCTATTTTAAACTGCCATTTCATTCACAGCCAGCACTCATTTCACTGTTTTGCTCTATTTCAGTATTTAAAAATACCAAAAACACCTTGAAAAATACCCAAAAATCACAAAAACAGTAAAAAAATCCTAAAAATATCAAAAACATTTTATTTCTGAATTTTTGGTTATTTTTACACATTTTATAAATACTTTATCTAGTATTTTATTACTTTGTCTTCATATTCCAAGATTGAAAAAGAAATTAAAAAAATATAAAATATAAAATATAAAAATCAGAAAATTAAAAATCAAAATACAAAATTAAAAATTAAAATAAAAAAATTAAAAATTAAAAACCCACAAAAATTTCTTTGCTTGATTAGTGTAGACACACACATTCACTTGTGCACAAATTTTTGCATTACCCTGCTTGTTCCCTGTGTTCGAACTCTCTGCATACTTGCCCTTTACATCATTTGTGTAGAGTTAAAAATAAATTTTAACTCCACATTATTTCTAATTTATGGATCTTTAGGGCCTGTTTGGTTGCAGGGTTGGGAAGGGTTGGGTTGGCCCAACCCTTCCCAACCCTCCAACCAAACAGCCCAATCCTCCTCACAGATTACTATTCACAGGAGTACCCCTGCCCAACCCAACCCTGTCCAACCCTGCAACCAAACAGGCCCTTAGTGTGGGTTAATTGTTGATTAAATACGAGATTCACTTGTGAGTCGCCACAGCGACGGTTGTCTCCGCCTTGTGTGAGACACCATTTATGCTCTCTTGAAATTCGCGTTTATCAGTAAACACCGTGGAGGCTGGCGATGTGGCTAAAACTGATTCTCACTCTGCGATAGTGCTGGCTATCACCTGGGCCTCAGAAAAATGTATATGTCTCATCAAAATGGAGGACACCAGGCTTAAATATGGGATTATCTATGTCTGGCATCTCAAATTGGTATCCCATATCGAGTTGTGGCTGCTGGGCTGAGTCCTGATATTTGTCTAAGTCGGAGAAGTATCTCTGCAAAGTAGAAGCCGAGTCATTCGAGACTGGACACTGAAAAGTCTGGACTAATGACTGTAGTAGCGGGGGCTCCTCTATTTCCTGGAATATCAGAAGATCTGATATCCAAGACTAGTCAACTGAAAACTCCGGGGCTGACTCGAACTCTAGCCGGAAGACCAATGGGAACTCGAGTAGTCTCTGGGTCAGAACCTCCATTGTGGTAGTCATCTCCTCTGTCATCTGTGCTGCAACAGAATCCAAGTCCTCGAGCTGGTGTGTAGAAGCTGTATCTTCATGTAGTGCGACACACCCCACTGGTACTACAACATCCTCATGTGTTTTCCTGACTACGGCATCTCGTGAAGATGGACTCTGTGAAAGTGCTCTGGAGATGGCATCAAGTCACTCGATATCGGAACTTTGGTGTGAACCACCACACGAGGTCACTACTAGTACAATCTGATCAACGGACATCCCCCTCATCGAGATTTCAATAAGGTCGGTCGGTGAAACTCCGTGATCTGGAAATCTCCTTAAGAGGTCAAGAATCCTCAGCCATGCATCGTGTACTGGCTCCTGGGGTTCTACTGAAAAATATGAGATAGCAGACCGTATCAAATCTGCTCTACGCTGGGGATAATATCTCTGTAGAAACTCTATACGTAGCTCTCCCCACGTAGCAAATCTTCTCCCCAATCGTCTGTGCCACGTCATGGCTCTGCCATGAAGTGAGAATGGGAAGGTCTTCAACATCAGCTCCTCAGCAGTGATATCTGAATATGTCAGGATCCTACAGAACTCCTCAAACTCGGACAGATGAAGATATGGCTCCTCGTGCACCTCCCATGAGAATATCGGCAGACTCTGAATGAACTCCACATCTAGAATGAAGGGAATGTATGCAGAAGCTGATTTTACTTCCTGATCGGTATGCTCATCCATCATCGTAGCGTAGGAGGTATCTGCAACTCGCATCTACTCTCTGTGGTTGCCTCTAGGGTGCACTCTCATCCCAGCAATGGAATCGTCCGGATCTCGCATCTGCTCAGTCTGATCTCCACAGACGTCTAGCACAGCATGCCCAGAAGAATGGTGGGAAAGGGAGGGAGAGAGCGGAAGGTCGATCAGAGTTTCGACCTCCCTCGAGGGTGGACTGGACTGATGGGAAGAAGATGAAGAAGCCGCAAGAGTCGGCAAGAAAGGAGGGAAACCCATCATCCAGGGATAGAGAAGAAGGAGAAAAGATTGAAGGGACGGTGGGAGGGAAAAAGATAGATGACTGGAAGAATAGATAGAGGAAGCGGATGAGACCTAGAAAAGCAAACAAGATCGGTCAAGCAAAACCCCAAATTCACCTACGTACCCAGAGCTGATGACCGTGAAGGTTCGGTCTTTTATCTTGTTTATATTATTAGGTGATCAAACAATCTTTTAAAGCGATTAAGCGAGCTGATAGGGATCCAATACTCCTAACAGACTGTCTCGAATAAGAAACCGGTAGTCTGTCAAGAAATCGGATATGGCTCTAGCCTAGGATGCGGGTCACTCTCTCGCTCATCCAAACCAGACAATGAGGGTATTACTCTCCCAAGACAATTTATTAGGTCAATGTATTTTAAGATCAAGTTTGGTTAACAGTCCCAATTTTACGGTTTTTGTTTTTAGGTCTTTTTCAAAGCAAACAACGTCTAACGAATTTTTCGGTTCTCCTGGTTATTTAAGTCCCAAAACAGGGGGAAGAAGACAAAAAGGACGATGCGCGATGAAATCAATGATGCATGCAGAGTAAGAGATGCGTACCTGACTCCAGCAGACTACATGCAAAGTGATACGCGCATAAATGTAAAGACAGAAATAAACTACCTATATGATGCACGAGAAACCTGCCTTAGACAGAGCAATTTCTACACGTGAAGAACAGTAGCCGGGTAATTAAACCTAAGTTCAGAGTCCTATCTTGGGAGCCACTCGGTGTCCGCCACAACGAATCCTGCACGTGTTGTATGTGACTCCTCAAGGCATGTGGACTAGAGTCTAATTAATCTGGTTTTTCTTGTGATTTAAATAATTGGTTCCAATTATGATCTATAGGTGCAGGCAGATATTAGGGATTGGGGCCTAATTAATTACGTCACAATAAAGAGAAATCCTAAGCTAAGACCAAAACCGCGTAAATCAGATAAACAGTTGATAAAATAAATGCAGGAAATCAAAACCAGCGAAAACGCGGTGAGGTCCCCTAAGCACACCGGTGCTCGGCGAAACAGACCCCAGTATCACCGAAACAGTCCAAGTCTGAGTGTCCCTGAATTATTACAATAAAAGTCCCCCAGAAATATAAACTAATCTAAAATACGGCTATTCTACAGTTATTTTGCGGCTATTTGCGGTTCCCGTACTCTGCTCGCCTCCTCGCGCTCTCCTGCGGCTCTATGTAGAAAGGAGCCGCCTCCGATTCTCGCGGTTGCATCGGCTTCTGAAGAAAGCCACCTCGATCCTCGGGCCCTCACAAGAAAACGAACAGAGGTGTATCAGACCTGATTATTATCAAAAATATGGAAATAAAATGCGAAGAGAAATATCTACAAGTATAGATAAAAAAGGCGTGAAAAAAACCGCAAAAACAAAAGTGACTACTAAGTCGTGCTCCCCGGTAATGGCGCCATTCTGATGACCAAGAATTCCTAATATCGGGCTAAGGTAAAAATAATCAAGGGTCATTGCGACCTGAATAGCTGAAATCGATCAATCAAGAAAATCAGACCACCAAATAAAAGTAATCAGACAAAAATCCGAATAGCGGTCTCGCTATTTATTTTACCTGGTATATCGACCAAGGTCGAACACAAGGAGCACTGATTGGCCAAGTGGCCTACAAAGTAGTCAGAAAAGAATAAAATAAAGAAAATATTTTTGGTGGATTTTTAGGTGTTTTTAATTTTTTTGTATTTTAAATTATGAAGAAAAATAAGAAAAGGGCAAAAAGAAGTCAATCAACAAAATATTTAACCACACAAATCAAATCAGAAAAATGTAACAAAAATGTTTTTGGGTTTTACAATTTTTAAGTGTTTTTGGTAATTTTCTCATATTTTTATATTTTTTGTTGATTTTATAAAAATAGGAAAAGACAAAAACAGGAAGTTAATGTGCAGCCAGATTTGAAAGATTATTTAAAATAGATAAATAGGCTATAAAAATCTGAAGACAATTTTATATGAAACTACAAATAAAAACTAAGCTGCGGAAGAAGAGATTGCATTTTTTATTTTTTTAGAATTTTTAATTATTTTTAGAAAGTTTTGAGGGTTTTTTAATTGTTAGGTGTTTTATAAATCCAGATGCAAAAAAATTGGACTGAAGCAAGTAAATACCAAAACAAACATTACCTAATTTTTTTAGAATTTTTGGAGGGTTTTTAATATTTTAAATTGATTTTCCAATTCAAACAGTTGCAAAAATAGTTGTTTTTGAATTTTTAAAAATAGCAAACAACAAAAAAATGTCCCAAAAAATTAATGAAATTTTTACACAATGGCAGTAGCCACGTTTCCAAATTTCGTAAGATTTGGAGTTGATTTGATATTTTATTCAACTAATGAATAAGAAATAACACATAAGGACCTATTCGCAAAGAAAATAAGTTCTGGGGGCTTAAAGGTAACATGTGCACAAAGCCTAGGGGGCTTAATGTAAAATTTGCATTATATTCGGCACATGCTCTAAACAACCATGTACAGGGGCATAAATGCAAATAGTCAAAACTTAATTTTCATTTCAGAACATTCATCAAACTCAGGCCATTACATGCAAAAAGCCTAAAACTTCACGTGACGAAGCACGTGCACCACAACTTGGGGGACTAAAATACAAATACTCAAAATTAGAGGGTACAGAGTGCAATTATTTCAAAATAAAAGCAACTACGGAAAATATTTACAGGACTGAAAGGTAAATGCAAAAGTAGGAAGGGCCTAAGAATATTGTACCCTTTTATTCACGATCCAACGGCCGAGCATCATCCACTTATGATCAAACAGCTAGGAATGATGGATAACGATTCGGCAATGGACGCATCAGATTTGACCCTCAGATGGATCGGACGGATGAGATCCTCGGCTGGTGAACGGCTGAGATTAGAACTGCAACGAGGCTCGATCCGACGGCTGGAAGACTCCCGAGAAGAACGTCGATGAACTCGCCTCCAGCAAAGTTTGATCAGCAAATACGCACGGTGTGGAGGTCCTCCGGCACTGCTCTGAGAGGGGAAATGAAGCTCGAGGTCGTCCGCAGCTACTGATGTGCTCCGATGATGCCAAGGATGCACGGGGCGGCTCGATGACGTGAAGATCCTGGAGCTCATGTGCCCGAGTGGCTGGAACTCCAGACGAGGTCCTTCTTGGATTCGACCTGCACAGGGAAACCACTGGGTCGAGGGCAAACTGCCTCGACCTGTTAGAGCGCGAGAGGGGTGAAAAGCGAGGTGAAGCGTGCTCCTCCGGCGAAGCGGTGGCAGAGGATGATGATGAGCCTGTTCCGAGGCGAACCAGGGCGAATGTCTGGACGTAGAAGGTGGAGAGGAGTGTCGTGAAGGTGAAGGACTAGTCGAAGTGGCGAAATGGTGGTCGGATAGTAGTGGAAGGGCCGACGAAAGGTTCTGGACGTGAACTGAAAAATCAAAAATCAAGCTAAGCTAGAAGAGATCTAACCTAATGGATGGATGTAGTCGTCTGGGCTGGAGATGCTGGACCTCCGGGGGTCATGGCCTCAATGGGGCGACACATCTAGAGGTTGAGCTCACCTCGCGGTGGAGGACGGCGGTGCAAATCGCCGGATCTGAGGTTCCCGGCAGCTTGTCCCTCACTGCAACCCTCTCTCACATAGCTGTCACTCATGTGAAGGAGAGGAGCTCATCGGTGACAAGGGGGAAGGCCAAAGATGGAAGAAAAGGCTTAGCTCCGATGAGCTATATACTGGAGGAGGTCCGACAATGGTGGAGATCGGGCACGCATACCAGAGATCGGATCCCTAAGAAAGAATGCTGGGCGTGAATCACGGATATGTCGTGGATAATCGGAGCCCGAGGTTTAAGGAAATGGGAGGCGGATCAGTGCGGGAAAATTCCGCGAAAACGGGTCGGCACGATGATCCGCCTAGAAGTAGTCTAGGGGGAGAATTGATCGGGGGTCAACAATCCCCCGTGGACCAACAGATTATTTTATTTATAAATTATTTGTAAATTCGTTTTAAAATAGTAAATGATTTTATTTCGAAATATTTACAACAAGAAAAATGTTTATTATTTTTCAATGTATTTTTTAGTGATATTTATTTATTTTTTTGAAAAATAAATTAATGTATATACATAATGTATTATTATATATAGGTATAAATACATTGGTTTTTTTTATTTTTATTTTTTATTAGTTTATTTTTGTCAATTATCCCTATTTTATATTTTATTTATTTATAACATAAAATGTAGGATATAAAATAATTTTTCTTTGATTTTTATTATGTATTTACAAGGAAAAAATAAATAGGCATATATACATATATACATGGTATACACAAGGGTGAGAGAGAGAGAATTTATTTTTGTTTTTGTTTTAATTTTCTCATTTTTATTTTATTTTTACGAATATATACAAGTTATGAGAAACAGATAAATATTTTTATTTTATGAAAATAATATATATAGAGAGGGGAAAATATGTACAATGTTGAATGTCCCTATCTCTCTCTACTTGTTTAATTTTGCAGTCTGGCCAATGATTGGCCCTCCCTTGGGTTCGGGTCACTAAATATTTATTCTAAATATTTCTCTCTTTTTCTTTATTTCTTTATTCCTTTATTTTGCACAAAAACATGCTTAATTATTGCTATTTACATCAAGCATGCAATTTGACAATTTATTATATTTACAAATAATTACATGGTATTTTGCAAAGATTTTTAGCTAAAATAAAGGAATAAAGAGTGATGAATGGGGATTCATCAGACGGCAGGAGCTGGTGGGAGGTGGAAGCATTGGGGTGGCCGCACGCACGCACCGTGCGCGGGGATCGCGGATGCGAAGGCGCGTGGGCAACTCTGGCGATGGAGGGCGTGAGGCGGGCCAACGACGCGTTGGTAGGCGGCATGCGCGACACCTGTCGGAGGCAGCCCGACGGGGCTGACGACAGGCTTCCGGGGGCGAGGGGATGCCGGTAGGCGGAGCGGGGGTCGGCCAGTGGCCGCGTGCTGGAAGGCGGCCGTGGCCTGGCGACAGGCTGCGGTGAACGGCTGCGGTGGCTGGAGGGCTCCCTGTTTCTTTTTTTGTAATATTTTTTTTGTAAACAGAAAAAAATGTAGAGATTAGATGAATAGGTGGATTGTGATGGTGGTGGCGAGAATGGTTGATGTAGGAATGGGTGTGATAGTTAATGTAATGTGGTGGATTTGATGGTGGTGGTGATGAAAATGGATTGACAATGAACAAGATAAAAATGATGTTAGATAAATAATAACATAAGGAGAATGAGAGAGATACTTACGTGAGGTGGTTCATCGTAGGGGTGCGGAGCATCTAAGATGAGTTCCAATTGTAGCCTCGATCCGGTTCGGCGAAAAATCGGAGAAGCTTTGCGATCTTGACGGGAAGTTCACTACGCTAAGACTAACCATGGATCTCGCCTGCAGGTCATCGTCGCTCAACGTCTAAAGAGGAACTGTCACCTCACAACTTAAACGGAGCCCGAACCTCTCTCTCGTAGAATGGCGGATGATGAAAAATGGAGGAGATGTGAATATAAAGAGGAAGATGGAGTTAGAAAATAAGTGGAGAAGATGGGAGATTGGTGGAGGAAGTGGTGGCTTGGAGTGAGGAAAAAGAAAAGAAGAAGTAAAAGGGAGAAGAGAAAAAAGAAAAAAATAAAATAAAAATATTACATAATATAAGTAAAATAAGTATGCTACTAAAAATAACAATATAATATAAATAATTAAAATACTAATAATAAAATAATAATAATAAATCTGAAAATAATAAAAAATGAGGTGACATGTGGCGGCTCCAGGAGCTGCCACGTGTCGCTCTAAGAAAATTCAAAAATTAAATGTAAAGAAAAATCAAAAAGAAAGAACAAAAGGGGTTAAATCAAAAAGTGGTCAATACGGAAGTTGCTCGTCTCGATGAGATCTACAACTTTAGTGAAGGGTTGAAAATCAAATGAAATCATCTGTACAAAGTGCATTTTAGGGTGATACCTTAAAGGTATAAAATACCACATTTTTGTCTTTTACATTTTCTTATCATATTTAAATAAGAAAAAAACCAAAATAAAAATAGATAAAATATGATAGAAATATTTACAACTTAATCTTTTTTTTAGATTTTTAATAATTAAGAAAATAAAAAGATAAAATAAAAGGGCAAAAAGGTCAATTTGTACAATATACAATAGGGGCCCAAAACCCAAGTTTCACATACGATCTACGATTTTAATGAAATTGATCTTGTTTTGAAGGTCTCTTAATGTATATTATTTAAAAGTAGACCTAAATCAAACTATGTATGAGAGAGATATGCATATTTTAAGGCTCCTGGCTTCAAACTTGGATTCGGGCTTTATTGGTCAATTTTGCAAGTTAGTAATTTTTTTGATATTTTTTTAATTAGTGTTAGTAATATATACGATATAGAATTGATTTTATTGGATTTGGAGTTAGTATAAAATATGTATAAATAGGTGAATTTAGTAATATACATGTGAATATGTACAAGTGATTTTTGGATCCTTATTTAATGGAAATATGAATGCTAAAATGCAGATATTATTTACACATGCATGAATGCTAATTATGCAATATAAGCGGAAATATGCAGCTAATTTCTCGGGAACTGATGAACGTCAAATTTGCCTCTTTAATAATCGATAATTTAGTAGTATAGGAGGCAAATTTCGGTTCGTCAAAAACCACAATCTTTGAATGTTGTGGAATATTTTTACTTGGCAAGTCTACCAAGGTCGAACACATGGAACGATGACTCTTAGTTGCATGGTTTTAAATTAAATTAAATAATTAATTAATATTTGGTTAATTTCTGTGTTGGGAAATATAATATAAATGCAAAAAATGCAATGATAAGGAAATAAACAGAGACACTAATTCAGCTCAAGATCTATGACCTTCACGATTTAAATCCTCAATTAATACTATCAATTAATCCTCAATACTCATCACAGATCGAAAGAGATTACGTCCAAGAAATATTTATTAGAATAACTCCAGAAGCAGGCAAGAGGGTAAAGATTTCTACGAACAATCATGCAAATTACTGAGACAAGGCAAATGATTTTATCGATAAATCTTTATTCTCTAATCGAATCCTCAATTAAATAAAATTTGATCATGTAAAATAATGAGAGATCAGTTTCTATCCTTCATAAGCACACCCCTGTAAGGATTTATTCTTCAATTTATGTTATCAATAGATAAAAATGTCCTCAATTGAGCCCCTACATTTACTGAATCCTCGAATAATAATCCACAACAATTAGAAGAATATTAATTCAATTTAAACCCTTAATAGAATCCCTGCAAACAGATCGTTAATTTCTCACTAAAAATGTAACACAAATATGTCCAGAGATCCTCAAATAATAATTATCAATAAGTCTCTTCGAATCAGTCCACAAAATATAGAAGATGATATAACACACAAATAGCTTCAAAACGATATAATGTGCCCTAAAATCAGAGTCCGGATAAAGAAGATAAGCTTAAATGAAGTTCAAGGACTAAAACAGAATAAAAAGATGAGTTTTCTTTTCAATAGAGTCACTGGAGGGACTTATCTACAAATCTCGAAATTCATTGGTGTTCTTCTGAAATTTACTCCAGGTAGGGGTATTTATTCAAACAGATCGTTAATTTCTCACTAAAAATGTAACACAAATATGTCCAGAGATCCTCAAATAATAATTATCAATGTCTCTTCGAATCAGTCCACAAAATATAGAAGATGATATAGCACACAAATAGCTTCAAAACGATATAATGTGCCCTAAAATCAGAGTCCGGATAAAGAAGATAAGCTTAAATGAAGTTCAAGGACTAAAATGGAATAAAAAGATGAGTTTTCTTTTCAAAAGGGTCCCTGGAGGGACTTATCTACAAATCTTGAAATCTGTTGGTGTTCTTCTGAAATTTACTCCAGGTAGGGGTATTTATGCAAACAAATCGTTAATTTCTCACTAAAAATGTAATACAAATATGTCCAAAGATCCTCAAATAATAATTATCAATAAGTCTCTTCGAATCAGTCCACAAAATATAAAAGATGATATAGCACACAAATAGCTTCAAAACGATATAATGTGCCCTAAAATTAGAGCCCGGATAAAGAAGATAATCTTAAATGAAGTTCAAGGACTAAAATGGAATAAAAAGATGAGTTTTATTTTCAAAAGGGTCCCTGGAGGGACTTATCTACAAATCTCGAAATTCGTTGGTGTTGTTCTGAAATTTACTCCAGGTAGGGGTATTTATGCAAACAGATCGTTAATTTCTCACTAAAAATGTAACACAAATATGTCCAGAGATCCTCAAATAATAATTATCAATAAGTCTCTTCGAACCAGTCCACAAAATATAGAGATGATATAGCACACAGATAGCTTCAAAACGATATAATGTGTCCTAAAATCAGAGTCCGGATAAAGAAGATAAGCTTAAATGAAGTTCAAGGACTAAAATGGAATAAAAAGATGAGTTTTATTTTCAAAAGGGTCCCTGGAGGGACTTATCTACAAATCTCAAAATTCGTTGGTGTTCTTCTGAAATTTACTCCAGGTAGGGGTATTTATGCAAACAGATCGTTAATTTCTCACTAAAAATGTAACACAAATATGCCCAGAGATCCTCAAATAATAATTATCAATAAGTCTCTTGGAATCAATCCACAAAATATAGAAGATGATATAGCACACAGATAGCTTCAAAACGATATAATGTGCCCTAAAATCAGAGTCCGGATAAAGAAGATAAGTTTAAATGAAGTTCAAGGACTAAAATGGAATAAAAAGATGAGTTTTCTTTTCAAAAGGGTCTCTGGAGAGACTTATCTACCAATCTTGAAATTCGTTGGCGTTCTTATGAAATTTACTCCAGGTAGGGGTATTTATGCAATATTGAAAACTTCCAGCGATGTATGTGTGAAATGGCTTGGTCACGTCTAGGGCCCCATGCTTGGACCGCAGGGTTGGAGGCCGATCTGGTTCGATCGTCCCTTCTGATCTGATGGTTGAGATTTCGAGCTCGATGGACCGCCCAAATGGCTAAATCTTTTTGCTAATGTGAATCTACATTTGATTAGACAAGTATCTCCAAGGCAACAATAGTTAGATTAAATGACGTTAAACAAAGCAACATGTTGGAGATCGAGAATCCAACAGGGAATATTTTTTTAATGTCCTTTATTGCATATTGGGTTCAATTCCAGGCAATTATATCTTCTGATTGAAGTCAAATCAGTATGAGATCTATTGTGGAAATAAAATCTCAGCAATTGGTAATGGAATATGTACTGGTGTCAAAAAATGATCAGATTATGTACCACTAAAAATAAGGAAGAATTAAAAGCCATAATTCTATCAACTCGTTAACTCTTTGATTTGTTGGAGAACATAAATAACACATATATCCAAGGAAATCATGCTACAGATATAACACTTAAAATAAATTCACTTGTTGCAATGCTTTTTAAAAAAAATATGGGAAGGGAAACACCATCAGCTAATCCAATCTAAATGCCATCAATCGCCATAGTAAACAGTTCATCCTCAAATTCATAAAATCAACAGATCCACAAAATTTCTACTTATCAGTTAAATCCACTAGGCATCAATGAAATGAAGTTGGATCATAGAATTATGATAGCAAAAACTCCAGTAAAAAGTTGTAGTCAAAACCATAAGCCATACATATATCATGTTGGCATGATTCACTCCAATTAAAAAGATATGTTTTAATCAGCACATTGAATCCATAAATGCTATCAAACCTTGTTCTGCAAAATTAGTCAGGGGAAAATACGAGAAGTTCGAGCAGCTCCTAGTGGATGGATTTCTCATACAAATCCGTACATAATTCCAGAGTTAGCACAAAATATAAACGAGAAGATCCGATACTTAGAGCAGATGAAGATGGTCTGAGTGAATCAATCCAAAGGGCGTGCGAATAGAACGGGGTTGAGAATCTTTAATCTGAAATACAGATCAAAGTGGAACAGGTCGTGAAAGAAACTTGGAGAAGCGGGATTTGTTGGCAATGAAATGGAATGTCGAGGGGAAGGAATCACGAACATGACTTTGATGGGTATTGAAATCGGATGGGTGAAATGAGAAAAAACGATTGGATTGAGGATGCAAATGATTAAATGGAATGATATCAAACAAATAAGGAGAAGGGATTAGACCTGGAATAGCTTCTTTTGTCGCCCAGAATCACCAAAGGTCAGAAGACCTTGGCTGATCTTGGCCTCGAGGAGCCTGTCAAGTAGGGCTCCGAAGCTACGCAACAGTACACAACAACTGCAGCAAGGAGGAGATGCCCCCTTGGATCATGCCGGAGAGGTATGTTCGCCTTGTCGTCGTGCTCAGACCTGCGCTAGTGCTGTTACCACAAGGGAAAGTGTTGTATTCAAAGTTGTATTTAGACTTTAATTGGAAAGTCTATGTAATTAAAATTGGCATTCAATTTGGTTTCAATTGGGAAACCAAATGGTTTGAAGGAAAGTTGGGAATTCCCAAATTTGAAATATGGGAATTTGGGTGGAAGTTTAGTCCCACACCGGGGAGAACTAAACTTTTTGGTGGACTTATGTATGAGTTCACAACCCAAGCTCTTGTAGCAATAGTAGAGAGGAGGAATGGAGGACCGCGCGCTCCGCTCCGCTCCGTCTCCGTCTCCGTCTCCGGCTCGGGCTCGGGAGAGTCAATTCGGATCTCGGATCTCGATACTTTTGCTGTAGATTTCATTTGGTAAGTCGATTAAATTAATCGTGTACGATTAATTTGGTAAGTCGACTTAAATGGGAATTCAACTCGCCATTATGGGCGCGTTTTTTTGGGATCCGAAAGGATGCGTTTTCGGGACGCATTTTTGGAAACCAAAGGTCGCGTTTTTAGGACGCGAGCCCCTCTATTTATATCCCTCACTCGACTCGGTTTTTCTTCACTCGCAAGAAAAACTTCTCTCACGCCGTCTCTCTTTGGTTCTTCCTCTCGCGGACGAACGTCTTCCTCTTCTCCTCTCTCAGCTGCAGTTCTCTGAGGTACAATCGAGGACGATCCCGTTGGTGTGCGCCGACGCGACGATCGTGAACCGTCGTATCCTGGGAGCGGATTGCCAGTACCCTACGCACCGGTATTGTGGGGGCGATATCTTCTCTAAGGACAGTCCATTTTCATGGACGCTTCGGTGACTTCTAAACTAATCTCTGTTTTATTTTGCTTGCTGCAATACGTTTATTGCTTTACCTTTTCTGGATCATGCCCGTGTTTTTGTTTCTGTTCTTTCAATCGGTTCCTGTTTACATTTAATAATCCGATAATGATTGGGAAACATATGATTAATATGATTTTAATCTGTATCGTTTCTCTGTTAATTCATTTGGATCCGATTTTATACTGTTTAATGTATGAACTGGTAATCTTATTTTCAACAATCTTAGAGAAGATATCCCGAATCGATTCTAGAATGTCGGAAACAATGTTTAAATCGAGGGTAGATATGACGGGTATGCCTGAAAAATTCGGTGGATAGAATTTTAATCGTTGGCAACAACGCATGAGGATCTGGTTAACCACCATAGGGTTAATCTCGATGCTTGAAACCGACTGTCCTACGGTGGAGGCGGAAAACCCCTCACCCGATAGCCATAAGGCGCAATCTGCGTGGAAGGAACGCGACCGTATATGTCATGGTTGCATCTTGTTGGCTCTGTCCAACACGTTGTTTGACGTATATTGTTCATCCACGCAGACTGCGAAGGGGCTATGGGAAGATTTGGATCGGAAGTATAACATCGAAGATCTCGGTATTGAGAAATACTCCGTAGCCAAATTCTTGAAGTTTTCCATGACTGAGGGGAAGTCTGTTTCTGAACAAGCACACGAGTTTTTACTATTACTCCATGGTCTAGAGGATGCCGAAATGAAACTTCCGGAGAAGTTTCAGGTCATGTGCATCATAGAGAAATTTCCCAAGTCGTGGGAAGACTTCAGTATGACCCTGAAACACAGAAAGGGGAAAATTTCTATGAATGACTTGATGGTGGCAATTGCCATAGAGGAGGAACACATGAAACAAAAACCTGTGCTTCCTGTTGATATTCAGGCTAAGGTCAATTTTATGACCTCGAAGGGCAAAGATAAAAAGGGAAAGGGTCCCAATAACAATAAAATAAAACCAAAGGGCAAGATCCAGAAAAAGGCAAAGAATAAACCCTGCTGGCACTGTAATCAGGTTGGCCATTGGAAGAAGGATTGTCCGTCCTTGAAGGCTCAACCTAAGGCTACAGACGGGAGTCCACAAGTGAACATGATCGCTATGGGACTCGGGGCTAGCGAAGGGTATGTCTCTGTAAAACCTGAACTATACCATATCCATGATCCAAATGAGTGGCTCGTGGATACAGGAGCCAATGTAACCTGCAGCGGTGGGACTGTGAAGATGGGGAACGATTCTGCGGCCAGGGTGCTAGGGTCGGGACAAGTCAACTTGAGGTTCTCCTCTGGACGTGTCTGGACGTTGCACAGGGTGCTGCATGTTCCTGACATCAAGAAGAATGTGTTATCTGGCTCCATCTTAGTTAGAAATGGTTTTGAATTGAACTTTAAATGTAATAAAGTTGTTATTCTGAGACATGGTGTCTTTTATGGAAAAGGCTATTTGGCTGACTTTGACTTGTTATTTAGAATTAGATGTGATTCAGTAAACATTAATGAATTGAATGTTTTGAATGCTGAATGTTCTAGTTCTGTGTCTCAAGTTGTGAATAATCTTGAATCTTGTGATCTGTGGCATGGTAGATTGGGTCATGTAAATCTAAATTCGATTAAAAGGATGATTAATTTAGAATTGATCCCTAAACACACAATGATAAAACTCAAAAATGTGAGATATGTGTGCAAGCAAAGACACCTAGGAAGTCTTTTCAGTCTGTCTCTAGGGATAGTGAGATCTTGGATCTGGTGCACACGGATATCTGTGAGTTTAATGGTGTGTTGACCCGAGACAATAAGAAATACTTTATCACCTTTATAGATGATGGCAGTAGATACTGCTATGTATATCTAATGAAAACCAAGGATGAAGCCTTAGAGAAATTTCTTATCTTTAAGAATGAGGCTGAGACACAAACAGGAAAAGTGCTTAAACGCCTTAGGTCAGATAGAGGAGGTGAATATACCTCTAACTTATTTGATGAAAAATGCAAATCTTTTGGCATAGTTCATGAAGTTACGGCCCCATATTCACCGCAATCAAATGGGATAGTAGAACGGAAAAATAGAACCTTAACTGACATGATCAATGCTCTCCTACAGAGCTCTGGACTTCCAACCTATATGTGGGGAGAAACCTTGAATACGGCTTGCCATATTCTGAATAGGGTGCCTCCAAGACATATGGAAAAGTGTCCCTTTGAACTTTGGAGAAATAGGAAACCGAGTTTAAGATATCTCAAAGTGTGGGGCTGTCTCGCTAAGGTTTTAGTCCCAGAACACAAGAGAAAGAAACTTGGTCCTAAAACTGTTGATGCAGTCTTCTTAGGTTACCTAGAAAATAGCTATGCATATAGGTTCTTGGTAATTCGGTCCGAGATACCGGGCATAGATGTCAACACTATTGTTGAACTCCGTGATGCTACCTTTTTTGAGGATGTCTTTCCATTAAAGACTGGGATTCCTCAGAATCTGATCATTGAGGGCGCCTCCACATCAGGATCTATTCCAGATCAAGTGGAAAGGATATCGAATGTGGGGGTTGAGACTCAACCTGAACCCAATGATCTCTCTGATGAGATTGAGCCAAGGAGGAGTAAGAGACCTCGGATAGCCAAGGATCTGTGTAGCGACTTCGTTGTCTACCAGATCGAGGGTGATCCACTAAGTTACAAGGAAGCCATGGCTTTATCCGAAGCAAAACAATGGAAGGAAGCCATCAAATCTGAGATGGATTCTATTATGGCTAATGGAACTTGGGAGTTGGTTGATTTACCCAAAGGGTGCTCTACTATTGGGTGCAAGTGGGTGTTTAAGAGAAAGCTTAGACCTGACGGATCAATTGAAAAATATAAAGCCAGATTAGTTGCCAAGGGCTTTAGGCAAAAGGAAGGTATCGATTATTTTGATACCTATTCCCCTGTGACTAGGATGAACACAATCCGGATGCTCATAGCATTGGCATCTGTATATGATCTCTCTATCCACCAAATGGATGTGAAGACCGCCTTCTTGCATGGCGATCTTGAGGAAGAGATCTATATGGATCAACCTGATGGGCTTGTGACTCCTGGGAATGAGGGAAAGGTTTGCAAGCTTGTCAAATCTCTTTACGGATTGAAACAAGAACCAAAGCAGTGGCATGAAAAATTTGACAAGACTATTTTGTCATATGGCTTTAAGGTTCATGAATCCGACAAGTGTGTCTATTCCAAGGTGAAAGGTGATGAGTGTATTGTCTTGTGCCTATATGTTGATGACATATTGTTGTTTGGATCACATATGAGGATTATTAATGAGACTAAGGCATTCTTGAGTAGCAAGTTTGAGATGAAGGACATGGGTGTTGCTGATGTGATCTTGGGTCTCAAACTGACAAGGTCAGTTGATGGGATTGTAGTTTCTCAATCTCACTATGTTGAGAAGGTACTTGAGAAATTTGATTATCAAGATTACAAAGCTGTAAGCACTCCTTTTGATTCATCCAAAACGCTATTTAAGAATAAAAGTGGAGTACCTGTAGCCCAGCTAAGGTATTCACAAGTGATAGGAAGTTTAATGTATCTTGCAAATTGCACGAGACGTGATATTTCATTCTCGGTTGCAAAGCTGAGTAGATACACTAGCTGTCCTGACCGTACTCACTGGGAGGCTCTGGATCGAGTACTGAAGTACTTGAAGGGAACTCTCTCTCTTAGTTTGCATTATGGTAGACATCCTTCTGTACTAGAAGGATACAGTGATGCAAGCTGGATAGGGAAAATAGAGGAGTCTGGGAGTAATGGTGTTACAGGGTATGTATTTACCCTTGGAGGCGGTGCAGTCTCCTAGAGGTCTGTGAAGCAGACCATTCTAGCTCGATCCACTTTTGAGGCCGAGCTGTGTGCTTTGGACACCACTGGAATTGAGGCTGAATGGCTAAGGGAACTTCTGTCTGAAATTCCCATGGTAGGTCAGCATGTTCCTGCGATCTCGGTACATTGTGATAATATGACCACAATTGCCAAGATCAAGAGTTTAAAGTTCAACCAGAAAACAAGGAGACATATACAAATCAGACTTAAGACGTTAAGGGATTCGGTGTCTCGAGGAGTGTTGGCTGTGGATTTTGTTGGATCCAAAGATAACACGGCAGATCCGTTGACTAAGGGACTTGATAGATCTTTAGTCCTAAAGTCTAGGCTTGGGATGGGACTGAGACCCATTGGGAGTTCCTCTACAGTAGCAACCCAACCTATCTGAATGGAGATCCCACAAAGTAGGTTCAATGTGGTAATAACAAGCTGTTTGGAGAACTGGTTGTAACTCTAATTTTAATGCGTAAGCATGAGTGTCTTATCCCTAGAAGCCTGAGTGCCATTTAAGCTGCAAGTTTAGGAAGAGCATAGGCTCTGAATGGGTTCAAGCCTTTGGGCAGGATGTTAGCAGTGCATCCTTGGAGAACGCCACCTATGTGAGTGTTACTGTGGGCCGCAGTTAAAAGAAGAGGGTCTTTCCTGAACACACTCATGAAACAGGATAAGGGTGCATGGCCTTTAAGAGCACCAACCCTGAAGATTGTACCAAGAACAACGCTTTGTTGTTTCTACCGTATACTTTAACACCAAGGTCTGAAGTTCAAGACGTAGTTCACTTCGTTCCTGTTAAAGTGAAAGTAGTAAACTCAGGTAGAGGTTCAAACCGAAAGGTACCTTTACTGAAAGCAAAGTGTGGGCAGCCGAAAGAAGTCTTTTAAATCCTTTTGAATCTCCTTTTCAAATTGGTGAATTCGTGGGGGATTGTTGTATTCAAAGTTGTATTTAGACTTTAATTGGAAAGTCTATGTAATTACAATTGGCATTCAATTTGGTTTCAATTGGGAAACCAAATGGTTTGGAGGGAAAGTTGGGAATTCCCAAATTTGAAATATGGGAGTTTGGGTGGAAGTTTAGTCCCACACCGGGGAGAACTAAACTTTTTGGTGGACTTATGTATGAGTTCACAACCCAAGCTCTTGTAGCAATAGTAGAGAGGAGGAATAGAGGACCACGCGCGCGCGCGCGCTCCGCTCCGCTCCGTCTCCGTCTCCGTCTCCGGCTCGGGCTCGGGCTCGGGCTCGGGCTCGGGCTCGGGCTCGGGCTCGGGCTCGGGAGAGTCAATTCGGATCTCGGATCTCGATACTTTTGCTGTAGATTTCATTTGGTAAGTCGATTAAATTAATCGTGTACGATTAATTTGGTAAGTCGACTTAAATGGGAATTCAACTCGCCATTATGGGCGCGTTTTTTGGGATCCGAAAGGATGCGTTTTTGGGACGCATTTTTGGAAACCAAAGGTCGCATTTTTAGGACGCGAGCCCCTCTATTTATATCCCTCACTCGACTCGGTTTTTCTTCACTCGCAAGAAAAACCTCTCTCACGCCGTCTCTCTTTGGTTCTTCCTCTCGCGGACGAACGTCTTCCTCTTCTCCTCTCTCGGCTGCAGTTCTCTGAGGTACAATCGAGGACGATCCCGTTGGTGTGCGCCGACGCGACGATCGTGAACCGTCGTATCCTGTGAGCGGATCGCCAGTACCCTACGCACCGGTATTGTGGGGGCGATATCTTCTCTAAGGACAGTCCATTTTCATGGACGCTTCGGTGACTTCTAAACTAATCTCTGTTTTATTTTGCTTGCTGCAATACGTTTATTGCTTTACCCTTTCTGGATCATGCCCGTGTTTTTGTTTCTGTTCTTTCAATCGGTTCCTGTTTACATTGAATAATCGGATAATGATTGGGAAACATATGATTAATATGATTTTAATCTGTATCGTTTCTCTGTTAATTCATTTGGATCCGATTTTATACTGTTTAATGTATGAACTGGTAATCTTATTTTCAACAGAAAGGAGGCTGGAGGCTTCTTAGATGGCAGATTTTGGACCGTTGGATCATGCGATCCAACGGTCCAGCTATCGGTGCAGATATACGTCGTAGATCAGATCCTTAGGATCTGATCAAAGGGCTGGGAGGTACGCGGAGAGGGATGGTCTAGATGGAAGTAGGTTTCCGTCTAACGGGGGAAATGAAAGGGTGACGTGGAGGGTGAGTAGCCACTGGATCAAGATGAGATCTACGGCTGAGGTGGAGGCGTGAAGGAGCGGGTGAGATTGGGGGATGGAAGATATCTAACGGTGGGAGAAAAAGAGGCGACGTGTCACGCGGAGAGGCGTTGGATGGTATATGATCGGGCGGCTATGGTTAAGGTGGAAAAGAGCGGATAGGATCGGATCTGGGGCAGGATCCAAGAGCTGGGAGCGAAGCGGCGATGGGCGGTGGAGATGAAGGAGATCTGACGGCCCAGGGGAGTGCCGGATGGTGGAAGGGGAAGTGGGCCACGTGGGAAGTCCAGAGGGCACCACGTGGCCAATCAGAAAATTCAAAATATAAAAACAAAGAAAAATACAAAAGAAATAGCTAGAAGCAAAATTAGGAAAAAGTCAAAATATGAAAGTTGCTCGTCTCGACGAGATCTACAAGTTTCATGTTAGACAAAAAGTCAAAAGAGGTTATTTGTACAAAAAATATTTTTGGGGGTATTTTTAAGGGGCTAAAAACACCGGACTTTTAGTTTTTGAGATGTTTTTTTTGTATTTTTTAGTCTTTTTAAGGGTTAGTAAATTATAGACAATTACTCTACCTAATTTTTAGGAGTTTTCGATGATAAAATAAATACAAAGAAAATAAGGAAATTAAAAATAATTAAATAAGGTTAATTATACACAATATTTTACAGGGTAAAAATACAGAATTAATGGAGATTTTTATTAGATTGATTAAGCCAGAGTTTTAAGATGTGGATTTTAGCATAATGAATACGAGATTCATCAGAAATAAAGCTCTATTTTCAACTTTTAGAGTGATGAATCACAGATTCATCAGTACCTCATGGTACTCCGGTAACCAAACGGGTCTAAAGGGTCCGTTTGGTTACTGGGTAACCCGGTTTACCCAATGCATTCCTAGATTGGAATTCCATCACACATCAATGTAACACCACATAACAATTTTTATTCCAACCCTCTCCAATCCTTATAACCATCCAAACAACCATTGTCAACTTGGACCCACCCCATTCCAGTAACCAAACAATTTCAAATGATAGTGTGGGAATTGGAATGTGGGTCCCATTCCACATACATGCCAACAGGGGTGTACGGAAGGGGGTGGTGCCTATTGCCAACTTGAGGGCTGTCCCTCCCCCACCTCTCAAGATCCCATGAGTAAATTTCTCAAAAACCCCTCAACTATACACCCAATTTTAATGTGTTATATGACTTTTATAATTCATACAATGTACATAATCTTTAAGATTTATTCCAGCATGTCATGTGTCTAAAGGAATCGAATATATTGTATTTTCTTTGTGGTTGTAAATCATATTAACTCAAAAAAAGCATCGAAGTAGATTTTAACAATCGAGTATCGTATTTTAAAGTTCATATATGACTTTTAAATTGACTTTATAATTGTGACACCCCAACCTCCAACATAGTGCCACATCTAAAACTTACAAAGTGTGGGTGTGATTTATAAGTGGTGGGGACTACTACTTGACAAATTGGTCTTAAGCATTTTGGGTAATTGTCAACGGATTCATTTGGGCCCGAATCCAACAAGTTGTCAGGGCCAGTTTTCATCGATAACGGACCGGGGACCTAAGCCCGGGACGTTACAAATGGTATCAGAACCAAATTTCCTCTGATAATGGAAAGGGTTACCCGAGAGATGGAGCCGCCCCTACTAAGAGATAGGAGGAAATGGCTACCCGGAACGTGCAGCCGCCACTGTCACTGGGAATAAGTGAATGGGCCATGTCGCAACGAGGACGTTGCGAATGTAAAGTGGGGGAGGTTGTAACACCCCAACCCCCAACATAGTGCCACATCTAAAACTCACAAAGTGTGGGTATGGTTTATAAGTGGTGGGGATTACTACTTGACAACTTGGGCTTAAGCATTTTGGATGGTTGTCGACGGATCCTTTTGGGCCCGAACCCAACAAGTTATCAGGACCAGTTTTCCTCGATAACGGATCGGGGACCTAAGCCCGTGACGTTACAATAATTCATGAACTTTATTATACTTACACAAAGATCTCCATGTTCCTCATGTTGCATATATTGGATGCACTTTATGGATGTGCCCAAATACTTCATTATTGTGCAAATCATTAATATTCCATTTAATTCTCATGCTTTGGATCCTTTGAAAAATCGATATTGTGATCCACCATCCACATGAGTAGATCGAATAATGGAGCCAGCTGCTCATTTCTATACAATGTTGTGAACTGAATTCTTGTACATATTCGTCTTCTTATCACAATCGTTTTGTCGAGAGAGTGCTGCAAAATAGCTTTTTTTAACATTAGTATATAAACTCTTAGCAACGAAAATAGCCTTCATTGTGATAGTCAAGAACAAAAATAAATTTGCGACTAATACTATTCTTTACTATATATTTAATATGATATGATTTGTCATTGAATATCCAAATTATTTGTAACCATAGGCGAATTTAGTGTGAGTGCCCTGATATAGGTGATCATGGAAGAAATATAGAGAAGAAAACATGTTGCAAACAATAAATTAGAAATGGTACTGTTTTGGCAATATGGCTTATTACTATACCGATGAATATTTAAGCTACATTCATCTAAAATAATGATATAGAGAGATATGATGGATGACTAAAATGCCATAAGTAAAGAAGAGGTTAATATTTAGGGTTCGATGTAGTACGAAATTGATTCTTTTAAGAGGTTTCAGTTAAATTTATCCAACAATTCTCTTTCCTTCCATTTAGAATCTAACCAAAAATTTACCTTTCATTCCCCAATTCGATACGAAAATTGGTAAAGTGAAATGGGATGAACTCCAATTTCAGCACCTCAGATGGTGAAACATACTTTTTTTAATATAATAATGGTTGTTCCTTCCTATTTATTTAATTCTGACTAAGTTAATAATTGCTTAATAGAAAGTCCTCTTTTTGATCACTTGTCATTTGTCAACTTGTACTTGAATTATCATCTTTCATTTGGAAAAGGGTGAAAAGGTTTAATATAATTTGTGCTTTTAAATAAAGCCACACGCTATTATTAATGCATTATATACTAGTGGATGAATAATAAAATCCTTTTTAAAATTACTTCCATTTTTTAATAAGAATCTATAGGTGATTAATCTCCTCCCGTATCTAGTCCCAATATTGAGTTTGCCATCAAGTAAAGTTGTGGGAAATGTACTCCTTTCAATTTTTTCTAGTCTAATTTTCTCGCAATTGAATGAATCATGGTACCCAATAGAGATGTGTTTGGTCAAAGTATATTTTTTCCATCCTAGTCCCATTGCAATGACTTCTTTGAATCCATTTGTATTAGTGAATGTCAATTACGGATGAAAACGAATGTGGATATATTCATATCTGATCCGATATCGTATTTGTTTTATACATATTTTGACATTCATATTCGTATTCATTTTAAAATAGATGTGGATATGGATATCATTTTAACATTCGTTAATATTCATGTTCGTATTCGTATATTTGTTTCTGAATATAAGTATAATAATAGATTTATTTATAAATATGCATAACAATATTTTATGATTGCATTCAATATTGTTGATATAATTGTTATGAAGTTACAATAGCTGGTATATCTATTTTATTTTTAAACCATCCTAAACATGTATATTTTAGTTAATCTATAAAATATATCTATTATAATTCGTATTCGATTCATATTCGTTTTACATTCGTATTCATTTTTAAGGATATGGTAACATATTTTTCACATTCATCGATATTCGTATCCGCATTCTTATTGTATTTTAATGGATACGGATATGATTATACCTATATTCGTATCTGTATCAAATTGTTTTCATTCATGTGACGATAGGGATTGATGATACGATTTTTATTTGCGGAGTAATCGCATTTGATATATCTAGAAACTATTACAACAACGGGATGGGCCTTTGAGTCACTACAACAAAATTGAGTTATATTGATGCTTTTTTCAAAATTTCTCATTAAATTAGCCGTTGTTATATATATATATATATATATATATATATATAACGACGATATTATTCATTGCAAAATGATTTTTCATGCTTGAAATAAGCGACGAACATCTTATATATCATTATATCAATTGCAACGGTCTACATAGAGACGCTTATCCATTACTATTTTTCAAAAGTCTAATTAATCGTCACTAAATTTTAAACAAAAAATAGCGACGATTAATCGATATTATGAAAAATAGCAACAGAAGTGTCATTATGTGGATTGTTGCTACTGATATATTGACATATTATTTGTCACTAGAAAAATCATTTCACAATGAATAATATTGTAATTATATATTTAACAATGGCTAAGTTAGTGACATATTTTGAAAAAAAAAACGCCACTATAGCTCTATTTGGTTGTTATGATTACGTTGAGACTATCAATGTTCCACATTACAAAAATTACCTTTTATATTTTAAATTCACAATAAATAATATATTCGTTGTTATTTTTTATTGCTCTTAACTAAAAATGATTATCATTTGCCATCTCATAATATACTAATTTATAGATAAAATAATCTTAATTGATCTTTTTTCCTAAAGATAGTTTTTGAAGTTTTTTCCTACTTTTTAATCCGCATAGTCGAATTTAACAGTTAAGCATTAATAATTAATGGATGGTGCAAGCATAATTACAGAGGTTGTGATGTAACTAGAAAAGATAACAAGGGTTGAGGGCTAGGAATCGAGATAAGGTTCTTATCCCTCAAATTGTTATCCCAGGGTAAGAAAATAATATATTGCATATGAGGAATAAGATTCTACCTACTATCCCTCTTCAGTGTTGTCCCTTCTCACCTTCTATCCCTTCATAGTTGGCGCCTTCCTGCATGATCCTCCCACCGCCAATCGATGTTCCCTCATAATGTTGTATTAAAAAATTGTGTTTAGGTTTTAATTGGAAAACCTATTAATTACAATTGACAATAATTTGGTTTCAATTGGGAAACCAAATGGTTTGGAGGGAAAGTTGGGAATTCTCAAATTTGAAACATGGTTGAGTTTGGATGAAAGTTTAGTACCATACCTTAGAGATCTAAACTTTTGGTGGACTTATATATGAGTCCACACCCCAAGCTCTTGTAGCAATAATAGAGAGGAGGAATGGAGGACCACACACACGCGCGCGTGCTCCGCTCCGCTCCGTCTCCGGCTCCGGCTCCGGCTCGGGAGAGTCAATTCGGATCTCGATACTTTTGCTACGGGTTTCATTTGGCTGATCGATTAAATTAATCAGACAAATTAATTTAATCGCGATCACATTGGGAATCAGACTTGATCCAAACGGCTCGACTTAGCCGCAATTTTGGAATCCGAAAGGACACGACCGTTGAGGGGCGTTTTCCGAAATCGAAGGGACTGCGCGCTAGGGCACGCGAGCCCTTCTTTTTATATCCCCCACCCGACGCCGTTTTTCTTCACTCGCAAGAAAACTCCACCGAAGGGACTGCGCGCTAGGGCACGCGAGCCCTTCTTTTTATATCTTGTTCTCTCTCTCGCGTTTGCGACCTATTTCTTCTCAGTTGCAAGTTCTCGGAGGTGCTTTCGAGGACGGTATCGTCGGTGTGCGCGGACGATGACCGTGAACCGTCGTATCCTGGGAGCAGATCGCCAGTACCCAACGTACCGGTATTGTGGGGGCGAAATCCTCTCTAAGGGCAATCCATTTCATGGACGTTTCGGTGAAATCTAACCTTATCTTTCTTGTATTTTGTTTGCCGCAATTTATTTATTACTTGCCCTTTTCTGGATTACGCCCATTTGTTTGTTTCCGTTTGATTAATCGGTTCTGGTTTGCTTACTGTAATCGGATAATGGATTGGATTTGCACGTTATTAATCTTAATGATCTGTAATATTGATTTGTCAATCCATTGGAATCCGTTTAATTACTGTTTAATATATGCTTGGTTTATCCTGTTTTCAACAATCTTAGAGAGGATTTCCGGAACCGATTATAAAACTATGTCGGAAACAATGTTTAAATCGAGGGTAGATATGACGGGTATGCCTGAAAAATTCGGTGGACAGAACTTTAAGCGTTGGCAACAACGCATGAAGATCTGGTTAACCAACATAGGATTAATCTCGATGCTTGAAACTGACTGTCCTACGGTGGAGATGGAAAACCCCTCATTCGATAGCCAGAAGGCGCAATCTGCGTGAAAGGAACGCGACCGTATGTGTCATGGTTGCATCTTGCTGGCTATGTCCAACACGTTGTTTGACGTATACTGTTCGTCCACGCAGACTGCGAATGGGCTATGGGAAGACTTGGATCGAAAGTATAATACCGAAGACCTCGGTATTGAGAAATACTCCGTAGCTAAGCTTTTGAAGTTTTCCATGGCCGAGGGAAAGTCAGTTTCTGAACAGGCACACGAGTTTTTACTCCTTCTCCATGGTTTAGAAGATGCCGAAATGAAACTTCCATAGAAGTTTCAGGTCATGTGCATCATAGAAAAATTCCTCAAGTCCTGAGAAGACTTCGGTATGACCCTGAAACACAGAAAGGGGAAGATTTCTATAGATGACTTGATGGTGGCAATTGCCATAGAGGAGGAACATAGGAAATAAAAACATGTGCTTCCTATTGATATTCAGGCTAAGGTCAATTTCATGACCTCGAAGGGTAAGGATAAGAAGGGAAAGGGTCCTAATAACAATAAAATGAAACCAAAGGGCAAGATCCAGAAAAAGGAAAAGAATAAACCCTGCTGGCACTGTAATCAGGTTGACCATTGGAAGAAGGACTGTCCGTCCTTGAAGGCTCAACCTAAGGCTACAGACGGGAGTCCACAAGTGAACATGATCACTATGGGACTCGGGGCTAGCGAGGGGTATGTCTCTGTAAAACCTGAACTATACCATATCCATGATCCAAATGAGTGGCTCGTGGATACGGGAGCCAATGTAAATATATGTTCTGACAGAATATTGTTTTCTTCTTATCAGACCTGCAGCGGTGGGACTGTGAAGATGGGGAACGATTCTGCGGCCAGGGTGCTAGGGTCGGGACAAGTCAACTTGAGGTTTTCCTCTGGACGTTGCACAGGGTGCTGCATGTTCCTGACATCAAGAAGAATGTGTTATCTGGCTCTATCTTAGTTAGAAATGGTTTTGAGTTAAACTTTAAATGTAATAAAGTTGTCATTCTGAGACATGGCATTTTTTATGGAAAAGGCTATTTGGCTGATTTTGATTTGTTATTTAGAATTAGATGTGATTCAGTAAACATTAATGAATTGAATGTTTTGAATACTGAATGTTCTAGTTCTGTGTCTCATGTTGTGAATAATCTAGAATCTTGTGATCTGTGGCATGGTAGATTGGGACATGTAAACTTAAATTCAATTAAAAAAATGATGAATTTAGAGTTGATCCCTAAACACACTATTGATAAAACTCAAAAATGTGAAATCTGTGTGCAAGCTAAGACACCTAGGAAGTCTTTTCAGTCTGACTCTAGAGATAGTGAGATCTTGGATCTAGTGCACACGGATATTTGTGAGTTTAATGGTGTGTTGACCCGAGACAATAAGAAATATTTTATCACCTTTATAGATGATGACAGTAGATACTGCTATGTATATCTAATGAAAATCAAAGATGAAGCCTTAGAGAAATTTCTTATATTTAAGAATGAGGCTGAGACACAAACAGGAAAAGTGCTTAAACGCCTTAGGTCAGATAGAGGAGGAGAATATACCTCTAACTTATTTGATGAACAATGCAAATCTTTTGGCATACTTCATGAAGTTACGACCCCATATTCACCGCAATCAAATGGGATAGCAGAACGGAAAAATAAAACCTTAACTGACATGATCAATGCTCTCTTACAGAGTTCTGGACTTCCAATCTATATGTGGGGAGAAGCCTTGAATACGACTTGCCATATTCTGAATAGGGTGCCTCCAAGACATATGGAAAAGTGTCCCTTTGAACTTTGGAGAAATAGGAAACTGAGTTTAAGATATCTCAAAGTGTGGGGCTCTCTCTCTAAGGTTTTAGTCACAGAACACAAGAGAAAGAAACTTGGTCCTCAAACTGTTGATGCGATCTTCTTAGGTTACCTGGAAAATAGCTATGCATATAGGTTCTTGGCAATTCGGTCCGAGATACCGTACATAGATGTCAACACTATTATTGAGCTCCGTGATGCTACCTTCTTTGAGGATATATTTCCGTTGAAGACTGTGATTCCTCAAAATCTGACCATTGAGGGCGCCTCTACATCAGGATCTATTCCAGATCAAGTGGAAAGGATAACGAATGTGGGGGTTGAGACTCAACCTGAACCCAATGATCTTTCTGAAGAGATTGAGCCAAGGAGGAGTAAAAGACCTCGGATAGCCAAGGATTTAGGTAGTGACTTCGTTGTCTACCAGATCGAGGGTGATTCACCAAGTTACAAGGAAGCCATGGCTTCATCTGAAGCAAAACAATGGAAGGAAGCCATCAAATCTGAGATGGATTCCATTATGGCCAATGGAACTTGAGAGTTGGTTGATTTACCCAAAGGGTACTCTACCATTGGGTGCAAGTGGGTGTTTAAGAGAAAGCTTAGACCTAACGGATCAATTGAAAAGTATAAAGCCAGATTAGTTGCCAAGGGCTTTAGGCAAAAGGAAGGTATCGATTATTTTGATACCTATTCCCCTGTGACTAGGATGACCACAATCCGGATGCTCATAGCATTGGCATCTGTATATGATCTCTCTATCCACCAGATGGATGTGAAGACGGTCTTCTTGCATGGCAATCTTGAGGAAGAGATCTATATGGATCAACCTGATGGGCTTGTGACTCCTGAGAATGAGGGAAAGGTTTGCAAGCTTGTCAAATCCCTTTACGGATTGAAACAAGCACCAAAACAGTGGCATGAAAAATTTGACAAGACTATTCTGTCATGTGGCTTTAAGGTTCATGAATCCGACAAGTGTGTCTATTCCAAGGTAAAAGGTGATGAGTGTATTGTCTTATGCCTATATGTTGATGACATATTGTTGTTCGGATCACATATGAGGATTATTAATGAGACTAAGACTTTCTTGAGTAGCAAGTTTGAGATGAAGGACATGGGTGTTGTTGATGTGGTCTTGGGTCTCAAACTGACAAGGTCAGTTGATGGGATTGTAATTTCTCAATCTCACTATGTTGAGAAGGTACTTGAGAAATTTGGATATCAAGATTGCAAAGCTGTAAGCACTCCTTTTGATTCATCCAAAACGTTGTTTAAGAATAAAAGTGGAGTACCTGTAGCCCAGCTAAGGTATTCACAAGTGATAGGAAGTTTAATGTATCTTGCAAATTGCACGAGACCTGATATTTCATTCTCGGTTGCAAAGCTGAGTAGATACACTAGTTGTCCTGACCGTACTCACTGGGAGGCTCTGGACCGGGTACTGAAGTACTTGAAGGGAACTATTTCCTTTAGCTTGCATTATGGTAGACATCCACCTGTATTAGAAGGATACAGTGATGCAAGCTGGATAGGGAAAATAGAGGAGTCTGGGAGTAATGGTGTCACAGGGTATGTATTTACCCTTGGAGGCGGTGCAGTCTCCTGGAGGTCTGTGAAACAGACCATTCTAGCTCGATCCACTTTTGAGGCCGAGCTGTGTGCTTTGGACACCACTGGAATTGAGGCTGAATGGCTAAGGGAACTTCTGTCTGAAATTCCCATGGTAGGTCAGCATGTTCCTGCGATCTCGGTACATTGTGATAGTATGACCACAATTGCCAAGATCAAGAGTTCAAAGTTCAATCAGAAAACAAGGAGACACATACAAATTAGACTTAAGACGTTAAGCGATTTGGTGTCTCGAGGAGTGTTGGATGTGGATTTTGTTGGATCCAAAGACAACACGGCAGATCCGTTGACTAAGGGACTTGATAGATCTTTAGTCCTAAAGTCTAGGCTTGGGATGGGACTGAGACCCATTGGGAGTTCCTCTACAGTAGCAACCCAACCTATCTGAGTGGAGATCCCACAAAGTAGGTTCAATGTGGTAATAACAAGCTGTTTGGAGAACTGGTTGGCATTCTAGTTTTAATGCGTAAGCATGAGTGTCTTATCCCTGGAAGCCTGAGTGCCATTTAAGCTGCAAGTTTAGGAAGAGCGTAGGCTCTGAATGGGTTCAAGCCTTTGGGCAGGATGTTAGCAGTGCATCCTTGGAGAACGCCACCTATGTGAGTGTTATTGTGGGCCGCATTTAAAGGAAAAAGTTTCCTGAACACACTCATGAAACATGATAAGGGTGCATGGCCTTTAAGAGCACCAACCCTGAAGATTGCACCAAGAACAACGCTTTATTGTTTCTACCGTATACTTTAACACCAAGATCTGAAGTTCAAGACGTAGTTCACTTCATTCCTGTTAAAGTGAAAGTAGTAAACTCAGGTAGAGGTTCAAACCGGAAGGTACCTTTACTGAAAGTAAAGCGTGGGCAGCCAAAAGAAGTCTCTTAATTCCTTTTGAATCTCTTTTCAAATTGGTGAATTCGTGGGGGATTGTTGTATTAAAAATTGTGTTTAGGTTTTAATTGGAAAACCTATTAATTACAATTGACAATAATTTGGTTTCAATTGGTAAACCAAATGGTTGAAGGGAAAGTTGGGAATTCCCAAATTTGAAACGTGGTTGACTTTGGATGAAAGTTTAGTACCATATCTTAGAGATCTAAACTTTTGGTGGACTTATATATGAGTCCACACCCAAGCTCTTGTAGCAATAATAGAGAGGAGGAATGGAGGACCACACACGCGCGCGCGCTCCGCTCCGCTCCGTCTCTGGCTCCGGCACCGGCTCGGGCTCGGGCTCGGGCTCGGGAGAGTCAATTCGGATCTCGATAATTTTGCTGCGGGTTTCATTTGGCTAATCGATTAAATTAATCAGACAAATTAATTTAATCGCGATCACATTGGGAATCGGACTTGATCGGGATAGTCAATTCGGATCTCGATAATTTTGCTGCGGGTTTCATTTGGTTGATCGATTAAACTAATCAGACAAATTAATTTAATCACGATCACATTGGGAATCGGACTTGATCCAAACGGCTCGACTTAGCCGTAATTTTGGAATCCGAAAGGACACGACCGTTGAGGGGCGTTTTCGGAAACCGAAGGGACTGCGCGCTAGGGCACATGAGCCCTTCTTTTATATCCCCCACCCGACGCCGTTTTTCTTCACTCGCAAGAAAACTCTACCCGCCGTCACTCTTGTTCTCTCTCTCACGTCTGCGGCCTGTTTCTTCTCAGCTGCAAGTTCTCGGAGGTGCTTTCGAGGACGGTCTCGTCGGTGTGCGCGGACGACGACCGTGAACCGTCGTATCCTGGGAGCGGATCGCCAGTACCCAACGCACCGGTATTGTGGGGGCGAAATCCTCTCTAAGGACCACCCATTTCATGGACGCTTCGGTGAAATTTAACCTTATCTTTCTTGTATTTTGTTTGCCGCAATTTATTTATTGCTTGCCCTTTTCTGGATCACGCCCATTTGTTTGTTTCCGTCTGATTAATCGGTTCTGGTTTGCTTATTGTAATCGGATAATGGATTGGATTTGCACGTTATTAATCTTAATGATCTGTAATATTGATCTGTCAATCCATTGGAATCCGTTTAATTACTGTTTAATATATGCTTGGTTTATCCTGTTTTCAACACATAATACCATCTCAACCGCTGACCTCGACCACATCATGAGCACCTCTCCTCTCATAGCCGCAAAGGTTGTCAACTCCCTCATCTCCAAGGTTGCATAGCATTCTTCTATACAAGATGAATTAATCCATGCATAGATTCCACGCTTGACTGTTGTCATTTTGGAGAAGATCCCCTTCTCGCTTCCCCTTGAGGCAGTTTAACGGGTTGTTTTTCTTCTCCCATTAGCCCATCATGTGTCTCATGTCAGTCTCAAATCTAATTCCATAAATTTCACATTCGGGTATGAGGGTCAGGGGGAGAAGGGTTTACTCGCCCGAGTAGAAATGAAGTAAGCGATCGGGTTCCCAAGGACACATCATTTTCTCCGATATTGAAATCAAAATGATCTTTGGTGATTTCTTGTCAATATCAAATTTGTTCTATCGCATGCATTTCTTACTCCTCCTCAAATCATGTGCATTAAATACCATTCTCTGAGAAGCTAACAAACCTAATCGTGTCCCACCCAATTCATCCTTCTAATCAAAATAAACCATCTACCAAGAAGAAAACACATCCATAAATCGAACCAATTCATTCGTCAAATCCAAACTTTCTCATCACGATCCAATCAATCGATCCAATGTCCATTCCATCAAAGAAGTAAAATAATAAACTTTAAACTCGAACAACCTTACACAATATAAATAACTTCTATCTCCTACCCTTCTTTTCAACTGAGAATAAGATAACGAGTAAGTATCACTTATCTCACTTATCCCTCCCAGTCTTATTCTTCCTATCAGGCACAAATTAAGGATAAATTTTCCTTATCCCTTATACATCTAGGTCCTTGATGTAAGAATAACATGTAATTAGTTACCATTAAATTGAGGATAACTCATGATAAGAAATCTAATATGTGAAGAGAGCATTCTCCCATGTGGAAAATTTCATGAACACTCTCACATATGCACATGATATTACCTGCCTGAGAGAAACCCTAATCGCACACATGGTGCACGCACGTGTGGACCATGTGAATGGGGCACTTGTTGTCTCCCCTCCATTTATTGCATAATTTTGTTTGTATATCTAACATATATCTACATGGCATAATTCATTAAAAAAATTAGTTTCGATATGTAGTAGAAAATAGAACAATTTTCTGGAAAAAAATAAGGGGTTTTGCGGTTGTGCCACTCTGAGATTCTACAATTACAACTATTTCCCCTATCTTTTTAACAGTAACAATTATGCCTATGTATTATAATTAAATTCACAATACTGCGTGTGTTTTACGTTGGCAGAAGGGCAATACTATGAATTTTGTAAGAATGCATGGCATAACTGTTATTGCAAAAAAAGGTAGGAGTATACTTGTAAGTCTAGAATCTCAAAGGGGCAAAAGGGTAAAAAATCCCCAAAAAATCTCCTTTTTAATTATAGTTATATGTGAAGTTGGGGAAAATGGAAACAACTTGGAGTCACCACCATGGCCAAGTTGGTATTGGACATTTTGATATAGGAAAAGGGACCATTTGTTGAAAAGGAAATGTCATTTTGCTTGCTACTTCTGGCATTAATGTTTGGGCTTTGGGGACCATGCTTTACATGTGATATTTTTATTTTACTTATTGAAAAAATAGCAAAAACGGTTAAATTGCATAAAATATATCAATCCTCTTTACACATAAAAAAGACATTAGTACTTAATTGTGACATTTTGATGCAATAATTATTAATTATAACACTTTGTTAAAGAATACCATCATCAAAGTGTTTTAATACTAGACTTCAGTACCCAAAACTTAAAATTTTCTTTATCAAGACTTTTATATATTTACCCCCAAATTTTCGAGTCTCACGAAACACGATTACTCAAGAAGCTAGAGTCTAGATATTATTGGTTGCATGGAAATATGCACATGTATGTATGTATGTAGGTAGGTATATATATCTGTGTATACGAAGAAGAGTACTTTAATAGTATCTATATCGTATTTCGTAGATTCTGTTGGTAGAGACTTGAAATTTTAAATTCATTTCATTGCTATTTCTTGATAAAAGTAAATTTTAAAAAAATTCTAATCCTTTAGATATTCTTAGCCTCTCAATTTGTTTTTCTAATTTTACTAATTTTAACAATGCTATGAAAGATTATTACTGTTTTCTCGTATTAAACTTTGATAATGATGTTGGTGTTCCGTCAATATTTACAATTTTGAATTTCAATATCAGTGTTTTGAATTTTAAATTTGAGTTACATATATACATTAATAATCTACATCATAGAATAGGCATACTTTATAGAATAAGTTACACAGAAGTCACTGAAGTATATATACATCCAATTTCAATGCCATAATTAACCTTTGAAAAGCAACAATGTAGTACTCGATCTTCAATATTTGTCCAGTATTATCTGAAACTATTAAAATTTAGTTGTTAATTTGCTCTTTCTAGCCTTAATCACATTGGTATGATGTTAATTTTAAATAATCTTAAAGATGGAGTATCACATTACTATTTTTTTTAAAGTTTAGTTATGTCATCTAAATGATGTGTAGGTTAGGAACTTTTGTAGTTTACTCTATCTTGTATTATCAATAGTATAGTATCGAGCTACTATTGATGTCTTCTCTATTTGTCTATACACAGAGTACATGTCCACGTAGGCATGTGCATGAACATAGGTACATAGGTACACATAGAGATATAAATATATCATGTTACGAATTACACTTGTGTGTATGTGGGACAACGGATCCAATATATAATTTAGGGGGCTATGGTCACTCCTTGATTATTATATTTTACTTGCAATAAGTCCTTACTTTGTAAATATACAGAATTTTATAAATAGCCGGATGAATCCACTCAATATTCTAGCTTAAATCTATGATGTTATGGAGTAGGGTTTGAATCATCTACTCACGTCTACTTTTTTAAAAAAATAAATAATTCCACTAAATTTAAAATATTCAAATTATAAGTACAGTTTGGTTTAATATTAGCTTCAAGCTCATTTATATGAAAATAAATTTCCTTGTTTCCTTTTTTACTAATGAAAATTTTGATCTTAAAACTTTTAAAAATCACCGTCTCAACCTATTTGAAAAACCAAACGTGTTGATAGATTTAAATAAGGTTATAATTGTAGTTATTTTATCAAAATTTAAAGATTTTCATTTGAAAATATTAAGTCTAAAATTCTTAGCTCCCCCAATTGTGTGCACTACTACGAAATATGATGATCCTCCAGATGGAGCACTAACTGCTTATATATATTATACAGGGTAAAATGAGGCTCTCATTGCTCTATTTTCCTCGTATTTTTTATTTTTTTTGAAAAATACCTGAGTTTTCATTATTATATCTTTATATTATGTCATTGAAATTTCATACGAAACAGACTCTTATGACCTTCATCCAGATGTGAGTCAATTTCAACAATTCTGCGACCGTAAAAAATGAATGTCTAGATGGAGGCCGTAGGTATTTCTGTTTCTCATGAAACTTGAATGACATAATATACTGATATAGTAATAAATTTTCACAGATTTATTTTTCAAAAAATAAGAAAATATAGAAAAATAAGATTGAGGAGCCAAGTTAACACCAGGAGACAACCCCTTTTCCCAAAAATATATATAGTAATTTTTGTTAGTTTTTATTATCTTTATTTGTATTAAATAATAAATAGTAAATCGAGGGAAAGAAGAATTAATAAAGAAAATATGCATCACTAATAATACGACGAATAAAGAATGTGTCTTATTCCTCATCATTTGATAAGATCACTTTGCCGATAACCAATCATAATTAATCCATACTTTATTGTGCGACTATATTATTGATACGTACGGAAACCATTTTTTAAGGTAACCTGGAATCTAATAATGATTGTGGATCTACACGTCTCGAATTCTCGTGCAATTCACTCATCTGTCATCCCAATTTTTTTATATTCAGAATGAGGTAAAATGGAAAAAAAAATCCCAACTATGCTTCCACTCACAAATAAAGGACTTACCATTAGAGATGTCAATCTAGGTCTATCCATTGGTACCCAACCCCATTTAAGGATCTAAAACCCGTCCTATTTACTTTTGGATGGGTTTGGGCTTTGAATTGACTACCCATACGAGTATGGGTATGGGTTTGGGATTGCCTGTACGTACCCGAACCCGCTCCAAATCCGAATATATATATATATATATAGGGTAAAATGGGGCTGCCCCGTGGGAGTAGCCAACTTGGCTACTCCCACCCCTATTTTCCCCTCATTTTTTATTTCTTTGAAAAATAAAAATTTGTAAATTCATCATTATATCCATCTAACAATCTGTTAAAATTTCGTCAAAAACAGAGACTCCTAGGCCCTCCATTCAGACGTCATTTTTTTAACGGTCGCAGGATTTTTTAAATCGACCCTGTTTGGATGGAGGCCGTAGGAGTCTCTGTTTCTGACGAAATTTTAATAGATTGTTAGAGGGATATAATGATGAATTTACAAATTTTTATTTTCCAAAGAAATAAAAAATGAGGGGAAAATAGGGGTGGGAGTAGCCAAGTTGGCTACTCCCACGGGGAAGCCCCATTTAACCTATATATATATATATATATATATATATATATATATGAGTTTAATGTGGTTGCCCCCGCACCGTTTTCGGTATTTTTTATTTTTTTTTAAAAAAATATCGTCATGTATATTCATCCCCTATATTCCTCCTATATGTCATTCGAATTTCGTCAGAATTCTCTATATATTGCACATTTTTTTGAATCCATATTACACGATCTCACTTTATTTCGTCTATCTTTGAAAATCTTGTGTACATTTATAAACAACTTAAGATTTACCACGTCAAAGATATGGTACCCATTGGGTACAAAGGTATCCGACGGGTATATGGGTACCCACTAGAAATTACATGCTTAACAAATGAACGGGTATGGATAGTGATATTATAAACGGGTATGGGTTTAGGAAAAGTAATACCCGCCTCAAATCTAACCCGCTGACATCCCTACTTACCATTCAAATGTAACAAAGAAGGGAGTGAACTTATAACAAAGAAGGTTTAATATCGGTATAAAAAGATCGTGGAAGCTAACATAGACATATATTTAAAATAGAAAAAAATAACATCATATCCATTGTTGTATATTTGAGAGATAAGGCCCTTGATTGGTACAACGATGCATAGTAGATGCCCTTCTTTCTGATTTACCCTGTAAAATAATTGCACCTTGAAGACACAACTCGTACACCGACTGGTTGGATCGGGAATTTGCTCCGACTCGGTCGATTTGACCGGTTTTGTTTAATTAGTTTAAAAAAATAGAAAATAAAAAATCGGATCCGACCAATGATCGAACCAAGTTGACCTGGATGGTCGGACCGGGATGACCCGATTGACCCAATTTTTATAGTTTGATAAATTTTCAAAAAAATAAAGGTTTAAATAATGAAATAATGGTTTTTTTATCATTTGTGTCCCCTCTTAACTTCGACGATATAAGTTGTGTCCCTCTCTTTTTTGGAATATACATTATGCTAATACTTTCTTAGAGTAATTTTCTAGAAGCAAATGTAAATAAATGATTATGATATTATATTCATATATAATTGTAGAAAAATGTGACTAATTTTTGTACAGTTTTACTCAAACTAGGCAATCATGTTATTTTATCGAAAGATGATATTTTGAACGATTATTTTGTTGATATTTAAATACATACTTACATATATGTATCCGATTTTATCAGTTCACATGTTCGACCGGTCTAACCAGCAAATTAAGCTTGGTCCGATTTTTTAAACTATAAATTTACGATACCATTTAATACTACTTTAATCAATAGAAGGACTCGTAAATTTATGGCAGGTTTAAAATCCTTTCATAGATTTACAAAAAACTTCCATAAATTTAGGCAACAATTATAAATCGTGCTATTAATTTAGAGCAGGTTTGAAAGCATGCTGCAGAATAAATAAAAATCGATATTTGATAAATATTAATGATAATTACCATTAATTAACACAATTTTGCTAATTTAATACCGAGATATATAATTTGAAATACTTCGATGATATGGACATCTCTTACGTACCTAAATATCAAGTTGTTACTAAAGCAATAGAATAGCAATTATGTGTGTCTATAAAGGAAGCTTTATTTATTTTATATCTAATATCAACAAAGTTGTTCTTCTTTCTACGTGGGATAGCGAATATTTCCTATTCAATGTATCTAAAGTGGTTTCCTAAGTACTGCCATCCCTTTCTTGGATGCAAGATTTTAAAAACCGGATCGGACATTGAACCGGTTAGTTTTCGATTTGGTCCAATCAGGTTGGACTGTCGGTCTAAATCGGTCGGATCGGTGATGATGTCAGAATGACGTCATCATTCATACCGACTCGGAAAAAAACAGATCGGGCTTAATTTACTAGTTCGATCGGTCGAACCGATTTTTGAACCGATAAAATCAGATAGATATATGTAAATGTATATTTATATATCAATGAAATAATCATTTAAAATGTCAAATCTTTCAATATAAAAACATGATTGTCTATTTCGAATAATACAAAAGGTAGTCACATTTTCTAGCATTATGTATGAATATAATATTGTAATAATTTATCTATAGTTGCTTTTAGAAAATTACCCCAAGAAAGTAGTGGCACAAGTTATATTCCAAAAAAGAGAGGGACGTAAACTGAAATATAGAATTTAAGAAGGGCACAAGTAATAAAAACCCTATTATTTCATTATTTAAACCTTTATTTTTTAAAAAATATACTAAACCGTCAAATCTGGATCAATCCGAGTCAATCCGGTCCAACCGTCCCGGGTCAACCCGGTCCGACCACCGGTCTGACCCGGGTTTTTTATTTTCTTTTTTTTAAAAAAAATTAATTACCTAAAACCAGCCGAACCGACAGAGTCGGGGCCGGTTCCTGGTCCAACCGGTCCGATCGGCTGGTCCGGTCCGATTTTCTAAACCCTGCTTGAATGGACTTTACTGTGGGAGTTCTGCACTTGTGCTCTTTAGAATTTTTCTAATAATACTCTTGCATCTGACTTTATACAATTGCACTTGTGCCCTTGTTGCCTTTATATTGCCCAAACGAATGGGTGATATGTGAGTTCTCTAAACATATATTGTACAAGTGTAGTTGCAAAAAGGTTAGGGGGTAAGCGCTATTGAGAAAATCGGAAGAACACAAGTGTAAAAATCTCTTTCACTATCTATAATTTCAAAATACACATTTTTTTATAAACATGAGAATTTTGATTCAATTGAATAGTGTTGGATCTAAAACATGAGTTTCAAATTATAGCAAAGGGATGCATTCAAAGAAAAATTAAATTGCGATGTTGTTCATCAGAGGCTTTTTGCAATTACACTCGTTCCTATATATTCTTACAAGTTTATAGTAGCGTCCTTTGATTATTACACATGTAGATATGTATTACACTAATTATAAATTGTAAAATGTTTTTAAGATTTTCAAAAAATATATACTAGGGTTATTTTACATATTTCATCTTCTGTCCAAATATTTTTGAAAAATACAAAAAAATTTCTAAAAATTATGAAACATCAAAAAAACTCATAAAAATTTCAAAAAGCTAGAAAAAAAAATCCAAAAATTGTGTTCTCTGTTTTGAATTTCTTTTAATATATGGTATATATTAAAATTAGTTTAGGGTTATTTTATCACTGATGTATATATTGAACCCTAAACAAAGCTACGGATTTATCATATTCATTATTTTTACTCATTTTCAACTTTAAAAAATTCACAAAAATTATCAAAATATAGAAAAATATATAAAATCTAAAAATATTCTATTAGCCTAATTTTGACTTTATTTGACTGATTTAAAAAATCTAAAAATACATTTTTTATATTATTTATATGGAATATATAATAACTTTATTTCTATTATTATATATCTTACTTCAAAAAAATTAAAAAAATAAAATTTGCAAAATCGAAAACATAAAAATTATAAAATATTAAAAATTATAAAGACTAACCTTTATTAAAACCACAAAAAATAATAAAAAGAAAAGGACATAAAAATATAAAATAAATTACAAAAATATTATTAATTAACTACTAACAAATTTTACACTCTATTCTCAGTTGACCTAGTGTTCGACACTCAGACAACTTATTCCTATACCCATATATATTCTGAGTTATAATAAATTTTGACTCACACATTTTGATTATTATTTTCCATTGTTGGTTCATTTTTGTTTATTGCGGATCGGTCGCCACAACGAGTATTGACCTAGCTTGTTAGGTTAGCAGGATGATTTTCACGCTAAACAAGGACTACGAATGAAGGACCAAGGGCAGAGCGGAGGAGGTCAGCTGAGCAAGAGTAGAGGAGGAGGTCTGGTCTAAAAGGCAGATGGGGTTGCGGAGATAGAGGTAAGGGGAATCGAGGAATAGGTGGTCGGGGTGGATGGGTTGGGAGGTCCTTGGTGTGGAGGGTTTGGAGTGGTAGATGGGGTTGTGGAGATAGAGGGGGTCTGGCCGAGGTCAAGGAATGGTGAGATTTGCGGAGGGAGAGGAGATTGGGACTTCATGTGTTTGGTGTATGAAGGAAGAAGAAGAAGAAGATAATGAAGAAAAAGAAAGAAGAATAAATAACTACACTTCTATCACTCTTTTTTCTCTCCAATTATGCTTGTGCACGTAAGTTAACGCCTCTTTGGAGGGATAAGTGACTATAGCTTACCAGAGGGGTAGAACTATTTATGATGCAAGAAGGTACGGGCATAAGTGAAATTGTACAAACTCGGGAGGACAAAAGTTTTAAAAATCCTTTTTTTAATGTATAATCAAATTCTCATTACATTTACATGAAGAAAACTTGATCACAACTCACGTGTATGTGAGTAAACAATCTACAACCATTATTGAAGTCAAGCCAAATAATATGGCCAAATCATCGAAAGTCTCTCAAATGAATTGGGCTATTTTAATTTTCGATTGTGTCGGACCTTAAACAAAATTCCTTCAATATAAATTGGGTTGACTAGTAGATCTAATATCTTTCACCCGACAAATCCAAACAATCATTGATGGTGATCCATGATTTAGACCCACCCGATCCAATCAATTTATATTTATAATAATTAGAATATTAAATACAAGTACATTTTTAGTTTTCAACTCTTATTATCCCACTTGCATCCCTAAATCTCAACTAAATCATTTTTATACATGTTGTGACTCTTTCTACTCCCCTTAAGGCCCCGTTTGTTATGCAGGAATAGAGGAAGGAATGGAATCATTATTCCTCTCTCGATTCCATTCCTTTGTTTGTTAGATTAACTTTATGCAGGAATAACGATTACAACGGAAACCCGATTCCCTCATTCATGGGAATTGCCATTCCTTGGACCTCCCTAGGAATTGGGATTCCATTCCTTACCAATGCTAATGAATGTGTTCTTCTTCAATATTTTTTAGTTAATATATTATTGTTACAAATATATGGTTATCGACATGGATATGTGTTTTTCTTTTTTTGGATATTTTTTGGACACTAACATGGATATGGTTTTTTAACATGGATATACGGATACTGACATGGATACAAACATATGGATGCAAAAAGTTGGATAAGTTACAAATATATGCATATATGGATACTGACATGGATATGTGATATTTTTTGCGGACACATGTATAGATACAGTTTATTTTTTTGGATATGGATACAAATATGGTTACAAGATATTCCAGCGGATACGAATACATATATATTAAATATATCTATTAAAAAATATATCAGATATGATTAGTTTATACGGATATGTGTTTTTTTGTTTTTTTTCCAGATATGGATATGGACATGGATATATGATTTTTTCTATGGATATGGAAACAGATGCAATGTTCAATTTTTTTCTAAGATATGGATACTGATTATATTTTAGCAGATATATATACGGATATGGAAATGGATTTCAGTTTTTCTACGGATACATATATGGACATGGATGGTGTTTTTTTTACGGAAGCGGATATGGACATGGAAATGGGTTTGATTTTTATTTTTTTGCAGTTATAAATATTGATACAAATACCATATTTAATTTTTTCGGACATGGAAACGAGTTATATTTTAGTGAATACGTATACATACATGGATATGTGTTTTTATTTTTTTCCAAATACAGATACCCGTAGCATTTTTTATTTCTTTAGAATATGGATATAGATATGGTAATAAAATATTGTAGCGGATACGGATATGGATATATCAAATATATCAGTTGTATGAAAAAAATCAAATTACTTTCCATTTAAATTTGACTATTGATTCTTTATATGAAATATATCGATTATATGAAAAAATAAATTTGAGAATAACAATTATTTTTTCTACTAACGAAAAGGAATGTTATTTTCTTTTTATTCTTTTCCTTTTCCAAATATAAGAAAGGAACATGTCTTATAATAAAATTTTCAATTCCTAATATGATCCAAACAACGGAATGGAAAAACTTTTTCCTTTCCATTCCATTGTTAATTCCATTCTTGTCTTGATTCCATTCCATTGCAATTCCTTTCCAATCAAACAAACATGGCCTAAAGGACTCAACTCAACTGTTACGTCATAACTTGTCTAGTCATGCGACATGGACAATCTCAAATCCTATCTCATAGCTCCCACAACTATCCTCCAACTTCAATCCACCATAGGTGTCTTGGGGTCATTTTAACAAAATAACAATCATGCGACCTCAACTCAATAATCATATCTTTAATACAACATCATCTAACCTTCTTAGAGACTATCAATCATGTCTCATGTCTACATTGATATCTTTTGTCCTCCATCAATGACACCATGAGTACTACTTGACCCTCAACTCCTTACAATATTCAATTAACCTAATTTTTCATTAGCATAATTTGATTTCCACCCAACTCAATTAGCCCAAGTCACTAACCCAAATATCTCGACCCAAGCAATTCAATCAGGTGATAATTGGTAATTTTAACTCAAATCGAATAACATATATCTACTCAAATTGATTTAATATCCCACCCTTCTCTACATCTCAATTTGCAATCCCTATAATGATATTGTGATACACCTCCTCACCCATCTAATATTCATAACTCCACATGCATACAAGAAGAGAACCAAAAAGTCAGTAGCAAAACAGAAACAAACCATTGCCAAAAAAGGAGTGAGGAGTCCTCTGGCTTTGTTCTTATTCCATGATAAGTCTATTTTCAACTCTTTTTTCCACAATTGCTAATTAATTTGACTTAAGTTTAAAATATTATTATTCACAATTCTAGTCCTTTTGCATAGGCATTGCAAATTAAATTTAAAGTTATTCGATTGAACAAAATGTGTTCGCATTTGATAAGAGCTTCTTTAATAATAGTTGAAAAAATATTAATTTATTTCAAATAAATTAATTGTGATTTTTAAATTTCATATTGATAGCTTAACAAATTGAATATGTGGATGGTGTGTACCCTTTTCAGATGGGCGAGCTATGGATTCCTAGGGACATTTTTATAGTCTGAAAGAAGTGGATGAAAACAACATAGAGGTCTTTCTCCCCAACCTCGAACAATACCTAAGCATGATGGTCATGTGCACAATTGTCCAGAGTCTCCAGACCAAGGATGACAATTACCTTGTTATCATGAAACCCTTCAATGTCAAGTTCTCCAAAAGGAAATGGCAAAACCATTTTGGATTCTACTCCATCTGCTACTTGATGACAAAAGGGCATATACGGTTAACAATTTACAGTATTCAAGGATTTACATATAGTTATATGATTGCGATATGTATATATAATCACATAAGTTTTCAGGGAATTATGTGCAAAAAGACTAGGCAATAAATAAGATGTGTACCTCTTGTCCCACAAAACCCCAACCCAAAGGGTTTTTTTGGTTATTGGGTTACTTCAGGATAATCCGATTTACTCCCCTACATTCCTGAGTTGGAATTCCATCACAAATCAATGTAACATCACATTACATTCTTATTCCAACCCTCTCCAATCCCCGTAACCATCCAAACAACTGCTACTTATGTGAGGTTACCCACCCCACCCCATTCCATGAACCGAACAGACCCAAATGGTAGTGATGGGGTTGGGATGTGGGTCCCATTCCACATCGAGGCCAATAGGGGTGTGTGGAAGGGGGTGATGTCTATTGTCGATTTGGGGCTCTCCCTCCCCCACCTCTAAAGATCCCATGACTAAACTACTCAAAAACCCCTCAATTATACACCCAATTTTAATACGGTATATGACTTTTATAAAATGTGTTACATAATCTTTAAGATTTATTAAAATATACGATGTGTCTAAAGGAATTAAATTGATTGTGTTATCTTTGTGGTTGTAAATCATATGAACTCAAAAAAAAAGCATTGAAATAGATTCAAGCGATCAAGGATCGCATTGTTACCTTTTAAAGTTCATGTAAGACATTTAGATTTAGTGTATAATTCATGGATATTATTGTACTTACACAAAGATCTCCATTTCCCCTTTGTCACTTGTATTGCATATATTGGATGCTCTTTATGAGTGTGCCAAAATACTTCATTACTGTGGCAAATCATTAATATTCCATTTAATTCACATGTTTTAGATCCTTTTGAAAAATCGATATCGTGATCCACCATCCATGAGTATATGGAACGGCCAAGCCAGCCGCTCATTTCTATACAATATTGTAAACCAACTTCTTGTACATATTCCTCTTCTTATCACAATCATTTTGTTGAGCGGATATTGCAAAATAGCTTTTTTAACATTACTATATGAATTTTTAGCAACGAATATATCCTTCGTTATGATAGTCAAGAACAAAAATAAATTTGCAACTAATATTATTCTTTGTTACATATTTAATATTGGAAGATTTGTCGTTGAATATCCAAATTATGTGTTACATAGGCTAATTTTAGTGTGAATGTCCTGGTATAGGTGATCATGGAGGAAATATAGAGAAGAAAACATGTTACAAACAATAAATTAGAAATGTTTGCAATATAGCTTATTACGATATAGATGGATACTTATGCCGCATCCATTTAAAATAATGATATAGAGAGATATGATGGATGACAAAAGTACATATAAGTAAAGAAGAGATTAATATTTATGGTTCGACGTAGTCTAAAATTAGTTCTTTCAAGAGGTTTTGGTTAAATTTAGGGATTTTTACCCCCACGAACCACATAAACTTTGTCAATTATCTCATCGATCTTTGAAACAATCTAACTCTCCCTCGACCCTGCAAACTTGCTAACATTTACCTTACATACTATGTGGTTAACCATCATCTATTTACCCATTAAATCTAACTGAAATCCATTAAAAAGGTGCACATTACCCCTTTATTTAGCAAATTTACAAAATATGCCATCATTCTGACTTCCCTCCATCCTCACTTACAACATCTTCCACTTACCTTCCTCGTCCATCCGTCACCCCCCCCCCCACCGTGCGTTGTTAGGAGGCCGATGAATCTCAGACAAATCATGCTAAAATTGGTCAATTAGACTATGTTGACCAAAGTTCATATGCATTTAATAATTAATATAGCATCATTAGCATTCATACATATGTTAAAACTATTCGCATCTCATCATGCATAAAATAAAGAACCCAAAAATACAAGTGTAAATTGATCTAAAAAGTTGCTAATTTCATATATTTTTAATTAATTCATCCTGATTCTTATTGGCTTAAACACCTCCATTGTGTATACCTATATTCGTATCTGTATCCGTATCTGATCGTTTTCATTCCGGTGACGATAAAGATCGATAATACGATTTTTATTTGTTTAGTAATCGCATTTGATATATCTAGAAACTATTACAACAACAGCAGCATGGGCCTTTGAGTCACTACAACAATATTGAGATATATTGACGCTTTTTTCAAAATTTGTCATGAATCGCAAATTCCAATTCAAATCGACTAATTCAGTATAGTACACATTAATAGGAGTGCATCTATGTTTCTGCTGAATGGATATGAGCACTAAATTAGCCGTTGTTAAATATATATATAACGACGATATTATTCATTGCAAAATGATTTTTCATGCTTGAAATTAGCGACGAATATCATATATGTTATTATATCAATTCCAACGGTCTACATAGCGACGCTTATCCATTGCTATTTTTCGAACTTATAATTAATCGTCGCTAAATTTTAAACAAAAAATATAGACGATTAATTGATATTATGAAAAATAACAACAGATAAGTGTCGCTATGTGGATTGTTGCTAATGATATATTGACAGATATACTATTCGTCGCTAGAAAACTCATTTCATAATGAATAATATCGTAATTATATATTTAACAACGGCTAATTAGTTGGTGACATATTTTGAAAAAAAAAAGCGTCACTGTAGCTCTACTTGGTTGTTTTGATTACGTTCACACTATCAATGTTCCACATTACAAAAGTTACCTTTTATATTTTTAAATTCAAAATAAATAATATATTCGTTGTTATTTTTTATTGCTCTTAACTAAAAATGATTATCATCTTGCCATCTAATAATATACTAATTTATAGATACAGTAATCTTTTAATTGATCTTTTTTCCATAAAGATAGTTTTTGAAGTTTTTCCTACTTTTTAATCCTCGTAGTCGAATTTAACAGTTGAGCAATAATAATTAATGGACGGTGCAAGCATAATTACAGAGGTTGTGATGTAACTAGAAAAGATAACAAGAGTTGAGGGCTAGGAATCGAGATAAGATCCTTATCCCTCAAAATTGTTATCCCAGGGTAAGGAAATAGTATATTGCATCAGATGAGGAATAAGATGCTACCTACTATCCCTCTTCAGCATTGTCCCTTCCCACCTTCTATCTCTTCATAGTCGACGCCTTCCTGCATGATCCTCCCACCGTCAATTGGTGTTCCCTCATAATACCATCTCAACCACTGACCTCGACCACACCATGAGCACCTCTTCTCTCATAGCCGCAAAGGCTCTCAACTCCCTCATCTCCAAGGTTGCATAGCATTCTTCTGTACAAGATGAACTAATCCATGCACAGATACCATGCTTGACTGTTGTCATTTTGGAGAAGATCCCCTTCTCGCTTTCCCTTGAGGCAGATCAACGGGTCGTTTTCCTTCTCCCATTAACCCATCATGTGTCTCATGTCAGTCTCAAATCTAATTCCATCAAGTTCACATTCAGGTATGAGGGTCAGGGGGAGAAGGGCTCACTCACCCGAGTAGAAATGAAGAAAGCGATCAGGTTCCCAAGGACACATCATTTTCTCCGATATTCAAATCAAAATGATCTTTGGTGATTTCTTGTCAATACCAAATTTGTTCTATCACATGCATTTCTTACTCCTCAAATCATATGCATTAAATACCATTCTTTGAGAAACTAACAAAGCTAATCGTGTCCCACCCAATTTATCCTTCTAATCAAAATAAACCATCTACCAAGAAGAAAACACATCCATAAATCGAACCAATTCATTCGTCAAATCCAAACTTTCTCATCACAATCCAATCAATCGATCCAATGTCCATTCCATCGAAGAAGTAAAATAATAAATTTTAAACTCGAACGACCTTACACAATATAAATAACTTCTATCCATTACCCTTCTTTTCAATTGAGAATAAGATAACGAGTAAGTATTACTTATCTCACTTATCCCTCCCTCCCTCCCAGTCTTATTCTTCATGTCAGACACAAATTAAGGATAAATTTTCCTTATCCCTTATACATCCAGGTCCTTGATGTAAGAATAACATGTAATTAGTTACCGTTAAATTGAGGTTAACTCAAGATAAGAAATCTAATATGTGAAGAGAGCATTCTCCCATATGGAAAATTTCATGAACACTCACATATGCACATGATATTACGTGCCTGAGAGAAACCCTAATCGCACACATGGTGCACGTAGTGTGGACCATGTGAATGGGGAACTTGTTGCCTCCCCTACATTTATTACAAAGTTTTGTTTGTATATCTAACATATATCTACATGGCATCATTCATTAAAAAAATTAGTTTCGATATGTAGTAGAAAATAGAACAATTTTCTGGAAAAAAATAAGGGTTTTGCAGTTGTGCCGCTCTAAGATTCTACAATTACAATTATTCTCCCTATCTTTTTAACAGTAACAATTATGCCTATGTATTATAATTAAATTCACAATACTGCATGTGTTTTACATTGGCGGAAGGGCAATACTATGACCTTTGTAAGAATGCATGGCATAATTGTTATTGCAAAAAAGGTAGGAGTATACGTGTAAGTGTAGAATCTCAAAGGGGCAAAAGTATAAAAAAATCCCCAAAAAATCCCCTTTTTAATTATAGTTATATGTGAGGTTGGGGAAAATAGAAACAACTTGGAGTCACCACCATGGCCAAGTTGGTATTGGACATTTTGATATAGGAAAAGAGACCATTTGTTGAAAAGGAAATGTCATTTTGCTTGCTACTTCTGGCATTGGTGTTTGGGCTTTGGGGACCATGCTTTACATGTGATATTTTTATTTACTTATTGAAAAAATAGCAAAATCGGTTAAATTGCATAAAATATATCAAACCTCTTTACACATAAAAAAGACATTAGTACTTAATTGTGACATTTTGACGCAATAGTTATTAATTATAAGACTTTGTTAAAGAATATCATCATCAAAGTGTTTTAATACTAGACTTCAATACCCAAAACCTAAAATTTTCTTTATCGAGATTTTTATATATTTACCCCCAAATTTTCGAGTCTCATGAAACACGGTTACTCAAGAAGCTAGAGTCTAGATATTATTGGTTGCATGGAAATATGCACATGTATGTATGTAGATAGGTAGGTATATATATGTGTGAGTATATGAAGAAGAGTACTTTAGTAGTATCTATATCGTATTCCATAGATTCTGTTGGTAGCGACTTGAAATTTTAAATTCATTTCGTTGGTATCTGTTGATGAAAGTAAATTTTAAACAAAAATTTCTAGTCCTCTAGATATTCTTAGGCCCTCAATCTGTTTTTCTAATTTTACTAATTTTAACAATGCTGCGAAAGATTATTGATTTTTTCTCGTATAAAATTCGAGTTAATGATGTTGATGTTCCATCAATATTTACGATTTTCAATTTCAATATCAGTATTTTTAATTTTAAATTTGAGTTACATATATACATTAATAATCTACATCGTAGAATAGGCGTACTTTATAGAATAAGTTACACAAAAGTCACTGAAATACAGCCAATTTCAATGCCATAATTGACCTTTGAAAAGCAACAATGTAGTACTCGATCTTCAATATTTGTACAATATTATCTGAAACTACTAAAAGCTCTTTCTAGCCTTAAATCAAATTGATTTGATGTTAATTTTAAATAATCTTAAAGATCGAATACCGCATTATTACTTTTTTAAAGTCTAATTACGACATCTAAATTAGATGTATAGTTTAGGAACTTTTGTAGTTTACTCTATCTTGTATTATCAATAGTATCGAGCTACTATTGATGTCTTCTCTATTTGTTTACACACAGAGTACATGTCCACGTAGGCATGCGCATGAACATAGGTACACATAGAGATATAAATATATAATGTTACGAATTACACTTGTGTGTATGTGCGACAACGGATCCAATATATAATTTAGGAGGCTATGGACACTCCTTGATTATTATATTTCACTTGCAATATGTCCTTACTTTGAAAATATACATGATTTTATAAATAGTCAGATGAATCCACTCAATATTGTAGCTTACATCTATGATGATATGGAGTAGGATTTGAATCATCTACTCACGTTTTCTTTTTAATAAATAATTTTACTAAATTTAAAATATTGAAATTATAAGAACAGTTTGGTTTAAAATTAGCTTCAAGATCATTTATATGACAATAAAATTTGTTGTTTCTTTTTTACTTATGAAATTTTTCATCTTAAAACTTCTAAAATCACCATCTGGACCTATAATGTGTTGATAGATTTAAATAAGGTTATAATTAGCTTGTCAAAATTTAAAAATTTTCATTTGAAATATTAAGTCTCATAACCGATATCATTGAAAAACACAATATTTTTTCCATTTTTGATTGTATATGATATGTTATACTTGGTTCTTACTTGATAAAATTCTTAGCTCCCCCAGTTGCGTGCACTACTACGAAATATGATGATCCTCCTGCAACTGATGGAGCACTAACTGCTTATATATATTAAGGCTCTCATTGCTCTGTTTTCCTCATATTTTTTTTTGAAAAATACTTATGTGAGTTTTCATTATTACATCTTTATATTATATCGTTGAAATTTCATGCGAAACGGAGACTCTTATGACCTTCATCCAGTTGGGATTCAATTTCAACAATTCTGTAACCGTTAAAAAATGAATGTGTAGATGGTGGCCGTGGGTATTTTTGTTTCTCATGAAACTTGAATGACATGACATAATATACTGGTATAGTGATGAATTTCCTCGGATTTATTTTTCAAAAAATAAGAAAATATAGGGACATAGGATCGGGGAGCCAAGTTATCTCCACCACGAGACAACCCCTTTTCCCCAAATATATATAGTAATTTTCGTTATTTTTTATTATCTTTATTTGTATTAAATAATAAATAGTAAATCGAGGGAAAGAAGAATTAATCAAGAAAAAAATAAGCATCCATCATTTGATAAGATCACTTTGCCAATAACCAATCATAATTAATCCATACTTTATTATGCGACTATATTATTGATACGTACGAAAAACCTTTTTTTAGGGGTAACGTAGAAACTGCTGATGATTGGGGATCTACACGTGTCGAATTCTCGTGCAATTCACTCATCTCTCTCATTCCAAATTTCTTATATACAGAATGGGGTAAAATGAGAAAAAATCCCAACTATGTTTCCACTTACAAATAAAGGACTTACCATTCAAATGTAACAAAGAAGGGAGTGAACTTATAACAAAGAAAGTTTAATATCAGTATAAAAAGATCGTGAAGCTAACAGAGACATATTTAAAATAGAAAAAAAAATAACACCATAGCCATTGTTGTATATTTGAGAGATAGGGCCCTTAATTGGTACAACGATGCATAGTCGATGTCTTTCTTTCTGATTTACCCTGTAAAATAATTGCATCATGCGGACATAACTCGTCTGACCGGTTGGATCGGAAACCAGCTCTGACCCGATCGGTTTGACCGGTTTTGTGTAATTAATTTCAAAAAATCAGAAAATAAAAAATCGGATCCGACCGATGATCGAACCGAATTGACCCGGATGGTCGGATCGGGTTGACCCGGATTGACCCAGTTTTTATAGTTTGGTAAAATTTCAAAAAAAATAAAGGTTTAAATAATGAAATAATGGGATTTGTTGTCACTTGTGCCCTTCTTAACTTCTACGATATAAGTTGTGTCCTTCTCTTTTTTGGAATATACGTTGTGCTAATACTTTCTTAGAGAGTAATTTTCTAAAAGCAAATGCAAATAAATGATTATGATATTATATTCATATATAATTGTAGAAATTGTGAATATATAATTGTAGAAAATGTGACTAAGTTTTGTAAATAAATGATTACGATTATTTTGTTGATATTTAAATATATACTTATATATATATATATATTCGATTTTATCGGTTCAAAAAACATGTTCGACCGATCTAACCAGTAGATTAAGCTCGGTCCATTTTTTCCAGATTGATTTGAGTGATGATGTCATACTGACTTCATAATGGGTTCAACCGATTTGGACCGATAGTTAAACCCAATTGGACCAAATTAAAAACTGAACGGTTCAATGTCCAGTATGATTTTTAAAACCTTGATCTCAAAACAACCTATAAATTTACGATACCACTTAATACTACTTTAATCTATAGCAGGACTCGTAAATATATGGCAGTTTTAAAATCCTTTCATAGATTTACAAAAACTTCTATAAATTTAGGCAACAATTATAAATCGTACTATGAATTTAGAGCAGGTTTGAAAGCATGCTGCAGAATAAATAAAAATCGATATTTAATAAATATTAATGATAATTACCATTAATTAACACGATTTTGCACATTTAAGACCGAGATATATATTTTGAAATACTTCGATGATATGGACATCTCTTACGTACCTAAATGTCAACTTGTTACTAAAGCAATAGAATAGCAATTATGTGTGTCTATAAAGGAAACTTTATTTATTTTATACATAATATCAACAAAGTTATTCTTCTTTCTACGTGGGATAGCGAATATTTCCTATTCAATGTTATCTAAAGTGGTTTACTAAGTATTGTCATCCCTTTCTTGGATGGACTTCACTGTGGGAGTTTTACACTTGCGCCCTTTAGAATTTTCTGATAATACTCTTACCTCTGACTGTATACAATTACACTTATGCCCTTGTTGCCTTTATATTGCCCAAACGAATGGGTGACATGTGAGTTCTCTAAACATATACTGGTACAAGTGTAGTTGCAAAAAGGTTAGGGGCTTAAGCGCTATTGAGAAAATCGGAAGGACAAAAGTGTAAAAATATACTAGGATTATTTTATGATATTCATCTTCTCTCCAAATATTTTTGAAAAATATAAAAAAATCTAAAAATTATGAAACATAGAAAAACTTATAAAAAAATTCAAAAAAATCTAGAAAAAAAAATCCAAAAAATTGTGTCTGTTTTGAATTTTCTTTGCAATATAAGGTATATATTAAAATTAGTTTAGGGTTATTTTGTCATTGATGTATTTAGTAAACCCTAAACAAAGCTACAGATTTACCATATTCACTATTTTACTCATTTTCAACATTAAAAATCCATTAAAATTATAAAATTCTCCAAAAATCATAAAAATATAGAAAAATAAATAAAACCTATAAATATTTTATTGGCCTAATTTTGACTTTATTTGACCAATTTAAAAATCTAAAAATGTCTATTTTCTTTATATTATCTATATGGAATGTATAATAACTATATTTGTATTATTATATATCTTACTTTAAAATTAATTAAAATTTTAAAAATTGGAAAATTGAAAACGTAAAAATTGTAAAATATTAGAAAATATAAAAATTAACATTTATTAAAACCACATAAAATAACAAAAAGAAAAAGACATAAAAAATATAAAATTAAAATACAAAAATGTTATTAAGTAACTACTAAAATTTTTGCACTGTATTCCAGGTTGTCCTAGTGATCGACACTCAGACGACCTATACCTATACACGCATATATTCTGAGTTATAATAAATTTCGACTCAGACATTTTGATCATTGAGTTCCATTGTGGGTTGATTGTTGTTTATTGTGGATCGGTCGCCGTGATGACTATTGACCAAGCTTGTTAGGTTAGCAGGCCGATCTTTGCACTAAACAGGGATTACATACGGAGGACCAAGGGCAGAATGGAGGAGGTCGTATGAGCAGGAGTGGTGGAAGAGGTTTGGTCTGATGGGCAAGGGAGTCGAGGAATAGGTGGTCGGGTTGGATGGGTTGGGAGGTGCTTGGTGTGGAGGGTTTGGAATGGCAGATGGGGTTGCGGAGATAGAGGGGGTCTGATTGGGGTCAAGGGATGGTGAAATTTGCGGTGGTAGAGGAGATCGAGACTTCATGCATTTGGTTTACGAAGGAAGAAGAAAAAGAAGATAATGAAGAAGAAGAATAAATAACTACACTTCTATCACTCTTTTTCTCTCCAATTATACTTGTGCACGCAAGTTAATGTCTGTTTGGAGGGAGAAGGGATTACAGTTTTCCAAAGGGGTAGAACTATTCATGATGCAAGAAGGTATGGGCATAAGTGAAACCGCACAAGGACAAAAGTTCTAAAAAACCTTTTTTTATTATATAATCAAATTCTCGTTACATTGACATGAAGAAAATTTGATCACAATTCACGTGTATGTAAGTAAACAATCTACAACCATTATTGAAGTTAAGCCAAATAATCTGGTCAAACCGTCGAAAGTCTCTCAAATGAATTGGGTTATTTTAATTTTCTACTGTGTTAGACGCTAAACAAAATTCTTTCAATATAAATTGGGTTGATAAGTAGATCTAATATCTTTCACCCAACAAATCTAAAAATCATTGATGGTGATTCATGATTTAGACCCACCCGATCCAACTAATTTATATTTATATAATAATTAGAATATTAAATACAAGTACATCTTTAGCTTTCTACTCTTATAATCCCATATAAGCTCTCAATAAGATAACCAGTCTTGCATCCCTAAATCTCTACAGAATCACATTTATACATGTTGTGACTCTTTGTACTCCTCTTAAATGACTCCAACTCAATTGGTATGTCATAACTTGTCTAGTCATGTGACATGGACAATCTCAAATCCTATCTCATAACTCTCACAACTATCCTCCAACTTCAATCCACCACAGGTGTCTTGGGGTCATTTTAACAAAATAACAATCACGCGACCTCAACTCAATAATCATATCTTTAATACAACATCATCTAACCTTCTTCCAGACTATCAATCTTGTCTCATGTCTACATTGATATCCTTTGTCCTCCATCAATGACACCATGAGTACTACTTCACCCTCAACCAGGGCCGTCCCTGAGGGTTGTTTGAGATTACAATGGCCTAGGGCTCATCTATTTTAGGGGCCCATTTTTCATGTTTTCCAATCTTTAGTTTTGAAAAAAATAGTATCCGTTATATCGGACTCTTGTAGAATCAAATTTTTGATGAAAGAACTCACAAAAAATGGGCCCTAAATCAAATTTTCGATGAAACAACTCACCGAAAAGTGGGCCCTTATGTAATCAAAGGTGAACAACTCAATGTAAAGTCCAAAATTTAATGGGATTCCATAAGGACACATTGTTCCCTGAAAAATTGTTTAGGGCCTATTCGTTTCTTTTTGCCTAGGGCCCACGAAATGTCAGGGATGGCACTGCCCTCAACTCCTTACAATATTCAATTAACCTAGTTTTCATTAGCATAATTTGATTTCCACCCAACTCAATTAGCCCAAGTCACTAACCCAAATATATCGACCCAAGCAATTCGATCAGGTGATAATTGGTAATTTTAATTCAAATCGAATAACATATATCCACTCAAATTGATTTAATATCCCACCCTTCTCTACATCTCAATTTGCAATCCCTCTAATGATATTGTGATGCACCTCCTCACCCATCTAGTATTCATAACTCCACATGCATACCAGAAGAGAACCAAAAATTCAGTAGCAAAACAAAAACAAACCATTTCCAAAAAAGGAGTGAGGAGTTCTCTGTCTTTGTTCTTATTCCGTGATAAGTCTATTTTCAACTCTTTTTCCACAATTACCAATTTAATTGACTTAGATTTAAAATATTATTATTCACAATTCTAGTCCTTTGTGCACTGCAAATTAAATTTAAAGTTATTAGATTGAACAGAATGTGTTCGTATTTGATTAGAGCTTCTTTAATAATAGTTGAAAAAATATTAATTTATTTCAAATAAGTTAATCGTGATTTTTAAATTTCAGATTGATAGCTTAACAAACTGAGTATGTGGATGGTGTGTACCCTTTTCAGAGGGGCGAGCTATGGATTCCTAGGGAGATTTTTGAAGTATGAAATATGTGGATGAAAACAACACAGAGATCTTCCTCCTCGACCTCGAACAATACCTAATAAGGATGAAAACGAATGTGAATATATTCATATACAATACGCTATGATATTCGTTTTAAACATATTTTGACATTCGTATTCATATTCGTTTTAAAATGGATGCGGATCTGGATATCACCTTGACATTCACTAATATTCGCATTCGTATTCGTATATTCGTTTTCGTACATAAGTATAGTAATAAATTTATTTATAACTGTGTATAACAACATTTTATTATTGCATTCATCACTGTTGATATTGTTATGAAATTATTATATTTGGTGTATCTATTTTATGTGTAAACCGTCTTAAACATGTATATTTTAGTTAATCTATTAAATATTTCTGTTATTATTCGTATCCGATTCGTATTCGTTTTACATTCGCATTCGTTTTTAAGTATATGGTAACACGTTTTTCACATTCGTCAATATCTGCATCCGCATTCGTATTCGTATTTTAAAATAGATAAGGATATGATTATACCTATATTTGCAGTCGGATAATCCGTATCCGACTGTTTTCATCCCTAATACCTAAGCATGATAGTCCTGTGCACAATTGTCCAGAGTCTCGAGACCAAGGATGGCAATTACCATGCTATCATGAAACCCTTCAATGTCAAGTTCTCCAAAAGGAAATGGCAAAACCATTTTGGATTCTACTCCATCTGCTACTTGATGACAAAAGGGCATATACGGTTAACAATTTACAGTATTCGAGGATTTACATGTAGTTATACGATTGCCATATGTATATATAATTACATAAGTTTTCAGGGACTTATGTGCAAAAAGATTAGGCAATAAATAAGATGTGTACCCTCTTGTCCCACAAAACCCCAACCCAAAAAGGGTCTTTCTGGTTATTGGGTTACCTCGGTAACCGGATCTACCCCCTGCATTTCTGAGTTGGAATTCCATCACAGATCAATGTGGCATCACATCACATTCTTATTCCAACCCTCGTTACCATCCCAACAACTACTATTTATATGAGGTTACCCCAACCCACTCCATTCCATGAACCAAAAATACCCAAATGGTAGTGGTGGGGTTGGGATGTGGGTCCCATTCCACATACAGGCCAATAGGGTTGTATGGAAGGGGGTGATGCCTATTGCCAATTTGGGGCTCTCCCTCCCCCACCTCTCAAGATCCCATGAGTAAGTTACTCAAAACCCCCTCAATTATACACCCAATTTTAATACCATATAAGACTTCTATAATTCATACAAAATGTTACATGATCTTTAAGATTTATTTCCATATATCAAGTGTCTAAAGAAATTGAATTGATTGTGTTATCTTTGTGGTGTTTGTAAATCATATTAGCTCAAAAAATGCATCGAAAGAGACTTTAATGATCGAGTATCGCATTGTTACCTTTTTAATTGAGTGTATAATTCATGAACTTTATTGTACTTACACAAAGATATCCATGTTCCTCTTTTATCATTTGTCATGTTGCATATATTGGATGTTCTTTATGAGTGTGTGCCAAAATACTTCATTATTGTGGCAAATCATTAATATTTCATTTAATTCGCATGCTTTAGATCCTTTCGAAAATCGATATCGTGATCCACCGTCCATATGAGTAGATCAAACGGCCAAGCCATCCGCTCATTTCTATACAACGTTGTAAACCAGCTTCCCATACATATTCCTCTTCTTATCATAATCATTTTGTTGAGTGGATGTTGAAAAATAGCTTTTTTAACATTACTATATGAACTTTTAGCAATGAATATATTCTTTGTTATGATAGTCAAGAACAAAAATAAATTTGCAACTAATATTATTCATTGTTACATATTTAATATCGGGAGATTTGTCATTGAATATCCAAATTGTGTGTTATCGTAGGTTAATTTTAGTGTGAATGCCCTGGTATAGGTGATCATGGAGGAAACATAGAGAACAAAACATGTTGCAAACAATAAATTAGAAATGATGTTTTGGCAATATAGCTTGTTACGATATAGATGGATACTTAAGCCACATCCATTTAAAATAATGATATAGATAGATACGGCGGATGACAAAAATACAGATGATAAGTAAAGAAGAGATTAATATTTAGGGTTAGATGTAGTCCAAAATTATTTCTTTCAAGAGGTTTCGGTTAAATTTAAGGATTTTTATCCCATGAACCATATAAACTTTGCCAATTACCTCATTGATCTTTAAAACAAGCTAATTCCCCCCTTCATCCCGTAAACTTGCTAACCTTTACCCTACAGATTTTGTGGTTAACCCTCATCTATTTACCCGTTGAATCTAATCAGATTCCATTAAAAAAAAGGTGCACATTACCCCCTTTATTTAGCAAATTTACAAAATATGCCATCATTCCGACTTCCCACCACCATCCTCACAATTTCTTCCTCTTATCTTCCTCACCCATCCGTCAACACCACCCCATCCCATGTGCTCCGTCGGGAGGCCGACCCCCCTCCCCCACGAGTAGAGTGAAGGAATATGTATAGACCCCTAAGCACATCATGGAAGAATGAAGATTGCATCATATGCGATCGGAGCTGCCAGTTGCACTAGTTGCTCGGTGAACAGAATTTAAAATATTTAACTGATGAAACCATAAGATCTGAGAACATTTCGTAGATCGTTTCATCAAACCACATACAATATTGAGGATTACCTCTTGAAGTGTGGTTGTAAACATAAGAGACCTCCTGTCTCAAGTCTGATTTGATTGGAGAGACGCTTGCGAGCGCGGGGATAAATTATGTGCTTCTCACAATCCAAAGTGTTGATCCAAGTGGTGGATATCCTGATCTGGTCTCACGATATCCAACATCTTCTTCACTATCTAGGCATACTGAAGGAGATAGAGATCCACGAGCAGTCAAGGCGACAACACGACAACATAGTGACGAAGGCGGTCTCTCCAGGGTTTCTAAATGGACGGCCACTTAGAGAGATAGAGATGGCGTGTGAGATAAAAGAGAGAAAGAGAGAGCACTTGCAATTCTTGTGTGTTTGAAGAGCAAGGGTTGCTTCTTCTTATATAGTACTTTGAGAGTCTATGGATTCCAATCCATGGACAACACAAATCCAATGGTTCTTACTTATTTGTGTTTCTTTCAATGACCATGATTTTATTGTCAAAATACAATCATTAATTAAATTAAATTAAATATATATTGAGTAATAATCAATGTAAATTAATTTCAATTAAATTAATCTATTTTGGAGAAATAGGAAGGAGGAAAGCCTCCTTCCATAAGGAGAGTGGACGACTACCAATTTTCATTAGGAATTGTCTCTTTACATGGTAGGTGGCTCCATCTTTCCTATTTCATGGAATCTTGTATTTCATGAATATATTCATATATTATAACAACTTTTTTTTGCAAATTATTTCACAAAAATAAATCTAATTTATTTTGTGAACATTGCAATCATGCCAATGGAGACTTGTGGATCATGTTCACAACTCAAAATAAAATATAAATTACATTTTCAATTAATTATCTAATGTGAATCCAATTCGCATTAACATTTAAATTGTAAATGTTATTTACAAATAGCTCTTTCTTATATATTATAAATCATATGTACAATATATATGAATAATATAGATAGTGCTATACACATTCTTCATATCCACAATAATTAGATCATATTTAATTATCTTAGATCATCATTCTAATGCATTAAAATAATATGAATCAAATTCATATAATTAGTGGTAATTAAATTATATTTAATTATCCGTTTCTCAACGCTTTGATATAATTTAACAATGAAATTATTTTTTAACTCTTTCAAGAATAATGTGCTTTCTCTGTGGATACTTGGAGATAAGGACAAGGTGATTGTACATTTCACGTATAGTGACTTGGATATTGATGTAATATCTCAAATCCATATCTCGGGGGCATCCCATAGATGTTTGAGTAAATCAAAGCCCTGAATCTAATCTTCCCACTATCCAATATTTGGACTAAGATTAGATTACTTCTTTGTGAGCGAAGTCACTAAAATCCAAACCTGTTTCATCACGTCCCTCGGAATGGAAGTGTCATGGTTATACAATCGTTTATTATCACATCACCCTCTGGTATTCCTAATACATGTATATTATGTATACTTGAAGATCTAGAATAAATTCACAGACATAGATCAATTTACATTGTCATCTTTAGGCTTATATTATTAAGTTTCTCATTCGGTCATTGGGAGTTGGTATCGATCACATGTATTCCAAAATCATATAGCATACCTACAAATTCTTGTCATGCTTCCAAAGTAAGATGACCATGCATGTAATTTGATCGATCTCAAACCTCTTGAGTGAGCTCATGTCTTCCGATTCATAAGTGAATGCATATGATCACTTTGAGAGATCATATCACTCATATGCCCCTGTATGCACACTAGCTCGCCGGTGTATAGACCTTGATTAGGCCATCAACCTATTGATCTTTCAAATGTACGTGCTTAGACATATAGCAACATATCTATCTCCGATCAGAGGATGCATACCTATATCATGACAGTATACAATATAGGACTTAGTTATCTCAATCTTATTAAGTCAATTCTTTGACCTAACTAATCTGACACCTCTAAATCTCTATTCCTATGTAGAGGACTTGCATCAAGAGGTTGGTTAGATATCAGCCAAAAGAGAAAGGATTGTCATCTCCTACTCATGTTGGAGATCATCTCTTAACAATCATTTGGCAGTACTTGATGAGTCCTCAATCTAACTCTTTAGATATTCACCCAAGCATCAGCCTCTATGATTCAACAATTAAATCAACAGTTGTATGATCATCAAGATGGACATGGTATGTAACCTTAATTGTACTAAAGGACCTATTATACAAACTAGGTATTCTTCATTTCAGATCAGACAATGATATTTGCAATAATATTTATTGCATAATGGCTCATCGGGCTCGCATGTCCAACATAGAGACCCCCCCCTGCGCCACCTGAAGTCGACCGCCCTCTCCTGCAAGTAGAGGTTGACCCTCCTTCTTCGCAAACAGAGGCCAACCCCCTCCCTCACGCACTGCCCAAAGGCTAACCCCCTTCTCCAACGAGCAGAGGCCGACCCGATCTCCCTCGTGCTCTGCCTGGAGAAGATGCGGCTGCTCGACTTACACCCTCCCCCCCCCCCAACCCCCCCCCCCCCACACACACACACACACCGCAAATGCTTTCTACCTCCTGAATGTCGCCCCTCCCCCGCACATTGGTTGAAGGCTGACCTCCTTGTCCCGTGAGCGGCGGCCGACTCGATCTCCTCTGTACATCATCCGGAGAAGATGTGATTGCCCGATCTCACCTCCCCCTTACTTATGTTGTCTACCTCCATGGCGTCGCCCCTCCCCAACGAGCTACCCGGAGGCTGACCCCTCTCCCCTGAGAGCAGAGGTTGATCTCTCCCTTGTTGATGCTTTCTACCATCAGTTCACATCTCCAAACCCTTGACCTTATGAAGCTTCTGGATTTTATCCCCCTTGCTACCCTCCCCTCCCGAGTTGCTTGACCGCCCCAGTAGATTGGAGAAGGGAAACAAAGATGAAAAAGGGGATAGAAGAAAGAATTAGGGAGTGAGGAAGAAATCCAACTGTTGAATGTCACGTGATTTGATGAACTCATTTTTTACCTAATCAAGTAAACGCAAGATGTGTCAATTTACGGAAGGATTCATGGGGTATGATGGGTCAAGTTTATAAGGTCAAGGGGGGAATTAGGTTGTTTCAAAAGTCGATGAGGTAATAGGCAAAGTTTATAGGATTCGTGACGTAAAAATCCATTAAATTTATCTAACAATTCTCTTTCCTTCCATTTAAGACCTAACCAAAATTACCTCGCACTCGCCAATTCGACATGGAAAGTCCGAACTTAAATGGGATAATTTTTTTCCATGTTTGAGGGACCAATCTGGGGATGAACTCCAATTTCATCATCTTAGATGTTGAAAAATACATTTTTTAATATACTATTTGTCCTACCTATTTATTTAATTACAATTAAGTTAATAATTGTTTAATAAAAGATCCTCTTTTTAATCACTTGTCATTTGTCAACTTGTACTTGAATTATCATCTTTCATTTGGAAAAGGGTGAAAAGGTTTGATATAATCCGAACTTTTAAATAAAGCCATGCTATTATTAGTGTGTTATTTACTGGTTGATGAATAATAAAGTCCTTTTTTAAATTGCTTTCATTGTATTTTTAATAATAATCTACCCTAAAATATTAGGTAATTAATCTCCTCCTGTATCTAGTCCCATTCTTGAGTTTGCCATCAAGCAAAGTTGTGTGGGAAATGTACTCCTTTCCTTTTTTTTCTTGTCTATTTTTTTCGCAATTAAATGAATCATGGTGCCCAAGAGAGATGTATTTGGTCAAGGCATATTTTTTCCACCCTAGTCCCATATTGCAATGACTTCTTCTAATCCATCCGTATTAGTGAATGTCGATAAGGCTCGATAATACGATTTTTATTTGCTTAGTAATCTCATTTGATATATCAAGAAACCATCACAACAACACAATGGGCCTTTGATTCACCACAACAAAATTGAACTATAGAGATTATTTTTTCAAATTTTGTCACTAAATTAGTCGTTGTTAGATATATAACGACGATATTATTCATTGCAAAATGATTTTTCATGCTTGAAGTTAGCGACGAATATCATATATGTCATTATATCATTAATAATGGTTCACATAGCGACGCTTATTCGTTAACATTTTTCAAACTTCTAATTAATCATAGCTAAATTTTGAACAACGGATAAGTGTTTCTATATGGATTGTTGATAATGATATATTGATAGATATACTATTTGTCGCTAATTTCAAGTACAAAAACTCATTTAGCAACGAATAATATCGTAGTTATATATTTAACAAGGACTAATTTAGTGACATATTTTGGAAAAAGCATCACTATACCTCAACTTGGTTGTTGTGATTATGTTCACACTATCAATGTTCCACATATAGAAGCAAATATTATTCATTACAAAATTAATTTTTATATTTTTAAATTCACAATAAATAATATATTCGTTGTTATTTTTTATTGCTCTTAATTAAAAATGATTATCATCTTGCCATCTAATAATATACTACTTTATAAATGAAATAATCTTGGCTCAAAAAAATAAATGAAATAATCTTAGTTGATCTTTTTTTCCATAAAGATAGTTTTCGATTTTTCCTACTTTTTAATCATCATAGTCGAATTTAACAGTTAGCATTGAAAATAAATGGATAGTGTAAGCATAATTACAGAGGTTGTGATGTAACTAGAAAAGATAACAAGGGTTGAGGGCTATGAATAGAGATAAGGTCCTTATCCCTCAAAATTGTTATCCCAGGGTAAGGAAATAGTCCACTGTAAGAGTGCATCAGATGAGGGATAAGATGATGCCTACTATCCTTCTTCAGCATTGTCCCTTCTCGACTTCTATCCCTCCACAGTCGGCGTCTTCCTACGTGATCCTCCCACCGCCAAGTGGTGTGCCCTCATAATACCATCCCAACCGTCGACCTCTGTCACACCATAAGCACTCTCCTCTCATAGCCGCAAAGGTTCTCAACTCCCTCGTCTCCAAGGTTTCATAGCCTTCTTCTGTACAAGATGAACTAATCCCATGCACAGCTACCACGCTTGACCGTTGTCATTTTGGAGAAGAACCCATACTCGCTTCCCCTTGAGGCAGTTCAACGGGTCGTTCTCCTTCTCCCATTAGCCCATCATGTGTCTATTGTCAGTCTAAAATCAAATTCCATCACCTACACATTCAGGTATGAGGGTCAGGGGGGAGAAGGCCTTACTCGCCCGAGTAGAAATGAAGAAAACGATCAGCTTCCCAAGGACATAGCATTTTCTCCGGTATTCAAATCAGAACGACCTTTGACGATTTCTTGTCAATAACAAATTTGTTCTATCACATGCATTTCTTACTCCCTCTCAAATCATGAGCATTACATATCATTCTCTGAGAAACTAGCAAACCTAATCGTGTCCCATCCAATTCATTCTCCTAATCAAATAAACCATCTACTAAGAAGAAAACACATCCATAAATCAAACCCATTCATTCATCAAATCCAAATTTTCTCATCATGATCTAATCAATCGATCCAATGTCCTATCCATCAAAGAAGTAAAAAAAATAAGCTTTAAACTCTAACCCAGTATAAATAGCTTCTATCGCTTACCCTTCTTTTTCAACCGAAAATAAGATAACGAGTAACTACCACTTATCTCACTTATACCCCCAATCTTATTCTTCCAACCAGACAAGTAAGGATAAATTTTTCTTATCCCTTGTACCTCTAGGGTATGTTCGGTATCAAGGTTAGGTTGGATTGGAGTATCCTCCTTTAAATAGTAGTTGCTTGGATGGTTTTGAGGGTAAAAAGAGTTGGAATGATAAATGTGATGTGATGTCACATTGATTATGTGTTATATTAACTTTTTATTATTATAATATATTTTTATGTTACTTTTTTTATTTGAATGTGGTTAAAAAAATTATAACAAATAAATTATGAGGTTATAAAACTAACTCCAACCCAGAAATACAGAGGTAAAGATAGGGATACGCCAGATTACACCGGGATAACCAAGCAACCAAACGAACCACTAAGATATTGATGCAAAAATAGCATGTAATTAGTTACCATTAAATTGAGGTTAACTCAAGATGAGAAATCTAAGATGGGAAGAGAACTTCCCCCATGTGGAAAATTTCATGAACCCATATGCACATGATATTACCTGCCTGAGGGAAACCATAATCGCACACGTGGCGCACGCACGTGTGGGCCATGTGAATGGGACACTCATTGTCTCCCCTCCATTTATTGCATAGTATTGTTTGTATATCTGACATCATATCTACATGGCATAATTCATTAAAAAAATTAATTTCTGTCAGCAATCAAGATGTGACATCCTATCTTCCATACCTTGGGAGCTCGCCACGTGTTAGGGTTTTGCATGATGATGAAATTAGGATGAGGACAAGGTAAGGGTCATTCTAGGTCATTCAACATAGTAAGATCTCCTGATGAACATAGAAAGAAAGAGAGGGTAGGATGCAATCAGATACAGATATATAGCTTTGACATCACAATAATTAGTTATCTCGATCGTGTCCAATCAACCTGAATCAGAAGGATTGAAGAAGTCGAAGCTAAGCATTCATCAAGTTGTATACCAAAGACACATGTATCACAAAATAAATCAGATCAGGTAAACTATATCCAAAACATAATGTTGGGAAAGTATGAGGCGGGAGAGGAACGTTTTTTACCGGCACATCGGGTAGTCATAATGCCTTTGCGATATCATAGGGTGTAAGCAGCACAAGAAAATACATTGAAAAGTATGCAGAAGAAAATAGAATAATTTTCTGTAAAAAAAACTAAGGGTTTTTATTTTGTGCCACTCTGAGATTCTGCAATTACAAGTATGCCCTATATCTTTTTAACAGTAACGATCGTGCCTATGTATTCTAATTAAATTCACTATACTGCCCATGTTTTACCTTGGCAAAAGGGAAGTACTCTAAATTTTGTAAGATTGCATGGCATAAGCATTATTGCAAAAAAGGTAGGTGTATACTTGTAAATGTTACAAATCTCAAAGGGGCAAAAGTGTAAAAAACCCCAAAAAATCCCCTTTTACTCGTAGTTATATGTGAGGTTGGGGAGAATAGAAACAACTTGGAGCCACCACCGTGGCCAAGTTGGTATTGGACATTTTGACATAGGAAGGGGGGCCATTTGTTGAAAAGGATGTGTCATTTTGCTTGCTACTTTTGGCATTGGTGTTTGGGCTTTGGGGGCCATGCTTTCCATGTGATATTTTAAATTTACTTATTGAATATAGTAAAAATGGTCAAATTGCATAAAATATACCAAACTTCTTTATACTTATAAAAAAGATATTGATACATTAATTGTGATATTTCGACACAAGAGTTATTAATTAGAACATTTTGTTAAAGAATACCATCGTCAAAGTGTTTGAATTCTAGACTTTAGTACCCAAAATTTTGAAATTTATTTATTGGATTTTTTATATTTACCCTGAATTTTCGAGTATCACGAAATGCGATTACTCGAGAAGCAGGAGTCTAGACTATGTTGGCATTCTCCAATAGACAAATATATTAAACTCTTCTTAATCATGAAAAATGTGATATAATGGTAAGAGATGATATTTGTTGCTAGGAAATATGCACATTTATGTATGTAAGTAGGTATGTATATGTATGTATAGGAGGAAGAGTACTTAAGTAGTATTAGTGTGTATTCCATAAATTTTGTTAGTAGTGGCTTGAAATAGCGTACTTTGATTAAATATATGAGCGAAAGCAGTGATGAGTTGGGGGTTCAATAGCTTTGGATGTTCAAACTCTTTGATCATAAGAGTCATTAGTTCACCGCAAGGACTCGGCTTTCCCTACTAGGTTTGTGTCATCTTACGAAAGTAGATGAGTGGAAAAAGAAAGAGAATCAAAAGCAACTTTAGGGGTCATATAAAAGCAACATGTTCACAAAGCATCCTTTGGCGTGCTCTACCCTCATCAAGACCGATAGATGAAAGGAGGCAGCAGTACCCGTGGAAAGTCATGCATGAAGTCAATCATGTCTTCACTAACAGTTTAAAGGCCTCTGATAAGGCTTTAGAGTTCAAGGGGTTCCCAGGGAAGGAGCGAATACGAATGAGAGACTAACACGGAGATCCTTTTTAAATTTATTTCCTTGGTATTTGTTTGATTAAATAAAATGCAAACAAAAAATATAATCCTTTAGATATTTTTATCCCCTCAATATGTTTTTACAATTTTACTAATTTTAACAATGTTACGAAAGATTGCTAAGTTTTCTCGTATTAAAATTCGAGTTAATGACGTTGATGTTCAATTAATATTTACAATTTTGAATTTCAATATCATGTTTGAATTTAAATTTGAGTTACATATATACACTAAAAATCTACATTGTAGAATTGACGTATTTTATAGAATAAGTTACACAAAAGTCACTGAAGTATATATATACACCCAATTTCAATGGCATACTTAACCTTTGAAAAGTAACAATGTAATACTCGATCTTCAATATTTGTCCAATATTATCTGAAACTACTAAAATTTAGTTGTTAGTTTGCTCTTTATAATCTTAAATCACATTTGTTTGATGCTAATTTTAAACAATCATAAAGATCTGAGTACCAGACATTATTACTTTTTTAAAAATTTAGTTATGACATCGAAATTAGTTGTATAGTTTAGGAACTTCTGTACTTTACTCTATCTTGTATTATCTATAGTATCGAGCTATTATTGATGTCTTCTCTCTTTGTGTATACACAGAGTACGTGATGTGTACGAACATATGTATATAGGTATACATAGAGTTATAAATATGTCATGTTATGAATTATACTTATGTGTATGTGCCAGGGCGGATTCAATATATAACTTAGGAGGCCATGGCCCCTCCTTGATTATTATATTTCCCTTACAAAATGTCCTATGTTTCTAATATAGCCCCTCCTTAAGTTATAAATATACATGTTTTATAAATAGTCAGATGAATCCACACAATATTTTTTCTAGTGATATCTGAGTAAATCTATGATGATATGGAGTAGGGTTTGAATCATCTACTCATGTTTCTTTTTAAAAAATATTTCTACTAAATTTTAACATTTTCAAATTATAAGTACAATTTGGTATAAAATTAGCTTCAAGATCATTTATAGGAAATAAATTTATTGTTTCTTTTATCTATGAATTTTTTTATTTAAAATTTTAATAAATCACCATCTAAATCTATGCAATTGGTTCGTTAAAATTTAAAAAATTTTATTTGAAAATATTAAGTCTATTAATTGATATCATTGAAAATGCAATATTTTGTTCCATTTTGTTATTGTACATGATATGTGTATACTTGGTCCTTTATAAAATTCTTAGCTCCCCCTGATGTATGCACCAGTACAAGATACGATGATCCTCCTCCAACTGATGGAGCACCAACTACTTAGATATATAGCGTAAAATAGGGCTACCCCCTGTTGGGAGCTGACTTGACTTCTCTTGTCCTATTTTTCACATTTTTATTTTTATTTTTTTTGAAAAATTAATCCGTGAAAATTCATCATTATATTCCTATATTATGTATTCAAATTTTGTGCAAAACATAGACTCATATGGCCTCCATCTAAACAGACATTTTTTAACAGTCGCATAATTGAAATCGATCTCGTTTTGATGGAGGTCGTAGGAGTTCATGTTTCATAAGAAACTTGAATAACATAATATGGAGATATAGTGATGAAAATCTATGGAAGTACTTTTCAAAAAAATGAGAAAAATAGGACGAAGTGAACCAAGTTAGCTCCCTTGGAGCAGCCCCATTTTACCCTATATATAATATTTTTCATTATTTTTTATTTTCTTTATTTGCATTAAATAATGAAAAATAAATGGGGGAAGAAGAATTAGTCAATAAACATAACTAAGAAAAGCATCTCCAATAATGCGCAAAAAAAGAAATGTATCCCATTCGTCATCATTTGATAAGATCACTTTGCTAACAACGAATCATAATTAATCCATATTTTATTATGTGATTATTTTATTGATACATACGGAAACCTTTTTTTAGGGTAACATAGAAACTGCTAATGATTGGAGATCTACACGTGTCGAATTATCCTGCAGTTCACTCATCTCTCTCATCCCAAATTTCTTATACAAAGAATAGCGTAAAATGCTCAGCAAGTTTAAAAAACCAGAACGGACCGGTCGGTTGAACCGGGAATCGTCTCCGACCCGATCGGTTCGACAGGTTTTGTGTAATTAATTTCAAAAAAAATAGGATCCGATCAGTGATCGGACTGAGTTGACCTGAATGGTCGGACCGGGTTGACTCAGATTGACCCGATTTTGATGGTTTGGTAAATTTAAAAAAAATAAAGGTTTAAATAATGAAATAATATGGTTTTTATCACTTGTACCCTTCATACCTTCTACGATATAAGTTGTATCCCTCTTTTTTGGAATATACATTGTGCCAATACTTTCTTAGAGTAATTTTCTAAAAGCAACTATAAATAAATGATTACAATATTATAGGCATATATAATTGTAGAAAATGCGACTAACTTTTGTAGATTTTACTCGAAATATGCAATCGTATTATTCTATTGAAAAATTTGATATTTTAAACGATTATTTCATTGATATGTAAATACATATTTACATATATGTATCCGGTTTTTCATTCAAAAAAACATGTTCAACCGATTGACCAATAAATTAGGCCCGATCTGATTTTTTCTGAGTCGATTTGAATGATGATGTCATGTTGACATCATCACTGGCCCGACCGGTTTTGACCGACGGTCCGACCTGAACCGAAGATTGACCAGTTCAATATCCAGTCCGATTTTTAAAACCTTGATCTCGAAACAACCTATAAATTTGCGATATCATTTAATGCTGCTTTAAACTTATAGCAGGACTCGTAAATTTATGGCAGGTTTAAAAACATGTCGTAGATTTACAAAAACTGCCATAAATTTATGCAATAATTATAAATCGTACTGTAAATTTAGAGCAGCTTTGAAAGCATGTTGCAGAATAAATAAAAAACGATATTTAATAAATATTAATGGTAATTAACGTGGTAATTTCATTTTTGATGCCATTAATTAACACAATTTTGCTAATTTAATACCGAGATATATAATTTGAAATACTTCGATGATATGGACATGTCTTACGTACCTAAATGTCAACTTGTTACTAAAGCAATAGAATAGCAATTATGTGTGTCTATAAAGGAAGCTTTATTTATTTTATATATAATATCAACAAAGTCATTCTTCTTTCTACGTGGGATGGCGAATATCTCATATTCAATGTATCTAAAGTGGTTTCCTAAATATTGTCATCCCTTTCTTGCATGGACTTCACTATGGGAGTTTCTTATATTCAATGTATCAGAGGAAATATAATCATGGATTAAAAATAAAGTCCATGCTCCCTATTTAATTTGGGATTTTTTAAATATTTTTTTACATATTGTCCTCAAATTTTTAGAAAATTGGCCTCCTCTCTTATCTAGTTTGATTTTTCTTAATCATAAGCCAGATATTGTGCGAATCGAGTAGCCAGTTTCGTTAATATTGAGGATGTGCACACAACCCATTTTTTGTGATTGAAACGAAGGAACGTGGTGGATATCATCGTGTTTTTTCCATTATTCTCATGTCTCCTTTCTCCCAACTGAATGGGTGAAAAGTAGGTACCAAAGAGAGATGGGTTGGGACAAGGAATATGTTTTCCTCCCGCGATCTCATCTAACAATAACTTCTTTAAATCCATCCTTTTTCGCACCACGCCCATCATGAAACGATCATCCCCTAGGATATTGTCGCATGCATAATAGTCTGATATTTAGGCATCCATCGACCATGACAACAATCGAACAGGACTACGATTGCGTTGACACGACTGAATTGATGCATAAGACAACGAATATTATTCATTACAAAATTACCTTTTATTTTTATATATGCTTTGAAGAACAAAATGAATACCATATTTGTTATTGCTTTATTACTTATCATCTCTATAGTTAAATTAATAATAATTATTTGTTGCCACCTGGTAAAAGACCACTTAAAAACGTATAACATGAGGAAATCTATTTAATCATCTGATATATAATTTAAATTAAGGATTTTTTTTGGTAAGTAAGTGTAAACTATATATTTCCAAAAGAAAACAAGAACATACAAAAAATGGGGGGCTAACAGTACTAGCCGGGTTTGAACATAGTCATATTGAGAGCATTATGCAAGAAGGAACTTGAGGGGTACAAACTCAGGTTCCATCCTATATGCTTACCTGAGTGTAAGTGTTTGACGATGTCATCTATAGTGCGATGAGTAGACTGACAGCATGAAGTAGTCCATAGTCGATTACGTTCACGCCAGATGTGCCACACCGCAACCGCGAGGAGAGTTGCAGAAGAAGAACGCGAGCTCGGGGAGCCCAAACTAAGGACCCAGGCGATCACATCGGGAAGATTGGTAATAGGGGTCACCGGCAAGGCTAGGGCAGAGCAGGAACCGCGCCATACAGTAGAGGAGAAGGGGCATAAGAACAGCAGGTGATCATGAGTTTCAGCCGCCAAGGAGCAAAGTCTACAGGTGTCGGGAAGATTCAGGCCGAATAAGATGAGTCTATCCAGCGTGGGGAGCCACCCGAGGTGAGCCCAATAGAGCTTGAAAGCACAGCGAGGAGGGATGTGCCTATCCTAAACGACAGGATACCACGAAACCGACGACCCCCGAGGCCTAAGGAGCTCAAAAGCATCTGCTAAGGAGAATCCTCTGGAAGAATGGGCCCAAGAAACAGGAAGGGTATCGCCTCGGATAGCAGCGCGCAAGGAGGCTCTGCACCCCAACATCCTACACCAGACTCTGGAGGAGGGGGATACGGCCTGAATGTCCCAGAAAGAGCCAGCACTGAGATACTTGGAGCGCATAAACTCAGCCCAAATAGAAGATTCCGCAGTAAGGAGCCACTACACCCAAGAATCGATCATTGTGTCCCGAAGGGAGACGAAGGATTTCAAACCCATGCCCCCCTCCCGCTTAGGGAGACAAATTCTTTTCCAGGCAATGTCGTGACGACGACGACCCTCAAGAAAATGTGCACAAATCATATCAAGACGTCTAACGGCTGTAATCGATAGGAGGGCACCCGCAGTCCAATAGAGGTAGATCCCACGAATCACAGAGTTGAGAAGCTGGGCACGTCCCGCCATGGATAATGCCTTGGCATTCCAGCCGTTGATAAGACTCCTAATATGGTCTTCCAGAGCTCTCGAATCACTGCAGCGCCCATACGAAGAGGTAAGGGGGAGACCCAGATACGTGGTGGGAAGCGATTGTTGCAGCATTCCCAAGTGAAGAGTAGCAGCGAAGTCATGCCTAGTCCGTCTGGATCTAAAGATTTTACTTTTCCTGGGATTCAACTTCATGTCGGAGATCGCCTCGAAGTCATTCATAATGTCTTTAACTGCCGAGAGAGAACAGAGGGATCCCTTACAGAAGAAGAGCAAATCATCAGCATAGATAGGGTGAGATGGAGCCTTGCTACGCCCCTGACCCATAGGATGGAAGCGACCAGCACTGGCAGCCAGTTCCACCAAGGAGGAAAGGGATTCCACCCGATCGTGAAGAAAAGTGGACTAAGGGGATCCCCTTGCCCTAAACCACGAGATCCCCTAAACATGCCATGGGGCGAACCATTGATTAAAATGGAGAAAGACGTAGTGGAAATACAATTTGCAGTCCATGATACCAACTTGTGGTAGAAGCCCATGGCATATAGTGCATCAAGGATGAAGGCATGATCAATCGAATCAAAGACTTTGGAGAGATCAATTTTCAAGCAAGCTTTGTTGCGGGATGATCTTCTATCGAAACCTTGCATGAGTTCATTTTCTGGGTGAATGTTATCACTAATGGATCTTCCTTTAATAAAAGTTGACTGATTGAGGGAAATGAGGGAAGGTAGAACAGCCGCAAGTCTGATGGTCAATAGCTTAGAGAAGATCTTACAAATTACGTTTCACCCCGAGATTGATCGATAATCTCCGATGTTCGAGGGAGTATGGATTTTGGGTATAAGGGTAAGGAAGGTGTGATTTACCTCCCTGACCATCCTGCCACCATTGTAGAGGGATTGCATCGCTGTCTGAACCGTGTCCTTGATTAAAGACCAATGAAATTTGAAGAAGAAGGCATTAAACCCGTTCGGGCCCGGGGCCTTAGAGGACCTAATGGAGGATAAGGCAGCCTAGATTTCATCTTCTTCGAAAGGCCTTACCAGCCAAGACCCCGCATGCTCCGTAAGGCAACGCTTCGGCGGAGGCGGCGCTTGCCTCGTAAATCCAAGATCTGAGGGTGAAAGAATTCCCGCGAAGTGATCAAAAGCCGCAGCAGCCACCTCAGATTGGTGCTCAACAACACGAACCTGATTATCCAGAACATTACTGATATAGTTTCTGGAGCATCTAGCTTTGGCAGAAAGGTGGAAATAGCGCGTGTTACGGTCTTCGAGATTTAGCCAATCATCTCTGCTCTTTTTCTTCCAAACTGATTCGAGATCATCTTCGAGACAAAGTAAGTGCCCTTTGACATCTTCGAGATTTCGCCAATCAACTCTGCTCTTCTTCTTCCAAACTGATTCGAGATCATCTTCGAGACTAAGTAAGTGCCCTTTGAGATCCAAATAAAATAATTTTAATGTCACACATTTATTTTCATTGCTTTATTTATTTGTGAGTTAATTATTGATTAATCGGGGTTTCTTGAGTGATCATCTAGGGCCTTGATGTAAGAATAACATGCAATTAGTTACCATTAAATTGAGGTTAACTCATGATAAGAAATCTAAGATGGGAAGAGAGCTTCCCCATGTAGAAAATTTCATGAACACTCACATATGCACATGATATTATTGCCTGAGAGAAATCCTAATCGCACACATGGCACACGCACGTGTGGACCATGTGAATGGGGCACTCGTTTTCTCCCCTCCATTTATTGCATAGTTTTGTTTGTATTTCTAACATCATAGCTACATGTCATAATTTATTAAAAAATTTAATTTCGATCGACAATCAAAATGTGACTTCCTACCTCCTCATACCTTGGGAGCTTGCCACGTATTAGGGTTTTGCATGATGACGAAATTAGGAAGAGGACATGGCAATGGCCATTCTAGGTCATTCAACATAGTAAGATCTCTCGATGAACATAGAAAGAGAGGATAGGATGCAATCAGATACAGATATATAGCTTTGGCATCACAATAATTGGTTATATTCACGCTTGATATAGATCAAGTGATCGTGTCCAACTTGCCTGAATCATGCGGATTGAAGAAGACGAAGTTAAGCATCAATCAAGTTTTATGCCAAAGTTACATGTATCACAACATAAGATCGGAGCACGTAAACTATATCTAGAACATATTGTTGGAAAATTATGAGTTGGGAGAGACTCGTGCTTAGGGTTGGGCATGGGCCGGGCTCGGGCCGGGTTCGCCTTGGCCCGGCCCAAGCCCATTTTAGAATATGGGCTAACGGGTCGGGCCTAGGCCCATTTTATTTTCAAAAATTAGGCCCAAGCCCAAACCCGGCCCAAATGAAATGGGTCGGGTTCGGGTCGGGCCGGCCCAATTTAACACCTATGTATACGAATATCATGTCTTCCATTCTTCTTGCATTTGTGTGGTTGTTTCTTATGCATGTGTGCATGTTTAAAACTATAAAGTATGTTAACTAATTTGTGATTTTAACATTAGTTGTATGTTGGAAATACAAATGTGGTAAAAATATGGCGACTTAAACCACCATTCAATTCACCATTACATATTCTATTGTAGATGCGGGCACTATGACCCAATACAAATTGGTTACTTACAGTTGTCCATGTTTTAACACTTGAGGACACAGATTCCATTATTGCATATTAATGTAATAATCTTGTATATTAATGTAATAATATCCTCAATCCACTATTGGATATGATTATTAATGTATCTAAGCATTTATTCTACACTTGAATAAGGATAGTAAAGTTAGAACATGGTATTTGGAATGAACATGAATATAATTGATATAATTATACCGTACTGAATATAAATATACTTGCTTTAGAATGGATCGGGCTATCGGGCTAGGGTTGGGCATGGGCCGGGCTCGGGTCGGGTTCGCCTTGGCCCGGCCCAAGCCCATTTTAGAATATGGGCTAACGGGTCGGGCCTAGGCCCATTTTATTTTTAAAAATTAGGCCCAAGCCCAAACCCGGCCCAAATAAAATGGGTCGGGTTCGGGTCGGGCCGGCCCAATTTAACACCTATGTATACGAATATCATGTCTTCCATTCTTCTTGCATTTGTGTGGTTGTTTCTTATGCATGTGTGCATGTTTAAAACTATAAAGTATGCTAACTAATTTGTGATTTTAACATTAGTTGTATGTTGGAAATACAAATGTGGTAAAAATATGGCGACTTAAACCACCATTCAATTCACCATTACATATTCTATTGTAGATGCGGGCACTATGACCCAATACAAATTGGTTACTTACAGTTGTACATGCCGTAACACTTGAGGACACAGATTCCATTATTGCATATTAATGTAATAATCTTGTATATTAATGTAATAATATCCTCAATCCACTATTGGATATGATTATTAATGTATCTAAGCATTTATTCTACACTTGAATAAGGATAGTAAAGTTAGAACATGGTATTTGGAATGAACATGAATATAATTGATATAATTATACCGTACTGGATATAAATATACTTGCTTTAGAATGGATCGGGCTATCGGGCTAACGGGTTTGGGCCTTCTAAGGCCCAAACCCGGCCCGTTAATCAATATGGGCTCATTTTAGGGCCCACGGCCCGCCCATTAAATTTCGGGTTCGGGTTTGGGTCGGGTTATACGGGTCGGGTTTTGGGCCGGGTCGGGCCGGCCCAGCCCAATGCCCAACCCTATATCGGGCTAACGGGTTTGGGCCTTCTAAGGCCCAAACCCGGCCCGTTAATCAATATGGGCTCATTTTAGGGCTCACGGCCCGCCCATTAAATTTCAGGTTCGAGTTTGGGTCGGGTTATACGGGTCGGGTTTTGGGCCGGGTCGGGCCGGCCCAGCCCAATGCCCAACCCTACCCGTGCTTTACTGGCACATCGAGCAGTCATAATGCCTTTGCGATATCAGAGGACGTAAGCACGCGGCAAGAAAATACTTCGAAAAGTATGTATAAGAAAATAGAACAAATTTGTGGAGAAAAAGGGCTTTTACAGTTGTGCCACTATGAGATTCTGCAATTACAATTATGCCATGTACCTTTTAACATTAACAATTCTTCCTATGTATTCTTAATTAAATTCACAATATTGCCTGTGTTTTATGTTGGCGGAAGGGCAATGCTATGAATTTTGTAAGAATGCATGGTATAAGTGTTATTACAAAAAGGTAGGGGTATAATTGTGAATGTAGAATATCAAAGGGGAAGGGAAAAAAATATCCCAAAAAATCCCTTTTTAGTTATAGTTATATGTGAGGTTGGGGAAAATAGAAAGGCCAAGTTGGTATTGCTTTTACCAAGGGGACATTTTGACACAGGAGATGGGACAATTTGTTGAAAAGGATATGTCATTTTGCTTGCTACTTTTGGCATTGGTGTTTGGGCTTTGGGGATCATGCTTTCCATGTGATATTTTAATTTACTTATTGAAAATAGTTAAATTGCATAAAATATGCCAAACTTTTTTATACTTATAAAAAAGGCATTGATACATAAATTTGTGACATTTCGACGCAAGAGTTATCAATAACACTTTGTTAAAGAATACCATCGTCGAAGTATTTTAATATTAAGACTTAAGTACCCAAAACTTAAAAATTTTATGAGGATTTTTTTATATTTACCTCAAATTTTCAAGTCTCATGAAATGCAATTACTCGAGAAGCTAGAGTCTAGACAAGGGTTGGGCATTAGGCTGGGTCGGCTCGACCCGGCCCAAAATCCAACCTGCATAATCCGACCCAAACTCGAACCCAAAAACTTGTGGACGGACCGTGGGCCTCAAAATGAGCCCAAATCGATTATCGGGATGGGTTTGGACTTGAGAAGGCCCAAACCCACAAGCCTGTAGCCCAACCTATACGATATAATTATATATAACATATTCATGTTTACTCCAAATACCATGTTCTAACTTTCAAATCCTTATTTCGAGCTAAGAATAAATACCTAGAACCATTAATAATTATATCCATTAGCATGGATTGAGGATATTATTACATTAATATGCAAGATTATTACATTAATATGCAAGAATAGAATCTGTGTCCTCAAGTGTTTGATCATGTACAACTGTAAGTAACCTGCCTGTATTGGGTTATAACGCCCGCATCTACAATAGAATATATAATGGTGAATTGAATGGTGGTTTAAGTCATCATATTCTTTTACCACATTTATTTTTCCAACGTACAATTAAGGCCATAATCACGAATTAGTTGGTGTACTTAAAGTATTAAACATGCTCACATGCATAAGAAATAATCAGATAAATGCAAGAAGAATGGAAAACATGATATTAGTGTACATATGTGTTAAATTGGGTCGGCCCGACCCGAACCTGACCCAATTTGTTTGGTTTGAGTTTGGACTTGGGCTTGGAATTTGAAAATAAAACAGGCCCGACACATTAGTTCATATATATTTAAATGGATTTAGGCCAGGCCAACTCAAACCTGACCCGATCTGATGCACAACCCTAGTCTAGACTATATTGGCACTCTAATGGTAAGAGGTATTATTGGTTGCATGGAAATATGCACATTTATGTATGTAAGTAGGTATGTATATTTGTGTATAGAAGAAAAGTACTTTAGTAGTATCTATATCGTATTCCATAGATTTTGTTGGTAGCGACTTAAAATTTTAAATTCATTTCGTTGGTATTTGTTTGATAAAAGTAAAATGTAAACAAAAAATTATAGTCTTTTAGATATTCCTAGCCTCTCAATATGTTTTTACAATTTTACTAATTTTAACAATGTTACGAAAGATTGTTAAGTTTTCTCGCATTAAAATTCGAGTTAATGACGTTGATGTTCAATTAATATTGGGATTTTTACCCGGCAGACCCTGTAATCTTTTGCAATTACCGCTACGACCTTCGAAACATCGTAATTCCTCCCCCGACCCTATAAACTTCCTAACTCTTACCCTACATACCCTGTGGTTAACCTCCGTTCTTTTACTCGTTAAAATTAACCATATTCCGTTATGTTCAGTTATATTATACCCATTTTGTTTATTAAATTTACATTGAGTGTCACTCCATCATCCGAGACCCCTCCCCTCCCCCGCGTACGTCCGGCGACGCTCCTCCCCCCAACCCCCCCCCCCCCCGACGATGGAGGCACCCCCTTCTGCGGCTGCTGGCTGCCGCTCCCCTCCCCCCCCCCCCCCCGACCGACGATGGACCCGCCCGCCGTCGCCGCTGCTTCCCCCACCCCCCGGGGGCTGCTGCTACTTCGCCCCCCACGCCTCAATGAGCCCCCCCTGTTGCTGCTTCGGCTCGCTCCCCCCCTCCCTGCTCAGTGACGATGGAGGCCCCCTTCCCCCGATGGAGCCGACGACGGAGCCCCCCCCCACCCCCGCGCCCCGCCGATGCTGGAGGCGCCCCCCTCTGCCGTTGTTGGATGCTTCTCCCCCCACCCCCCCACCCCCCGGCCGCTGCTTCGCACGCCCCCCCCCCCCCACCCCCCGGCCGTTGCTTCGCACGCAGCCCCCCCCCCCCCCCCCGGCCGCTGCTTCGCACCCCTCTCCACCGTTGTTGCTTCTTCGCCCCCCTCCCCCCCCCCTCCCCGGCCGCTGCTTCGCACCCCCCCCCCCGGTCGGCAATGAGGGAGTCGCCCCTCCCCCGGCCTAGCAGCCAAAGACGGAGCCGCCCCGCCGTTGTTGCTGCTTCGGCTCCCCCCCCCCCCCCCGATGGAGCCCACGACGGAGCCCCCCTAGCGGCCAACGATGGAGCCCCCCCACCCCTGCCGTCGGCTGCTTCCACCCCCCCGCAAGAACGTCTACAGAATTTTTTTTCCCTGTTCTTTTTTTTATTTTGGCTAATCCTAATCGTACAATGGAAAATTGATTAGATTAACTCAAGACTAACCCATGTATTTGACTCAAATATAGTTACAATTGACGGCAGGGTTTGTTGGGTAAGACGGAGCAACTTTACGAGGTCGGGGGAGGAATTACGATGTTTCGAAGGTCGTAGCGGTAATTGCAAAAGATTACAGGGTCTGTCGGGTAAAAATCCCATTAATATTTACAATTTTGAATTTTAATATCATGTTTTGAATTTAAATTTGAGTTACATATATACTCTAATAATATACATTGTCGAATTGGTGTATTTTATAGAATAAGTTACACAAAAGTCACTGAAGTATATATACACCCAATTTCAATGTAACAATGTAATACTCGATATTCAATATTTGTCCAATATTATCTGAAACTACTAAAATTTATTTGTTAATTTGCTCTTTCCAATCTTAAATCTCATTTGTTTGATGCTAATTTTAAACAATCATAAAGATCTGAGTACCAGACATTATTACTTTTTTAAAATTTAGTTATGAGATCGAAATTTAGATGTATAGTTTAGGAACTTCTGTAGTTTACTCTATCTTTTATTGTCTATAGTATCGAGCTATTATTGATGTCTTCTCTCTTTGTGTACACACAGAGTACATGTCCAAGTAGGCATGTGTACGAACATATGTATATAGGTATACATAGAGATATAAATATGTCATGTTACGAATTACACTTATGTGTATGTGCCAGGGAGGATCCAATATATAACTTAGGAGGTCATGATCCTTCCTTGATTATTATATTTCACTTGGAAACTGTCTTAGTTTTTGATATAGGCCCCCTTACCTTATAAATAGGGCATGTTTTTATAAATAGTCGGATGAATCCAAAAAATATTTTTCTATTGATATTTGAGTAAATCTATGATGATATGGAGTAGGGTTTGAATCATCTACTCGTGTTTTCTTTTAAAAAAGTTAATTATACTAGATTTTAAAGTATTCAAATTATAAGTACAATTTTGTATAAAATTAGCTTCAAGATCATTTATATGAAATAAATTTTGTTTTTCCTTTTACCTATGAAATTTTTAATTTAATTTTTTTAGAAAATCGTCATAATCTATACAATTAGTTCACTAAATTTTAAAAAATTTCAGTTGAAAATATTATGTCTATTAATCGTTGAAAATACAATTTTTTGTTCAATTTTTATTGTACATGATATGTGTATACTTGGTCCTTACGTGATAAAATTCTTAGCTCCATCAGTGTATACACTACTACAAGATACGATGATCCTCCTGCAACTAATGGAGCACTAACTACATATATATATAGCCTAAAATGGGGTTGCCCCTGTAGGGAGCTAACTTGGCTTATCCTGTCCGATTTTTCATATTTTTTATTTTTTTTAAAATTAAATCGAGAAAATTCATCACTATATCCCTATATTATGTATTCAAATTTTGTGCGAAACAGAGACTCATAGACCCATTCGGATTGGGGGTTACCCCCACTTTGGGTGGGTAACCCCCCAAACCCCCATTTTTAACCCACTAATGGGACCCACAACCTTCCCATCAAAAAAATTATATATTATACCATCATATCATCTAAAAATCATAAAATACTCAACTTCTACTCAATATTCCAAACTTCAATACAATCACATCACAAAAACCACCCACTTTTTCAAATTTCAATACAATCATATCATAATAACTATCAGCTTTTTCAAATTCCAATACAATTACATCACACAAACCCTCCCAACCCTTAGCCCATCAACCAAACACACTAAAACGAAAACGGGTTACCGACCCCCAGATAACCCCCAAAAAACCCACCAACCAAACGCACTCATATAGTCTCCATCTAGACAGACATTTTTTAATGGCCGCATAATTGTTCAAATCGATCTCGTTTTGATGGAGGTCATAGGAATTCTTGTTTCATAAGAAACTTGAATAACATGATATAGGGATATAGTGATGAAAATTCATGTAAATATTTTTCGAAAAAATAAAAAAAATGAGAAAAATATAGTGGAAGGAGTCAAGTTAGCTCCCATTCAAGCAGTCCATTTTACCCTATATATAATATTTTTCATTATTTTTATTTTCTTTATTTGCATTAAATAATTAAATAGTAAATCGGAGAAAGGAAGAATTAATCAAGAAAAATAACTAAGAAAAACATCTCCAAAAATACGACGAATAAAGAATGTGTCTTGTTCGTCATCATTTGATAAGATCACTTTGCCAATAACCAATCATAATTAATCCATACTTTCTTATGCGACTATATTATTGATACGTACGGAAACTTTTTTTTAGGGGTAACGTAGAAACTGCTTATGATTGGGGATCTACACGTGTCGAATTCTCGTGCAATTCACTCATCTCTCTCATCCCAAATTTCTTATATAGAGTATGGGGTAAAATGCAAAACAAAATCTCAACAGGGTTTAAAAAATCAAATCGCACCGGCAGGTCGGACCGGTTGAATCGAGAACCGTCTCCGACCCGATCAGTTCGATCGGTTTCGTCACTTTGTGTAATTAATTTCAAAAAAAGAAAATAAAAAACAGGGTCCGACCACCGGTTTGATCCGGATTGACCTAATTTGATGGTTTGGCAAATTTTCAAAAAAATAAAGGTTTAAATAATTAAATAATGGGGTTTTTATTACTTGTGTCTTTAACTTCTACAATATGAGTTATGTTCCTCTCTTTTTTGGAATCTACGTTGTGCCAATACTTTCTTAGAATAATTTTTTGGAAATAATATTATATTTATATATAATTGTAGAAAATGTGACTAACTTTCTGGAAATAATATTATATTTATATATAATTGTAGAAAATGTGACTAACTTTTGTATAGTTTTACTCGAAATAAGCAATAATATTATTCTATTGAAAGATTTGATATTTTAAACGATTATTTCTTTGTTATATAAATACATATTTACATATATGTATCCGGTTTTTCAGTTCAAAAAACATGTTCGATCGATCTGACCAATAAATTAATCTCGATCTAATTTTTTTCCGAGTCGATTTGAATGATGATGTCATGTTGACATCATCACGGTCCGACCCAATCGGACCAAATCGAAAATTGACCAGTTCAATGTCCAGTCCAATTTTTAAAACTTCGATCTCGAAACAACCTATAAATTTGCGATAACATTTAATGCTGCTTTAAATTTATAGCAGGACTCGTAAATCTATGACAGGTTTAAAATCGTGTCATAGATTTATAAAAACTGCCATAAATTTAGGCAATAATTATAAATCGTACTGTAAATTTAGAGCAGGTTTGAAAGCATGTTGCAGAATAAATAAAAAAACGATATTTAATAAATATTAATGATAATTAACGTGGTAATTTCATTTTTGGAAGCCATTAATTAACACAATTTTGCTACTTTAATACCGAGATATATAATTTGAAATACTTCGATGTTATGGACATCTCTTACGTACCTAAAATGTCAAGTTGTTACTAAAGCAATAGAATAGCAATTATGTGTGTCTATAAAGGAAGCTTTATTTATTTTATATATAATATCAACAAAGTTATTCTTCTTTCGACGTGGGATAGCGAATATCTCATATTCAATGTATCTAAAGTGGTTTCCAAAGTATTGTCATCCCTTTCTTGGATGGACTTCACTATGAGAGTTTTTTATATTCAATGTATCAGAGAAAATATAATAATGGATTAAAAATAAATTTCATGCTCCCTATTTAATTTGGAATTTTTTTAAAAAAAATTACATATTGTTCTCAAATTTTTGGAAAATTGGCCTCCTCTCTTATCTAGTTTGATTTTTCTTGATCATAAGCCAGATATTGTGCGACTCGAGTAGCCAATTTTGTTAATATTGAGGATGTGCACACAACCCATTTTTTGTGATTGAAATGAAGGATCGTGGTGGAAATCATCGTGCTTTTTCCATTATTCTCATGTCTCCTTTCTCCCAACTAAATGGGTGAAAAGTAAGTACCAAAGATAGATTGGGTTGGGACAAGGAATATGTTTTCCTCCCGCGATCCCATCTAACAATAACTTCTTTAAATCCATCCTTTTTCGCACCACGCCCATCATGAAACGATCATCCCCTAGGATATTGTCGCATGCATAATAGTCTGATATCTAGGCATCCATCGACCATCACAACAATCGAACAAGACTACGATTACGTTCACACGACTGATTTGATGCATCGGACAATGAATATTATTCATTACAAAATTACCTTTTATTTTTATATATGCTTTGAAGAAAGAAATGTATAGCATATTTGTTATTGCTTTATTACTTATCCTCCCTATAGTTAAATTAATAATAATAATTTGTTACCACCGGGTAAAAGACCACTTAAAAACGGATAATATATATTTAAATTAAGTATTTTTTTATTACATGAGCACATCCTTTACAATAACTAGGAAGATACCCGCGCTTCGCGGCGGAAGTGAATTTTGTTGATTATGTGGAAGGAAAAATAGTGGGTTGTAATCAATATTGAAAGGTCAAATATGTGAATATTTTTTTCTTGAAATATATAGTTGAAATAAGTTAAAATTCAAGTACACAAAGTAATGACATTTTCCATTTCATGGAACAATACCTTGAGGAGGATTCCTATTGTTATTTCATCTTGCGAATAATAAATTATAAAGTTTACAAATCAGAATTCTTTAATCATATAGTTCTATATTTTTATTTTACCATAGAGTAGGGAAAAATTACATTAAAATCTAGAAAATTAAATTATATAAATAGTATTTTCGGAAAAAAATTAAAGGAGATTTTTTCCAACGGGAAAAAATAGTAAAATCGATACTACCTATACTGGAGAATATGGCAAGCACATTAATAACATACTTCAACATGCTTGATTGGATACATTGTATCATTTAGTAATAAAAAGCACGCTTCTCGGTAGAATTATTTCAATGTTAGATATTTATTTTTAGGATTTTAATCTATTTTTGATCGTATTATATTATACTGTGGAGAAGGTTTTAGTTCTTTTTATGCGATTTTATGTCCTTGTGTTGGGAAAATCTCACATTGAGGAAATTTAGGTACCTTAGATTTATATGTTTCTCATTGTATTATAATTTTATTTAACTTTTATTCTATATTTTGTGGCTTTTTAATATTTTAAAACTGAACAGAATAAAGGAATTTTATATCTACGGAAGTATATGTACGAATAAGATTTACATTTAATTATAATAGGCCCAAAATTAAGAATTAAATTTTTTGAGTTTGATTATATTTATGATTAATAATTTTTAATATTGATTTTGAGTCTGATAAAAGAGAGGGGTTAAAGCTAGTTTTGGCATATAAATACATTATTTATATAAAATAGTGAAGAGATTTCAAATTGGTAATATTATGAATAAAAGAAATTTTTTCCTTATTTTTTATTTCTATAGTATTGTATTAAATTTGCAAAAATTTTAGTATTTTAATTATTTTAAATAAAATTATATTTTTTTCCAATAAAACTCTATTGTTGATGCATATTGGAAGAATATTATGTATTTTTAAAAAAATTGATCTGATACGCAAGTGTTAGAAATAAATTACTTCATTTTTATTTTTTTTCATGTTTTGATTTATGAAAATTAGCCAATAATTCATTTTGGAAATAAAAAATAAAGTAGTTAGTAGAGTACAATAGCTAATTAGAATTTTTTAGAGATTTAAAATACATTTCCTTTTAAGTGATTTTTACCTCAAACATTAGAAATTAACTTGTTAAATTACCTCTACGATTTTTGCACATCATAATTACCTCATCGAGGTAATTATGAATTACCCCAACCCCCTCCCCCAAGCTTCGAACATATCAAGCACAGGGTTCATGGGATAAGAGTTAGCAAGTTATGGGATCGAGGGAGGAATTATGTTGTTTTAAAGGTTGAGAAGGTAATTTATAAAGTTTATAAGGTTCGTGGGATAAAAAATACCTCCTTTTAGATATTTTACTTATGTTCATAAGAATTTTAGTAATTGAATTTTATTTTTTAAATACCTAATCAAACAAAAAAGCAAAATGTTAAGGGAGGGAAAGATTTAATAGATATATTTACTCTATTCCTAAATCCTAACTCGACTAATTCTACGCTATCGAGATTTTTCAAGTAAAATACCAAAATAAATATAAACATAAAAAGAAAAGAAATACAAACAAGTAAACATGCTAAAAAACTAAATGGTGATTTTTATATACCATAAAAAATCAGCTTAAAATTATTAATGGCCGTAAATATAAAAATGACTGATAATCTGAAGGGTAATTTAGCATATTACCCAGATTAGTTTGCCTTCAGAAGGACTTACGTGCAAATATCAAAGCCGGTTAGGTAGCTTTTGTAAATTTATCGTGGTTTCCGACCTTTGACCATATTTTCTTCTTCTGCAAAGAGCGGTGCTTGCTACTGCAGAGGACAGTTGTAATCGCTATTTTTGTTTTGCGAAATCCTTATGAAAAATGTAAGCGTACGGATTTATGCATGTTATTATATCTATCAATTTTCATTTTAATAAGATAGGTCCAGATTAATTTATCTTAAAGGTCCGTGAATACTTACCGATTTCCTTTGATAGGATGCCCTTAATTAATTATTTTAAAGATCAAAGATAATCTAAAATTTGAAATGTCATCGGATGCATTTGCCTCATCTTACACCAGAATAATGAAACCAACACATTAGATGATGATTTTGCACTACCAATTGGATTATTTATTTCATGAAGTAACAATCACTTTTTATTATTAATCAAAGTAGAACATTCAACGACAACTAAACATCACTGAAGACGATGCTCATGAACTCCTCATCCAACAACAGCTCTCTCATGTGCTCCGACAGCAGACACACCTCCAGATCAACACTCCCCCTCCCTCTCTCCCCGAAAATGACGACACCTTTCCGTCGAACTTGTTCGCTCCATCGCTCCGCAGCGCTACCACCTTTCCCTACCCGAAGTCACACCAGTACATATCAAACCGCAGGGAGCTCCCCATTATCACGCTTTAATTATCAAACGTGCTCAACTCGTACACAAATGACTTTTTCTAACCACGCCCCTAACGTGACCCTTATCGCCTCGTGCGCTGCGACCGATCTGTTGAGCAGCATCGCCGCCCAGCCAAGGTCATGCTCCAGTTCTTCTCTGCACAACATCACCACGAAATATCTGTGCGTGCCTCCTTCGTCTGATCTGGAGTGCCATTGTGGTTCTGGTTAGACCGAAGTGTGGGGGTTTAAGCTAGACGGAGACCTCGGTATGGTCGAGGTAACGTTGGTTGGTGGAGCTGTAGATGGGTTTGGATACCTTGTTGAAGCGCATCTGATTGTTGCGCTTGCCGAAGAAGATGAAAGTGGTGTAGATGACATTGCTATTGCTGCTATCATTGGGCTCGATGGCTGAGAAGCTCTTGTGGAAGGGGTCAATATTCTCGTCGTCGTAGGACTTGACGTTGCACATCACCCGCATATGAAGAGGCGGGGCCTCGGCTTCGGATCCGGGGAAGGGGAGTCGGTGGTGGCTTTGCTTTGGTAAGGGAGATGATCGAATGCTTGTCATAGAAAACCAACCGATGCCTTGTGGCTTTAAGCTAACACGTGGTAATAGGATGGGGATTCGGGAGAGTCGGCGTGATAGAAAACTGGGAAGCGGTCCACATGGCAGGAGGAGGAAAAGACGGGGGAGAATAGAGCTTTAGTGGACAGCGCGAGGAAGAGAGTATGGAAAGCGTTGGGAGAAGCACGTGTCAAGAGCCGGGTGAAAAACCTGGCTTTAATACATGTATATAGATGTGCACGATATATTACCTGCGTGGGAGAAACCCTAATCACACACGTGGCGCTCGCACGTGTGGACCAATGTACCGAACAAGAACCCACGTGAAGTGCCATCGGTTGCCTCCACTCCATTTATTGCTTAGATTTGTTTGGATCCAACGTCAGATCTACAGTTCATAAAGCATTTAAAATTTTATTGATTTAGGTCAACAAAATGTGACATCCTATTTTCTTATACTCTGGGAGCCCGCCACGTGTTAGGGTTTCGCGTGATGTACAAGCTTGGATGTGGACAAGGCATGGTCGTATAGATCTAAGGTCTCAACATCGTATCGACATGTGGCAAACGATCGATAAGAAGACAACATCGCCTTCATATGCACTGCCAAATGAACCAAACATCCTGGAAAGTCCTTGGTCACAGCAGAATGAAATCAGATTAAATCAAAATCGAAAAAGTGGTTAAACCAGCTAATCAAACTATACTGAATTCAAATATATATATATATATATACGTTCAACTGTATTATATTTGAAATAGAAATAAAATACAAACATATATATATTATTGTATACCTTATTCAAATTATACTCGAATTTTACAAGATAACAATGTGGTACAAGAATTGTACAGACAATTTCAATTGTAAATTTGTTATCACATTGTTCATGATCCTTTTATGAAACTTACTCATATAACTTAAAGATCTTCATGTCCCCATTAACCAATTTGGCTAGGTTACACGTATTGAATGACAATTATGAGTATGCGCCGAAGTACTTCATTAATAAGATGTCGAATCACTCATTCATATCCCATCCTCATACCTTTGATCTTTTTTTGGAAATCAATCTCACGATAGACCATAGATCAGAGTCGATCAAATGGTTGAACTGCAACCGTCTGTCCAATAGCCTCCTCTACCTTTCATTAATATTAAGGATGCATGCCTAGTCCATTTCTTGAGGTCGCAATGAAGCAAAGTTGTGGAATCGTATGTTTTCCATTATTCTCTTGTCCTTTTTCGAACAAATAAATGGATCTTAAACTATGTATCAAAGAGAGATGGGTTGAGCCAAGGAACATATTTTCCCATCATCCCATCCTAACAATGACTTTTCTGATTCCATCTTTTTTTCAAACATCGACGAGTCAACAATCCTACACATCATCAGACAATCATTCGCTAAAAGATCGTCACATGCTCATCGACCATTAGTCCATCACAACGTTCACAATGTTGAAGGTAATCGTAGGACAACAAAAATTATTCGTTGCAAAATTATTTTTTATGTCTTTTGAAAACAACGTATAAAAAATCAGACTGGACCGACCGATCGAACATATTGGACCTGGAACTGGCCACGGGGTGTTGTAGACGATCACCACCAGCTTGATTGTCACCGTCGATCCATTGCCAACTTGCGCATCCATCGAGAGGTAATTTCTATATCTGTAATACTACTTGGCTCTTGTATGATGGACAATTTCTTATGCAATGTTATTATTTGAGTCATTCGAATGTAAAGTTAAACTCAACTGTATAATTTCTTTCTGATGTAAAGGTGTTTATTTTCTTCTGGCATTCTTCCTTGAAGGCAGTTTCTTGCGATGTAAAGTTATAAACTTGCAGAAAATATGGCTTTTTAACCTTAAAAACGCTTATAAATTGGCACTTATTTTATTTCTTCACATTTACGGTCACAAATATCATTTTGATATGTTGATAATTGAACTATGTCTATCCAAAATTTATGAATAATGATAACACAAATTCATATCCATGAACGTCTATATATAATTTGGGCATTTAAATTGGACAAGGATATGTCAACAGCAACATATGTAATATTTACATGTACACAAATCCGCAATATGTGCAAAACTAATTTAACAATCTATTGATATTAAAAAGCAAGTTACATGTAGTTTTTTATGCTTACTACAAGTCTACAACCATAATCTATTGATGATCTATTTAAGATACACATATCCAATATTTGTGTTTTGTAATTACTCTAGACAAACTCCAATGTATGTCTTGATTTGCCCCTCATAATAGAGAATGGGATTTGTAAGGATGGAGGATCTAAATCAAGTACCATGTATGGATAATTTAATTGAAAGAAATTAACAATCATTATATTTGTGCAAATAGTTAAATCTCCGTACCATTGTTTATTTTTAAGCAACATTCATTTTGTAGATGTATTGTTGATTACAACCTAATAGACAATTTTTGGATGAAAGATGATCAACTTGTACACTAAAATTCACCAAACATTGATGTTGATGATGGGTCAGACGATGTTATCATAACAGGTGTTCGACAAAAAAGTGGCATAGCATGCAATATGTCACTTTGATGGGAGATGGATCAATGAAATGTATTTTTTGTTTGAAGATATTTCAAGGAGGATGGATCCATAGAGTGAAAAAAGCACTTGGCTAAAAAAAAGTGACAGGTTGCAAGATGCAAGAAAGTGCACAATCACATTCAGGTTTTGATGGAGGAAAGTTTAAATGAATGTAAAATAGAGAAGATGAAAAAGGCTTGTTGAATAATGCAACAAATCCTGTAGCATGAAAATGAATGACACATGTCCTATAGGAATGACAGAAGTCTCTCAAGAACGACATATGGTATTAAGTCGATCATGTAGAGGAAGGATAAAATTGAAGAGGTTGATTTACTCATTGTGAATTGGATATATGATGCTGACATTCCTTTTAATACCATCAACATTCCTAGCTTTCAAGATATGATTGATAGTATTGCGTTGCGGGACATGATTATAAAGCATCCACCGCATATGCAGTTCGTGAGTCGCTTATGAAGAAAATAGTTGCAAAAGTGAAGGAATATATTGATACACAGGAAGATCTACAAAATGAATGGTTGTATAACATGGTTGATGCGTGAACGAATCAAAGATAGCGTACATTAATAAATTTTCTTGCCTACTCGTCTGGAGGAACTGTATTTTTAAAATAAGTTGATGTTTCAAAGCATTCCAAGACAACAGATATATTATTAGATCTTTTTAAATATTGTGTAGATTATGTTGGACTCGAAAATATGATTCTCTGTCACAGACAATGTAGCAAACCTATCAAGCACCAGGGAAGATCATTATAAGGTATTATAACAATATTTTTTGTAGTCCATGCAAAATGCATTGTCTCGATTTGATTTTAGAAAAGTTTAATCAAGTCAAAGAGTGAAGCATGTAATTGAAGAAGCATAAAAGATTACAAAGTTTACCTATAACCACAGTTTTGTTCTTCAACTGATGCGAAAATTTTGCAACTCTAAGATTATTCGTCCAGTCGCGATCAGATTTACAACAAATTTCATGACTATACACAGTCTTCTTCAAAAAATGATGATTTAGTTTCCAAGATTACTTCTAGATAATGACTTGAGCATAAGATCTCAAGAACAAACATGAAAATTCTTTTATATGAGAGGCCATCGATGGGATGTATTTGATGATAAGTGGGATAGATAACTTAATCATCCTCTAAACAAATATAGACTACTTTTAAAGCTTAAATTCTTCAGCAATGACAAAAATATGTCCTTGAATCATCATATTATGGCTGACTTTCATGATATTGTGCAAACTATGTTTTATGACGATAAGATAAAATGGATTTTATTAAAATGGAGTTCTCCTTGTATATGGATGCTATGGATGATTTTAGATGTCTATCCATAGTTCACAATCATAACAAAATGGCTCATGGTATTTAAATACGCAATATTACATAATTTAGTATTCGAATTTGATAACTTCATATATATCTTATGGTCTTTTTAAAATAGTGAAATAATGGAAAATGTATGGTGGAGCAACTCCAATATTACAGATATAGCTATGTATGTTATTAGCAAAACTTGTTCTGCATCAGATGCGAGCAGAATTGGAGCATTTTTTAGGATTCATTTACCAAGGAATAAACTTCATCATTTAATATTAAATCAATTGATTTTTAATTGATTGGGAGAGATGAAAAGCATGTAGTTGTTTCAAGGATCATAGCGTGTTTGATATGCCTAATGTGTATGCTCTTTTAAGAATAATGTTACGAAATTAATGAAACTTCTATTATTCTTATCAATGTCAGCTTGCAAACAAGATTTTAAATTAAATGTATGTTTTTATTGATTGTCGATACAATTAATTAATAATGGTTATTCGTTGCCACCTAGTAAAATGCAACTTCAAAGATACTAAGAAAAATATATTTAATGAAAATAAATAAGTATTTAGAATGAATTATTTTTACCCTTGAAGGGAAAGAAAATGCATGAACCTTTCACATATGTATATTGTATTACCTGCGTGAGAGGAAAACTTCACCACTCATGGTGCACGCACATATGAACCACTGTACCCAACAGGATCCCACGCGAAGGGGCATTCATCTCACGTCAAAAACTAACAAAGTATTGAGAGTTATTTGTTCTTAGAGTAGAGAAGTTGACTTTAAACATCTTAAGTCATTGCCAACGGATGCAATTTGACCACAAGTGAACAAATTGTTGCAACAAATCTTTCCCGAAAAAGATTGCATCGCAAACATCCAATTTATGGAATCAACGTGCCATTGGAGCAAGAAAGCGACATCATGATTTTCCCAAAACTGGAGAAACCGATTATGTGGCTGCTCCCAATGTAAACAGATCCTTGTGAAATATAAAACCAAAATTATCAATCAGCTTTGATTAAGTCTCGAGGGCTCTCCGCGGCAGATGGAAACTCAAATACCAGTAACGAGGGATGAGCATATTTTCAGACAGACCCGGCCCGGCCCGGCCCGGCCCAAGCCCGAACCATTAACAGGCAGGTCTGGGCATAATTTTTGGCCCAATACAGTATTCGGCCTGGGTTATGGCTAGCTCGAGCAGAGCCTGAAGCTCGTGGGCAGACCCGAGTGGGCTTTGGTCCGGTCCAGTGAAGCCCAACCCAAAGACCTGACTTCTAGCCCAAAAACAGGGGTGCATCGAGCCCAGTACCAGCACCCCCACTCACCAAGGACCCCAACCCAACCACTGCAGAGCCTCTCTCGCAATCCCTAGCTCCAGCACCCCGGTGTCGCCCACCCCCATCCTCAGCCCTCCTCACCCTCCAGTCCTCCATCCTCTGAATTGTTGTAATATCAGCTTTGCCTCTACTTTACCCAAATAAAGAGCGGAACTGTGAATTTCATAAGGTAGGGGCACAACTGATTTTCCGAAAAAGAGAAGGGTCGTAGTGAAATCCGACATTCGAGGCCATTATATGAGCTTCATGTTGGCAACAAACAATTTTTGACAGGTCAAGTTTAGAACAATACTCAAGTTCAAAGTAAAGTAATTCTGATGAAGCGACTGAGAACTTGACAACAATAGAAATGTCCTGGGACAAGAGGAAAATCTAACTTCCGGTTTTGAAACCCCAACTGAAACAAAAAAAAAGCAAGATGTCTTCGTTTACAAAATACTGAAATCATTGTCTAAACAAGCTAGAAAAGACACAAAGCTACTAAAAGTTAAAGGTGGGTTTTCTCTTGAATAGAATGCCACAAGCTCTACTAGCAAATACTAAGTTCACAATTGCAGCTACTAAAAGCTGGATCGCCAAAAAAATACTAATGACAAACAGAGCACAGAAATATGCAAACCAGAAAAATGTTTAGGTTGCCTTCTCTGATTTTGCGGCAGTTGCAGCAGCTTGTCCACGAAGACGACCAGTTCTCCTTGCAGCGATGAGACCAACCTTCTGCCCAGGAGGAGCATCTCGTCGGACAGTGGAAGCATGACCGATGTGCTGGTGGTTACCACCTCCATGGGGATGCTCTACTGGGTTCATTGCAACACCACGAACCTTGGGCCAGCAGTTCCTCTTAACACGGTACTTGTGGTAAGCATTTCCAGCCTTGAGCATTGGCTTCTCGGTCCTACCACCACCAGCAACCTGACCAATCATACCACGACACCCACTTGGAACAATTTTCTTTGCACCAGAAGGAAGCTTGATCCTGTAAGGAATCCAATCAGTTCAATATTGCAAATATCAAAAAAACTACTAAAGGAAGCATCTCAAAAAATACTTGTCAAGATAATTAGGCTGCAGAAACAGTAAAAATTGGGTTGGAACATAAGCAGTACCTATGAAATCGTTAATTTATTAATAATTTTGTGGAGCATGACCTTTCCTACGAATGAGACTAACCCTCAGTATTAAAATTAATGTATCAAAAACCATTCTGCGTCAAATAAAAAACAAAAACGAAGCACATTTCAACACTGCAATATCTGTTGTACTAAATAGATAAGAAGCTGTTTCCATTGGGAAACAAAAGAAAACAACTAGAGTAATGAAAATAGTGCATACCACTTTCTGAATAGAAAAGCGTATAAAGATATCCTCTTAATCAAAGAATAATGTGTTTGATCGAAAAAACAAAAGATAACATGAGATTGTATTATGAGAACCAGAAAAGGCAACAAATTGCCTGACTTAAATGCTTCAAATAAGTTAACTGTTGATGGAAGGAGTGGAAAACAGTGAAGTTTGATTAGTAGAAAACTGATTTTTTTGAAAGAATGAAAAGGAAGAAAAAATATATTCACAAAACTGTCACCATGGACTATTAAATATTTTTTTGCTTAAAAGACACAAGAAGCAAATATTAATTCAAGAGATGCATAAATTCTTGTACTTTTGGGCATAGAATATGCATAATTTCTAGCATTTTTGGGCATATCAAACAGACTGTTCAGAATGGATCATCAACATTCCTACCAGATTAACTCTACAAAACAGTTAACTGCACATATGCCATAATGCAACCAAACTATTATATTAAACAACATGCATACCCACAACGTTGCTTCCACTACAAGATATCTCACATTTCTGCATACCTAAAGCTTGATTTAATAAGAGTTTCTAGCAAGGATACTTTATTTATCGTTATAGAATGACAGTGATACTCGGATGCTACATTTTGGAGGGAAAAATTTGCAAACATAAGTAACATTGAAATGTATACACATATTTTTTACCATGTTGACCAAAGCAACTGTACTTTAAACCACTTCAGTTTGTGTTTATTTTTGTAACGGAACGGATCGTGACGACCGGCGGAAGCATGCAATATTAGGTTGTACGACCGAACCGTTATCGGAAACTTCATGGTATTTAATGAGTAGAGAAATAAAATATCTTAACTAAAGTTTAGTCAACATAAAAGTTCTCTTATTACAGCTCCAACATAAATAGCATTGTATAAAGAAGCTAATAATTAAAATAACAAGACAGAAGTTCCAGTTGACATAATGACATCCTTCCGTGAATAATCCATCCATAGTCCGTACCGGTTCAACTTCGCGTGAAAATAGTTCTCCTTGAACTGGAAGTTATATCACAACTCGTGCTCTCCTGAAAAACAACATCACATGTCATGAGCTAACGCTCAGTATGTGCCGAGTTGGGGCCAAGCCGACTAGCGTGGCAAACAAGTCTCCCTGTGCTACTTTAAATCATTATAATATAATCTCTTACATGTAATATCTTAACGATACAATTTACATTATTATCTTACCGCAGATAATATGTACCCATTCTCATATGTTATCACTATCAGAGTCATAATTCAAGTAACCATGCATAAAATGGGAATCCCTTCCGGATCCACCCATTAAAGTCATAATTTCATATATACTCTTAAAGTTTGCCATATTTGCGCATACGTATTAACATTTTCATAATTTTCACTTATACCCTCAGAATTTTTCATAATTGCATATATATACCCCAGTACAATCATAACACTTGCATAATGTCATTACTTGGCCATAGTTGCACACATATGCCTTAGCAATTTCAGAAATTGTACTCAAACTCTTGATTTGTTTAGTGGTTAAAGTTGTCTTGATTGTTAAATCCTTAAATGGCTTTGACGGCTTTGCTGGCTTTGCTGGCTTTGGTGGTTTTTCCGTTGGCACAAGCGGTCCAAGACATTCATGACAGTGTAGCTACAACTGTAGAGGACTTATCTTTCGCGTCAGTCGGTTCCTTTAACCGTATGCCCCATGCGGCGTTGCCCCTTGGGCCTACGATAATTGGACTCTAGAGGTGGCTCCCACCATTAGGTGTAGCACTTAGCTCCGCCTATCGTTATCATGTCATTATTCATTTTAATGAACTTTTAGCACTTCATTTTCCATGCAATAGGTATATACATACTTTCTTATCATTCATCCAATCCATCTTAACTATTCTTGATATGAGTCAGTATCTATATTTATTTTTATGATTTCATGAAGGTTTATTCGCATCGCAGAGCATATATTAATAAACAATTCTTTATCTCTCTTCTAAACCATATTAATTTCATACTCACGTTGTTTTTTTACTAACTTAAAAAGTCTACATTTTTTAATAACAAGACACCATTGTGGTGTTTAATGCATAACCGTGTATGTGAGACTAATCATTTCAATTCTTTCCTAATTTCACTCATACATTCCTATTTTGTTTTGAGGATTTGCATTTGGAAACTATAATTACTATTAGAAAAATCATTCCATAACAAAAACTTATATATTCTGGTTCCGTGAATTTACAGATGAATTAGTATTGTACAAGAACATGCACAAGGAAACATTAAGTAACATATGGAAAATTTATTTACAAAGCATATGATTGTGAACTAATTTATTATACGAAATCGTGATAAATTAATAAAATCTATGAGTAATATAAGTCTACCGTACACTAGTCTCTAAATTAGTACCTCCATCATCAATGATATTATTAGAAGTCTATAGAAGTGTGTCAAATAATAGATTTATATCAATATGTGAAACATGTGATGACAAAGAAATATCACCAATTTTTACCATATGTGATACTCAACAAAATCGTAGGCATTCATCTTCGTAAACAAGGTACTTATGTTACTTCAACTTCGTGATTATGCAAAAAGATCTTCTATACTCAAATAAATATACATGCAAAATGTGATTCGTGTCTCAACCAAAAAAACTATAAAAGTATTGACGATTCGAATATGAAACTTATGTCTCTGCTAAGAAACTTCACCACATGATACGAGTCGTAAGAGTTCGTGCATTCCTTTAGAGATTGTAATCCTAAATCGATATATACATTTTGAGACCGTATTTTGTGCAACCTAAGTAATTACTTATAGCAATTATTGATGGGCGTTAATGTTGATTCATCGTACAGTATTCCTAAGGGATCAACACATACCTCGAGTCGACGAAAATATAGCTACTAGATCTCTACGTGCCTTTCCTTACTCCCAAACCGACGTGCTCCTCTACCGAATCGGCGTCGATATCTCCCACGACGAGGATAACAATCTCTTGTGAGAATTCTTTCTCTACTCTCCCTCTCTTCTTCTCTCTTGCTCTCTCTCTCTCTCAAAACTTCCACGGACAAGTGACGTGGGGTAGGGAAGATCTTATGGATTTTTATGCTACTAATTGGGACAATAAATAAGCTAATAATACCATTAATTCTAGAAATAAATCCATGCTATTAATTGAGAAAATAAAAGAAAGGTTGGGCTGGAAAAAGTGGAAAAACTTTAGCCGTTACAATCTACTACCCTTAAAAAAATTTCGTCCTCAAAATTTCTTATCGAAAGGGACATACCGAAAAGTTGTGGATGCTTCTCCCGTATTTGACTCTCTAGTTCCCAGGTGACCTCCTCCTTCTGATGATGCTGCCAGAGGACCTTAACCATTGAAACTTTACGTCGACGAAGTTGACAGTCCCTATGACTGACTATTCAGATAGATTTCTCCTTGAAAGTAAGATTGGGTTCAATATCAAGAACCTCATGCTCGATCACATGCGAAGGATCAGGGAGTGTATTTCCTTAGCATAGACACGTAGAATACATCATGTAACTTCAAGTACTGAGGTGGTAATACAATACGATACGCCACCTCTCCGATTCGTTGTAGAATCTCAAAAGGTCCTATATATCTAGGAGTAAGTTTCCCTTTCTTGTTGAATCACAATACGGCTTGGTTGGAGAAATATTTAGAAACACGCGATCTCCAACTGCGAAACTCAACTCCCTTCAATGACAATCTGCATATGACTTCTGCCTACTTTGAACTGCCAACTATCTCTTCCTGATTAACTCAACCCCTTGCTTCATAATCTGAATTAGCTCTAATCCCAAAATAAGCTTCTCACCAACATCACTCCAACATGAGGGTGATCTGCATGGTCTCCAATACAATGCTTCATAGGGAGTCATCTTGATGCTTGAATGATAACTAGTATTGTAGCAAACTCTACTACTGGAAGATATCTATGCCGACTATCTATAAAATCCAGAACATAAGCCCTCAGTATATCTTTTAATGTGTGGATGGTCCTGATTGACCATCAGCCTGCGGATGAAATGAAATACTAAACTTCTATCAAGTTCCCATGGAGTCTTGAAAACTATTCCACGAGCGAGACGTGAATCTAGTATCCTGGTCTAACACAATTGATGTAGGGACGCCAATAATCTAACGATTACATTCACGTATAATTCAGCTAA